>JBBPBT010001328.1:323327-439437 GCA_037974875.1 Cicer bijugum | reverse complement strand
ATAATATAATAAAATAACAATACTTATAACAAAAAATAATAATTAATATGATAAATTTTAATAATGTTTTTTTAAAATCAATAACTTTGATATATATGTCAATTAGGGGATTATATATTAATTAATTTAAAAACAATATAATAATTTATTAATCAAGACTATATCATTATATAAATATATATGTCAATTATGATGTTTTTTTAAAAATCAAGACTAATAATCAAGACTTATTTATAACAAAAAATAATAATATCATCAATTTTAATAATGTTTTTTTAAATAATAATTATATTAAAACCAATATATTTTAACCGTGGTTTGAAACTTTAAAACTAATCTAAATATATTAAAACCAACATCATTCCTATTTTTTTAAAAATAAATTTATAAAACTAATGTAAATATATATATTACTAATCTATATTTTAAAAATAATATATATATATATATATTTACTAATCTAAATTTAAAATATATGAAATACTAACTTGATGCCGAGTAGCGTATGACTTCAAGCTTTCACTCACGTACGATGCTTGCAAGTCTTCGAAATAATTAGCAAGCACTACAAAAATAAAAATCAATAACATTAATTAGTTATATCAAATTAAAAAATAAAATTAAAAAATTACATATATAATATAATTTATATACTTACCAAATTTTAAATGTAGAGTAATTTTGTGTAGAGAGAAGGAGGAGAGAATAGTGAGAATGAGGTTTTAGAGAGAAGTTGGATGTGAAAAAATGAAGTAGGAGGGTAAGAAATATATATAGGATTGGCCTTGGGCATTTGTGGCGGCCAAAGCGGCCAGAAAATCCAGCTGGATTTGGGCGTCTTTTGTGGTGGCCTTTGCAGCCACAAACGCCACGTGCCCAATCCTTTGTGGCGGCCTATGCAGCCATAAACGCACTGGTCTTGTCAATCCTTTGTGACGGATTTGGCCCTCACAAAAGTCATCCTTTGTGGCTGTAAAAGCCCTCACAAAATCAAAATGTTGTGATTTTGTGAGGGCTTAGGCAGCCACAAAATCGAGTTAAATATTTAAAAATTTGTGAGGGCTTTTTTAGCCACAAAAAATGACCAATTTCAATTTTAGCCTTTGTGAGGGCTTTTTCGGTCACAAATTTGTGAGGGTTTTATTCGGCCACAAAATATTTATAAAGTTGGCCACAAATATGTGTTTTTCTTGTAGTGTTAAGTCAGAGGCAAAACTTTAAATGTTGTATTCGACTACACCCATCTGTAGTCGAATACAAGTTAAGTCAGTGGCCAAAATTCCTTTTTGTGTATTCGACTACACCTATCTGTAGTCGAATACAAGTTAAGTCAGAGGCTAAAATACACTAATCTGTATTCGACTACACCAATGTGTATTCAAATACAAGATGTAAAATTTGAATTTTTTGAACGTTACAAAGACGTGTATTCGAATACACATATACTGTATTCGAATACACCTGAAAACATTACAATTTTTCAGATCTGAGATGGCTCTAGAACATTGTAATTTTTCATCAAACCTCTTGGATCAATGGTCACAAAACTGAAGGGATATTTTATGGAGTATAAATACCCCATAACTTCAGATCAAAGATACACAATCCTTGAATCAATTCATTGAACAACTTTGAACAAAATTCTGATTTTTTCTAAGTACTTGCATTAGATTTTCATATCATTCTAAAAGGTTCTCAAGTACTTGAATTGCTATTGAGCTGTTTATCAATATACCACATCTTAGACTCATTCAAACCTTATTGTATCATTTGTACAAGATAGCTTAATCTAAGATAGTGGTGTGCTATCTTAGAAGTATTGTTAAAAGTTTTGTAGCAAGAATCCCAGGGTGGGAGTTGTACATTTTCTGACAAGTATTGGATTAATCTCTTGTGGTGTGCAAGAGGACTGGACATACCCTTGGTTATAAGGAGAACCAGGATAAATCTTAAAGAGTCCATTTACTTACTGTAGTTTATTATTAAGCTTTGTTCTTAAACTCAAAATCCAACTACCATATCACTAAAAACAAGAAAATTTACTAGCACCTAATTCACCCCCCCCCCTCTTAGGCGTACTTCTGTACTTACATTAAATATGAATATAAATTGTTTTTATAAATGTGATTTTTTGAGATAAAACCGTGTTAAAAAAGAGTGAAAGAAAAAAAATTTTTATTATTGTGCTTGACAAGAGTGTGATCTTGCTCCTACGTATCTCCTGGTGCGATGGAGAAATCAAAGATACATAGTTCTTGGTAGAAAATGCGGATGTGTTGATTGCTTTTAATGAAAATGTGTATTGTTCTATATAAAAAGTTATTTTGACAAAAAAAAATGAGTTCATTTGATTTGAGTAATTATTTAAAAAATGTGAGTTTTAGGACAATCGAGTTGTACAACTTGTGTTCAAAAAATCAAACATTAAAAAAGATGTCATATCTAAATTAATCAAATTTTAAAAGTCAACTTTTGGTTAATTTAAAATCGAGTGTTAGAACTATCAAACTGTCACAACTTGCGTTCTAAAAGATTAAAAAGGTGTCATCATCTAATTAATCAAATTAGACTAAATTTTATTTATTTATTTATGAAGATGATTTTTAGAACTATCAAGTTGTCACAACTTGCGTCCTAACAACTCGTAGACTAACAAATATCATATCTAATTAACCTTTCAATATTTGATTATAATTTTAAATTTTTTTCTTTATAAGAACTTAAAAAAATTGATTCCAAAATATTAAATAAGTTTAAATGATTCTAGGAAATAAAATCGATAATAAACAAAAAAATAAAATAGCAAGAAACGAAATATATGACTTTATAACAACAACGCATTTTAATAATAGAACCTAAAATACTCATTACAAGTGTGAGTCTCGTTTAAAATAATATGTGATAGAACATAATTCATTTTAATATTAAATAGCACCACCCAAAAAGAAAAAAATTGTTATAACATAAAATAAATGATATTTATTACTGACTAATTATGTTCATAATTATTTACAGTAAACATAATTATTTATGTTAAATATAGTAAATAATAATTAAATAGAATAAATGCAGTAATAATATGTAGTTAAAGGTTGCAATAGTTAAAGGTTGCAGCTATGTATTCGAATAGAGGAACAACTGGAACGAAGCATTGTAGTCAAGAAAGCTAGTGTCTAACCAAACAAACAACATTGACATAGAACAAAATATCATCTTTCACATATCTTAGTTTGTTTCTAAAGTTTATATCTTTTAATAATATTATACAATTTGAAATAAAAGAATGAGAAAATACATGTCTTTCCGATGCCGGATCAAAGCGTTGTGTGGTTGCGGTTATATGTTCTCTTTTCGTCAGTTAAAATGAGTTTGAATAACCTTATAGGTATGGATCTTTCTTTTGTAGTCTCTATACTATCTTAAAAAAAATTCCTCCCTTTTTATTTTTATTTTTTTGTCTCAATTTATATATAAAATGGTGAATGTTTCCGTTCATGAGATAAATCCGAGCTCTGTATTTTGTATTGTTATGTAAGAAAGTTTAATTGAATTTTACATTATTTTTGTAACAAATTTTAAGCAATGTATGATTAAGGAAAGAATATCTTCTTCGAAAGTGCACATATGTTAAAAGTAATTTTCTTATTAAGCTAAAAAATTAATAAGATGAGTCAAAGATCTGGTTTTGTAGTATTCCTTTATTAAGAATATGAATAAAGTAAAGAAAATGAAAGAATGCATAGTGAAAGTGAAACAATATGCAAAGAAAACAAATATGTGTTGTTGGTTTTGCCAGGAAGCTGTGTTGGTGGAAGCATAAACGTGTGTTAATGTTTGACAAGTGTGCTTTGGCTGTTTTGGCAGGATTGACAAGAAGCAAGAGGCGTGTTGCCTGTGTTGGCAGGGTTAATGTGTGTGGGACTGTGTTTGTCGGTAGATCAAATAAAATAAATTGGCAGATCAAAATAAAAAATAGGAAAATAAAATTAAAAAAACAGTTAAATAAAATGTAAAATATTTATCACACATATTATTATATATTTTTTAGAGTTATTTTTAGTTGATCGGACAAAATTGAGGTACTACATCTGCCTTATTTAATTATATTTTAGTAGTAAAGATAATATCGTGGCAAAATATAATTAATGACAAGGACCTAAATTTTATATAAATTGTGAAAGTAAATTAATTTTGAATGTAAGAGAAAACAGTTGGTGATTGACAACAAAATAATAAAAAAATAGATAAATAAAAAAATAATAATAAATAAATAAAACATGACCATAGTTGAATTGATGACCGTTGGTTGAGCGACATAAATAAAAAGCAGGATCTTCTTCGCATTAATTGCCAATGCGTAGATCGACATAGATAAAATGATCGTCTTCAGGTTGGTTACCGATGCATTGATCGACATAAACAATATGATGACATAAAAAATATGATCGTCTTCAGATTGATTGCCGATGCGTAGATCGACATAAATAAATGATGACTACAAGCAAGCAAACATGAGTTTATAGGATAAATAAAGGGAGATAAATTTATTTTCTATTTTATTTTATTTTAAAAGAAACATGTTTGTGGTTGTTGCAATGCAAACCTATGATGAATAATGTTATACAAAAGTTGTTGAATATAAATAAAGTATACATATGCATGGTTCATCCATTATACATGACATAAGGTTCTTGAGTATACGTAAAATATGAGTGAAGATGCATAGATCATGTGTGACTATTTGAAAAAAATGAAAGATGCATGCAATGAAGATAAATTCTTGTTTATTTTTTGTTCCCCGATCCTTATGCGACTTTATACACCTACAAGATTCAATGAATTAATGACGTTAACAATCGTTCTTTGCATGATGATTCTAGTATATCTTGTGTAATCACCTTTTTGTTTTTGTTTTGTTTTTTGAGGTCAATCAAATGTGCATTGTTTAAAATGTTTACCCTTTATTTTTTCTTATACACCCATATAACTTGCGTTCTCGTATATATATTTTCAAACGTCAAAATTTTTAAAATATATTTTTTTTAATATTTTCATATATTTCAAATTCCAATATTTATTATCATAAAATAATATTTTAAAATACTAGAACAAATCAACCATGAAACTGAATTAGTTTAGAAAGAATGTAAGGCACAACATTGAATGACAACATTGGAAAATGTACGTTCATTACATTAGAAACAAAACAAATGGAGTTACAACATATGGATAAGTGTGTTTTTTTTTAGGTTGAAAGATAACAAACGTTAGTCATTCTTGTAATTTAGGACTCCTTGCTTCCAAGAATAATAACTGCCCCAGTTTGAACCGCTCGATCCTTTTTGTTATCCCTAACTTTTGCATGGACCGCTCTTCCAAGTTTTCAATCCATCGGGATGGTCTAATTTTTGCTAAGGTTGACTTTTCAGGTTTTCAACCTAGCGAGCCCAATTTTCTATTATTTTCATTTTTTTTAAGCATAATATTTCTTGACAGCATGTGAATTTACTGGAAGTGGAAGATCATCTCCATCCATTTCTGCGAGTATCAGAGCTCCCCCAAAGAAAGCTTTCTTCACAACATATGGTCTTTCATAGTTTGGAGTCCACTTTCCTTGAGAATCCTTTTTTATGCAGAATATTTTCTTTAACACTAAGTTTTTTTCTCGAAACTCTCGAGGACGGACTTTTTCTCGTAGGCCTTTTTAAGTGTTTTCTGATATAGTTGACCATGACACAAAGCTATCATTCTTTTTTCTTTTATGAGATTTAATTGGTCATATCGTGATGGAACCCACTTTGCCTCTTCTAGTTTTGTTTCCATTAAGACTCTGATAAAGGGAACTTCAACTTCAATGGGAAGTACCGCTTCCATTCCATACACCACCGAGAAAGGAGTTGCCCTTGTTGAGGTGCAAACAGAGGTTTTATAGCCATGTAATGCAAAGGGAAAAATTTCATGCCAATCCTTATATGTTGCCATCATATTCTGTATGATCTTCTTGATATTCTTATTTGATGCTTCTACAACCCCATTCATTTTCAAACGATATGGAGAAGAATTATGGTGCTGAATTTTGAAACTATCACACAACTCTTTCATCATTTTGTTATTCAGATTAGTGACGTTGTTAGTGATTATCTTTTTTGGATAGCCATATCGATAAATTAATTTTCTTTTGATGAATCTGACAACCACACTTCTCGTAACAATGACATAAGATGTGGCGTCAACCCATTTTGTGAAATAATCAATAGCTACTAGGATAAACCGATGTCCATTTGAAGCCTTAGACTCGATAAGTCCAATAACATCCATTCCCCACATTGAAAATGGTCATGGTGATGTTAAAACATTTAAAGAGGTGGGTGGTACATGTACTTTATCAGCATAAATTTGACAATTATGACATTTCGTTACGTGACTAAAGCAATCGAATTCCATGGTCAACCAATAGTAGCCAACCCTTAAGATTTTTCTTGGCATTGCGTGCCCATTTGCATGAGTTCCGAAAGGACCTTCATGAACCTCTTAGATGATTTTCTCCGCTTCTTCTATTAATAGGCAATATGAAGGTTTATCTCTTTGTTGAGTTTTTATGACTGACACGTCTTGACCTTTGCTTATTTTGAACATTAACGACAATATGGCCAAGGCGTCAGCTAATTGGTTTTCTTCTCGAGGGATATGGGGAAAAGTAATCTTCTCAAAGTGTTCTATCAATTCTTTGATATTGGTGTCATACATAATCAATTTGGAATCTCACGTTTCCCACTCTCCTTTCCTCTGATGGATGACCAACAATGAGTCTCCGTATACCACAAGAAATTTTACATTTGATTCAATAGTTGCTTTAATGCCCATAACACATGCATCATATTCCACAATATTGTTTGTGCAATCAAAACACTACCTAGCCATAAATGGAGTGAACAGATTCTCTGGGGAAATCAAAATGGCTCCAATTCCATGCCCTAATGCATTAGAGGCACCATCAAACACCAACATGCTTTTTTCTTTATCAGATGATTCAATCTCTTCAAATAAAGTCATTATGCCTTCATATGGGAATTCACACTACATTGATTGATAATCTTCTACAGGTTGTTGGGCCAAATACTCTGCTAGTGCGCTTCCATTGATAACTTTTTGTGTAACATAAACCAAATTGTATTATGATAACAACATTTGCCAACGAGCAATCCTCCCGGTAAGAACAGGTTTCTCAAAGATGTACTTAATTGGGTCCATTTTAGACATCAACCAACTTGTGTGACATAACATGTATTGCCTCAACCGACGAGCAGCCCATGCCAATGCACAACATGTTCGTTCTAGCAGTGAATACTTTGTTTCACAGCTGATGAACTTTTTGCTCAAATAATAAATAACATGTTCTTTCCTACCAGATTCATCATGCTGCCCCGGTACACAACCCATTGACTTGTCAAGTATTGTCAAGTGCTGTCAAGTACTGTCAAGTACATAATAAGTGGTTTCCCAAGAATAGGAGGCACTAAGATGAGAGGTTTTATAACTACTTCTTAATCTTTCCGAAAGCTTTTCGACAATTCTCATTCAATTCAACCTTTTTTTCTTTGTGCGATAATTTGAAAATCGGTTTGCATGTAGCGGTGAGATGCGATATGAATCTGGCAATGTAATTCAATCTACCCAAAGAGCCATGAACTTATTTTTCTGTGCGTGGAGTCGACATTACCTGTATTGCTCTTACTTTATCTGGGTCCACTTCTATCCCTTTTTGACTAACGATAAACCCAAGTAACTTGCTAGATCTTACACGAAAGGTGCAAACAAGTTTTGAAGGTTAACAACACGGTCTTCTTCGGTCTGAGATTTTGCAATCATATCATCCATGTAAACTTCTATTTCCTTATGCATTATGTCATGAAACAAAGTTACCATTGCTCTTTGATAGGTTTCCCCAATATTATTCAATCCAAATGTCATCACTTTATAGTAGAAAGTCCCCCATTGTGTGATGAATGTAGTTTTCTCCATATCTTCGGGAGCCATCTTAATTTGATCGTACCGTACCCTAAAAAACCATCCATGAAAGAGAAAAGAGAATATTGAACAGTGCTACCCACTAGGATATCAATATGAGATAGAGGAAAATCGTCTTTAGGACTAACTTTATTTAAATCCCGATAATCAACACACATTCGAACCTTTCCATCCTTCTTTTGAACTAGTACAATATCAGCCACCCATTGAAGATATTTTGCTACTGCTAAGAAACCGGCATCAAATTGCTTCTTGACCTCTTTGCTAATTTTAAGTGACATATCAGGTCTCATCCTTCTCAACTTCTGTTTAATTGGAGTGTATTTAGGCTTAAGTGGTAGCTTGTGTTCAACAATTTCAGTATCTAGCCCATGCATATCCTGTTATGACCATGCAAAGACATCCCATAATCAAATAAATGTTTAACCAACTTTTCTGGTTCACTTTCTTTCATAGACATACCAATTTTAACTTCTTTCTTATCATGTTCAGTCCCTAAATTGATCACCTCAATAGGTTCTTGATAGGGTTGGATTATCTTAACTTCCAATTCAACTAACCTTTCTAGTTCAGGGAAAGACTCACAATCGTCTTCACAATCCTCATCAGCGTGATTAATTGGACGTTCAAAGTTACAAGAAATGGTTCTAGCGCTGCTATTTTCAACATATTCATTTTCGACTCTGGATTGTTTAAATTAAAAAGGAAAAAAGAAAATATGAATAAGGATTGCCAAAAAAAGAAAAGAGAAAAACAACACCAGTTGGAGAATTCAAAAATTCATTTATCGATAATAAGTACGAAATTGAAATACATGTGCCCTAATTAGTTATCCTTATAGCCTTAGGTAGAGCAAAAGGAGTTAAAAATATGTAATTACTTTGAACATGAATTAACAAACACTGGAAAGTCGATGATCTTCCAATTATTGAGACAGGTGTTTGGAGGACAAGGGTACACTAGTTTGAGGGTATCATCATCACCATGATCCTCTTCCGTAACAGCCACCTAATCAACATATATTATTCTAGCACTTTGAAAAATTTGGTGAATTTTACAAATAGGAATCTTCGGTGAATTCGGTATTCAGATTTCCCAATGAGTCATCTTGTTTTCTCTTTTTTCCTTCGCAACCTTTTCTTTATCAGCTTAAGTAGGTAGATATCCCAACCCGTGCCTATTGTTTTTTTTTTTTTTTTGTTGGCATTTCTATAAATTTCCCCAAATTAACAAAAACTCCTCCTTCCAAGATGGATTTGGTAGACTTCAATGATGTGGTAGATAATTTTGGTTCATTCAAGTGATATCCTTCACCCATGAAGACAACATTGGCAATTTCTAATGCTTGAAAGAAAGTCTCTATGGCTTCATCCATGTCTTCAATGTTGCCTATTGAAAATAAATGACTTACTATCATATTTTCTTTTCTAGATATTATTACCAGCTTATTGTTCACTATAAATTTAGCTTTTGATTGAGGGTGGATGTCACTACTCCAGCAACATGAATCCAAGGTCTCCCTAAAAGAAAATATATGCCAGTTTATGTCCATCGCTTAGAAGGTTATCCCAAAGATATGGGGTCCGATTTGAATCGGTAGGTCAATCTCGCCAACAACTTGTCTTCTGGATCCATCAAACACTTTCACCACCATAACACTAGGGTTCATATATGCTTCGTCAACAAATAGTTTTGATAGTGTTGATTTTGGTATGACATTTAATGATGAACGATTATCAACTAGCACTCGTTCAAGAATATGATTGTGACATCTCATAGAGATGTGTAGTGCTTTATTATGCTCTGTCCCTTGAGTTGGTAATTCACTATCGTTAAAACTCAGACAACTACTAGCAGTGATGTTACCGACAACTCCATCAAACTAGTCAAAAACGATATCGTGAGTAATATGGTATTCGTTTAAAACTTTCATTAGTGCCATTCTATGTGCTGCAGAGTTCAATAACAAAGAGAGAACTGATATCTTGGAAGGGTTTGATTTTGTTGATCCACCACCTTATATTCACTTTGCTTGATAAAGTTCAAAAATTTATTAGCTTCTTCTTCAGACCCCTTCTTTTTACTGGTCTCTTGTCCTTTTGTGGCATGATACATATCTTGTTTTTCCTTTTTCTCCATGAAATTCAGGAGTGTATACTCAACCACTCTAAGTCATTCCACCAATTCCTGAAATATTAGTGACATCAATTCCTTTAGGTTCACAACCATTACTTGATTGATGATTGACCAAGTAGCATGTGATTTCGTAGAATTAATGGGTGGAAAATAGGAGACTCCTCATCCCAATTTCTATCATTTCTCCTATCATGACCAGGTCAGAAAAGTTTGATGACATACTCCCAATCACCTTATTATTAAAAGGCGACTAGAGAGTATCCATAAACATACCAACCATTTCTTTTTTAGATAAAGGAGGTTCTAATTGTGATGCCATTTCCCTCCACCTTTGTGCGTATTCTTTGAAAGTTTCGTTGTCATTTTTAATGAATTTTTCAATTGGATCCTATTAGGGACCATGTCAATATTGTACCTATATTGTTTCAAAAAGGCATCAGCCATGTATTTTCATGGACGAATTCAATTTTGCTCGAGATGCATATACCAACATAATGATGCCCCACTCAAACTGTCTTGGAAAATGTGAATGAGCATGAGAAACCATTTTTCTACAATACATAGTCTGATGATTTTCAGGACATGTGGCACCTTTGTACTTTTCAAACTTAGGATCCTTGAATTTTTTAGGGATAGTCACATCGGGAACCAGACACATATCAAAAGCTTCGAGACAATAGACATTATTCCCCTTAATTGCTTTTATTCGCACTTCTAATACATGAAATTTTTCCTTTGATTGTGTATCATCCCCAACGTGAGATTGATGCCAATTCCCGTTAACATCAAAATGGGGTACTTATGATGCAATATATAGAATATTTTATGAGGATATAGTGTTTTGGGGTGGCACGTAGCCTAGAGGAGATGGAATTTGTGATTGGTTTAGGTTTTGGGGGTTGATAATTGAGTGGTTTGGGTTTTTGTCCATGGGGTTGATGACTAAAGGTGGAGTATAACCGGGTGAGATACCGTACATAGGAAATGGCATAGTTGTTGTATGAAGTTGTTGGGTAGTCGAGGTAAAGCCTGATGGGTGAGAAGGAGTGGTTTTGTATTCTTCATTTGTGGTTGGAGGATTTCCATCTGTATTCTTCTTCCTTGACAAAGCTTGTATAGTTTCTAAGATTTGATCAACCTTGTCTTTTAATTGGTTGACATCCGCTCTCATCACTTCTTGGTTTTGCTCAAGTTCATCCATGATTTTGGAGTTTGGGCGAGTCTGATAAGAGTATTGGGGAATCAACTTTATTGACTTTTTCTATTTTTTTAAATAAATAATAAAAATTTATGAGTATGTATTAAATATGAATGAAATGAAAATACAATTATTATCACTCTCCCTCTTTTTTTTTTTTTTTTCTTTTACAGTTGGATGTTGGGGAATCATTAGCCTTATGAACACGAATTATTACTGAAGAAGAATATAGCGATTGGTAAGCAAAACAACAAATCCTTTATTGATGAGAAAAAGGTACATTGCAATTAAATTAAAAATTACATCGACTATGATATTTCAATAATGTCTTTCAATTGGACAAACAATCCTCTCCTCCAATACTTCTAATATTTGATTGCAATATTCAACAAACTTGTAGACTTTGGTTGTAGTATTCAGCAGACTCGTTACAACATCAATCTCTCTTAGATATTTTGGAATTTTTATGATTGCCTAATCAACTAGCATTGCCAATTTTGAAAGCAATCTTTCCAATGCTTTCCTTTATCTTACAACTCTATATAGATCTCTTAATTCTTCAATTGTTCAAGCAACATCATGAAACTCTCCTCCCAATACATGGTTTCATCCTTTAAGTCATTATAAATCTGTTCTTGATAATCAATGTAATTCTTCAACTCACCAGAAGTTTCCATTTTTGTTCTTAGTGCATCTTGGTGTTTTGAGAGTAATTCTTCAATTTCTTCCTTCTGTTGCCTCTCATTATTTACTTGACTCTCGTATTTAGATACCATTACTTTCAGTTGTTTCTTTAAATTTTCAAACTCCTTTTTTATGTTCTTCTTAGAGCTTGCTAATTTTGTCCACAACTGCTTCCACGTATAGGCCTATTCAATAACCACATTATTTTTCTTGCTTTCGCACATCTAAATCTTCATTTGCGCCTCTCAAACAATCTTGTATGTCAAGTTTATTTTCTTTTTCAATTTTAAACCTCTTGTTGCTGCTCTCGATAAACTGACTCTTATATGTGTTTTTTGATCGTAAGTTTTAGTTTTGTTGGGAGACTTTTTCTAACTTCGCTTGTAGCTCTTTTTGATCCTTTTAGATTTTAATAATGATGCTTTGGGCTCTTCTATTTCTTCATTTGTACCAAGGGTAGGTTGAGGCATTTTCTGATTATTTTAGGGTATACTGTGGAAAGGCAACTTGATTTCTTTGACTCTTTTCTTTTCCCATTGTTGATAGGGTTCTTTTGTGCTGCAACTTCTACATCCGAGTACTTTTCCTTTTATAATGGTCAACTCCTAGGCTCGACTTATCCTTCTCAACATTGATGGGTCTACTATACCTATATTGTGAGAAAAAAAATGCTTCAAATGACTTATCATATGGTTTATTCAACATGGGGTAGCCGATTTGTCTCAGATCTACCATTGGATTGTAATTAATATATCCTTTCGTTCCCATGAAAGGTACATCTGGAAAATCTCCGCATTGACATATTACCTCTTCCTGCCCTTGTTCTCTATAGTACCTTGAAATTGTATCCCCAATAAGGCTAGCTATACTCTGAGCCCATTCACGATTACTTTTAACCCCACATGATACCCTTTCTTGAACATGTGAGTCACAAACCAAGTATAAATTGAAACACAACACAAAATTGTTTCCCCCTTCTTCTGTTGTCGCATATGTAGAGAGTAGTATACATCAACAAGAACCGCATGAACTGGATTTTGTTCATCTTTGTTAACAACTAAAAAGACATTGATGACAACAAAATCTACAAAGTTATCAAAGTTTGGGAATAAAATAGTACCATAGATAATGAGAGCCAAAACATCTTTAAAAATACTCAATTATTTTTTAATGGCTAAATCTTGTCACTTTTGTTCTAGTTATTTTCTTAAAAACCCATGAATAGCCGTTTTTTTTTCTCTTTTGTGCTTGCCAACTCTCTTATGTCGATTTTCAACACTTTAACAATTGCGCCCAAACTCAGTGGTTTCCTAGTATATCGATAATGATTTCCTTTCTCTAGGGAGTAACCTGATATTCATTCAAATTCCTCTAATGTCGGGGCCAACTTAAAGTCTTAAAAGGTGAAACATCTCAAGAAAGGATCGTAATACTGAGCCAAGGCCGCGAAGGCCCCTGTTTGCACATTCATTGCCAAGAGATTTAGGATCTTCCCATATTTGTGAAAGAAACTCTCACGTTGTATAATTTTCATTTGATTGTTGATGTCTCTTAAACTTTTCAAATCAGGTTGCTTGAACTTTAAAAGTAAAGTTTTTCTTTTTCCCGATCCCATTTTCCACTTAAATAACACGTGACTAAGGTCTGTTAGATTCACCAAAAATCCTGAAAATTTATGCAAAATGCTATTATGTTTTTTTTTCCTTAGAAGGAAAAAAATGTCAAGAGAAAAAAAGTTTTAAATATATGAGATATTTTTTAGTTTGTATGGATATTCTTACGATGAAAGGGTCTATTGGGTTATGTAGTGAAACTCTCACAAGGAAGACTTTATGGTTCTAAACACGGTTTGTCTCTATTATTAAATATGAATATAAATTTTTTTATAAATGTGTTTTTTTTAGATAAAAGTGTGTTAAAAAAAGAATTAGAGAAAATGTGGTTCTTGGTAAAAAAAAAGAATGAAATAAAATGTGGTTCTTGCTCCTACGTATCTCTTGGTGCGATGGAGAAATCAAAGCTACGTAGTTCTTGGTAGAAAATATGGATGTGTTGATTGCTTTTAAAGAAAATATGTATTGTTCTGGATAAAAGTTATTTTGACAAAAAAAATGAGTTCGTTTGATTTGAGTAATTATTTAAAAATGTGAATTTTAGGATAATCGAGTTGTACAACTCGTTTCTCAAAAAGTTAAAGATTAAAAAAGATGTCACATCTAAATTAATCAAATTTTAAAAGTTGACTTCGGGTTAATTTAAAATCAAGTGTTAGAACTATCAAGTTCTCACAACTTATTAGAAGTAAAAATAATTGTTAATGATAATAAAAATAATAATAAAAGTGTCATTCGACAACCGTTAAAAATAAATTTGCTTAGGTTGAAATGTCACGTTCCCCACTTTCGGTTTAACGTTCCTCACTCCTGGCTTAACGTTCTCCATTTCTACTAATAAAAAGGAAAAAACAAAACGGACATCTTCGATTTTCAAAAACGTTCTACGATATCGAAAAAAGAGTTTAAGAGAGAAAAATGAAGGAATTCAAGAAGGAGTTTGTGATTCATCCCATCAAGGGTAACACAATTGGAGCAAAAAGACAGCTGCGTGAGAATTTTAATAACGACACTCATATCGGTAAGGACATCACTCCAATTATATATACACTCGCACGTATATGATTGTATTTATTTTGGAATGTATGATTGTATTTATTTTAGAATTTGTGAGATTAAATATATACTATGTTGAAATGCTTTTATCAAATTTTGGAAAATAAATATGGTGTGACATGTTGTGATAATGGTTGTGTTGAACATATTCAAAGTGTGAAGAATAAATGTTATGTGATACGTTGTTATAATGGTTGTGTTGAACATATTCAAGGTATGAATAATAAATGTTATATATGAAATGTCATTAATAAGTTAGCCTCACATTATATTAATGATTTATTAAAGTGTGCGTCCATAATTGGTTGGAGCCAACATATCCTTGCGGGGATTTTGAGTTAGTGGTGTTGCTTGGAAGGACCCACGAAGCCCTTGCGGGGGAGGCGATATTCCGAACCAGGAAGCCCTTGCGGGAGAGGCGATATTCCGGAATCATTACATTGGCATATAGATTAAGTCATAAGGTCTGTTTGGGTATGCATTGATTAAAGTGTGATTAGTGTTTTATAAAGATAAATGATACATTCTACCTCCTGATGATTGGTTGAAATGATGCCATTAATGATGTAGATATTATACTTGTAACACCCAAATTTTCGAAGCGAGGGTGTATTTTTTTTTTTTAAAAGAAATTAAAATAAAACAGAGAAATCAATAAGGAAATACCTTTGGATAAATATTTAAGTCAATATAATTTACAAGCAGCGGAATAGTTTTTCGAAATATGAATCCAAAGTATTTACACATCAAAAAGTGGTACGTGGAACCCATCGAAAATAACATGTCATGCTGACTTAGTATAGGTACAGTCTTCCGATTTAAAATAAACACAATTCAAAAGAAAGACATATGTTCCCTCTATGCCAACCTAATCTAATCATTATACAAAACAAACTAAATACCCTGAGTGATCTCCACGTGCCCCGTAAGATCCTCCTAACATAGCTCCAGTTAGGCATTCCCATACACATTCCCATCCACAGGGTACGAAATTCCAAATCAAAACCTTCCTCGAAGGGCCGTAAATCATAATTGTACCGCCTATCGCAGGCCGAAGTACCAATTACCAAGGTGCCACATATCACGGGTCTGCACGATTTACTAAAAAGCGTAAACCATAAACGTACTTCCTATCACGGGCCCGTACCGTTTATCGAGGTGCCACCTATCACGGGTCTGCACGGTTTACTAAAAAGAACGTAAATCGTAAATGTCCCGCCTATCACAGGCCAAAGTACTATTTACCAAGGTGCCACCTATCACGGGTCTGCATAATTTACAAAAAACTGTAAATCGTAAATGTACCGCATATCACGGGCCAAAGTACTATTTACCAAGATGCCACCTATCACGGGTCTGCACAATTTTCAAAAACGTAAATCATAAATGTACCGCCTATCACATGCCAAAGTACTATTTATCAAGGTGCCACCTATCACGGGTCTGCACGATTTACAAAAAGAATGAAAATGCATGGGCATACTCTGACTCCATCCACAATAATCGTTAAGCAAATGCAGATATTAAAAGATTCCCCATTTTTAATACTCATTTAACTTAAACGATTTTCCCAACAAACATTAAGTAAACAAGGATATTAAGAGATTCCCCATTCTTAATACTCATTTAACTTAAACGATTTTCACAACAAACATTAAGTAAACAAGGATATTAAGAGATTCCCCATTCTTAATACTCATTTAACTTAAACGATTTTCAAAACAAACATTAAGTAAACAAGGATATTAAGAGATTCCTCATTCTTAATACTCGTTTAACTCTAATGGTTTTCAAATTCTACACGGAACACACTCAAACATATTCACAATTCCCACCAAAACACATCAATTCATTTCTCCACAAAATCCAACCATACACATATCAAATTTCATAAGCATTAATTATGAACACGTCAACTACGATGAACATAAATCATCACAACATACCACTCAATCACATCAAATTTCTTTTACTTAAAATCATTCATAAATGAGTTAAATTCATTTTCCACGAAACATTCATCAATATCACCAAAACCCCACATTAGAATTTCACCCGTAAAAGCATTAAATTCATTTTCCCCAAATCAACACTTCAACCCTAACAAATTATTTTCCACACAACCACATATAAGTCCCTAAATGAAAACTAGAAGTTTGAAAGGAGCCCTTACCTTCACGTTAGCTTTAACGTGCGATTACGATACCACGAGTAAATCCAGTAAAATCTCCGCTCGCAATCTCTGCGAGTAACTTTCCCTTATATCTCTTCGCGAAACGAAGCTTAGATCTAGACGAAATGTGGAGGTTTGTGTTTGACGGTTTTGAAATCCCTAACACCGTTTTTCTTCGTTTTCACACCAAAGAGGAAGTATGAAGCTGAGAAATTCTTGCTTTCTTACCCACTAATCCTTGGGTTTCTATTCTTGAAGCCAAATAAAGAAAAAGGAAGCAAAACCAATGAAAGAAGAAAAGGGGGAGAAGGAGGGGTTCGCGAGGCAGAGGAAGAAGAAGACGTAATGTTTCTTTTCTTTTACTTTTCCTTCCTTCTAATTTCCTTTCTTTCTATTTCCTTTTCTTTCTTTTCTATTTCTTTTCTTTCTATTTCCTCCTCTTTCCCCTCCACACAAACATATATATATATTAATTATAACTTAACAAATATCTAGATATTCATTAAATTACCATTTCACATTAAATTCTTCGTAAAAGATTCACCGTACTTAATTTAATTTATTTATCGACGAGTAATTTTAATCGGGCATCAAAATATCTTTTTGGTCATTTAAACTCCCAAAATATTAATAACTTGGCTAAAAAGACCCTGAATCCAATACCAAAATCCACTAAAATACATAAAGTATAATTTAAAAATTATGGGTCTTACAATACTGATAAATTTGTATACGATTGTATCTGTTCGTTTGGATGAGGCAATGTTAATAATGAATGAAAATGTTAATAATGACGTAGATGTTATACTGATGAATGTACCTACTCGTAGTTTGGGGTGAATTAATATGCGATATTGTACAAATGTATTGTTTTATTATTGTACCTCTTAATTGTTAGGGTGAATTAATGTTATTAATGATGTAGATATTGTGGTATTTTATTGTACGGTTGTTTGGGCGAACTAATGTTATTAATTACGTAAACATTATACTGTTATCTTTTAATTGTTATTGTATCTTTGCCAATTTGAATGGAATAATGCCATTAATTATGTAGGTATTGTATTGTTTTAATTATTGTTATTTATTTATTATTTATTGGCAAGTATTTTGGAGATGACCTTTACATTCGGAGAAATTTTCAGAAGAATAGATGGAACATCTCATTTAATCTTAGGGGTAGTAGTGGTCAACTTTAGGAAATCTATTTATGTTAGTCTATGTCAATTATCATTTTGGTACTACATTTCTGAACCTTATAATTTGAGTATTAAGTATCTAATTGAGATACTGATGGATTTTAAATTAATAATGGATTATTTGTTGGTTTGTTTGAAATTACATGGGAAATTATATATCTTGTTTTAAAAAATAAATAAATAAATAAATAGGATGTAACATAACTTACGTCCTAAAAGATTAAAAAGATGTCTTATCTAAGTAATCAAATTAGACTAAATTTCATATATTTATTTATTTATGAAGATGAGTTTTAGAACTATCAAGTTGTCACAACTTGCGTCCTAACAACTCGAAGACTAACAAATATCATATCTAATTAACATTTCAATATCTGATTATAATTTTAGATTTGTTTTCTTTATAAGAACTTAAAAAAAATTATTCTAAATATTAAATAAGTTTAAATGATTCTACGAAATAAAATCAATAATGAATACAAAAACAAAATAGCAGCAAACGAAATATATGATCTGGTAACAACAACACATTTTAATAATAGAACCAAAAATACTCATTACAAGTGTGAGTCTCTTTTAAAATAATAAGTGATAGAACATAATTTATTTTAATATTCAAGAGCACCACCCAAAAAGAAAAATTTGTTATAACATAAAAATAACAACTTTTTTGTCTCAATTTATATGTAAAACGGTGAATGTTTCCGTTCATGAGATAAATCCGAGCTCTGTATTTTGTATTGTTACGCAAGAAAGTTTAACTAGATTTTACATTATTTTTGTAACAAATTTTTAGCAATGTTTGATTAAAAGTAATTTCTTAATTAAGCTAAACAAATAAATTAGAGTCAAAGTATGCGTATATTAGGGATGTTAATAAGGTAAAGAAAATAAAAGAATGCATAATGACAGTGAAACAATATGCAAAGAAAATGAAGATGTTCGTTGGTTTTGCTAGAAAGTTGTATTGGTGGAAGCGTAAGCGTGTGTTAGTGTTTGACACGAAGTAAGAAGTGTGCTTTGGCTGTTTTGGCAGGGTTGACAAGAAGCAGGACGCATGTTGGCTATGTCGGTAGGGTTGATCTGAGTTGGACTGTGTCGCTTGACAGACCAAATAAAATAAAATTGGCATATTAAAAGAAAAAAACAGGAAAATAAAATTAAAAACAGTGAAATAAAATGTAAAATATTTATTAAACATATTATTATATATTTTTTAGATTTATTTTTAGTTGATCGCACAATATTGAGGTACTACAAAAAGAATTACTTATGTAAGGTAAAATTCTATGCAAAATAGTGTCAACTCAAAAGAAACATATTTCATCTCTTTGAAAAGTTAAAACAAAATTTTACTTGTAATAAGTGTGATTCTCTTTCTTTTAAAATTGTCCAACTAAATAGAGTCATTGAAAAATTTGAAAAAGGGACAAGTTGGATTGGAAAATATTCTCAATATGCAAAGATATTCCAATGACAAGAGTGGCATTGGTTATTCAAATTTTGATAAACCAAGTAGTAATAAAACTACCTTTATTAAGGCAATTGGCCAATCCAACAAAGAGAAAGTTATAGTTGTACAAAATGATCATCATTATTCTAAGAAGAATTATATTCAAAAGAAATCTCATATGTATAAATATAGAAGTAAATCTATTTATACATGCTTTTATTGTGGTCTAAATGACCACACACCTAATACTTCTGATTTTAGGAATTTTGGTGTTCAAAATGAGCATTATGTGTGGGTCAAGAAATGCACTAATACTCAAGAACCAAAAAACTTTGGGTACCTAACAAACTATGATCCTTGCAAAAAAGGTGCCTCAAAGATATGGTACTTGGATAGTGGATGTTCAAAACACATGACTAGTGACTAAACAAAATTTTCAGCACTTACTCTTAA
Organism: Cicer bijugum; assembly: GCA_037974875.1. NCBI lineage: Eukaryota > Viridiplantae > Streptophyta > Magnoliopsida > Fabales > Fabaceae > Cicer > Cicer bijugum. The sequence goes on along the minus strand of JBBPBT010001328.1, from coordinate 419,444 downwards.
ATCCAAAGGCTATGTGATCAATGAAGATAAGAAAAAGGGTAAAACTTTGGACATTGGAAAGGTTGGTGCAGCCCCATCTCCTTCAATTGAAGATGTTCTATACGTTGAAGGATTAAAGCAAAATCTTATTAGCATTAGCCAACTTTGTGACAAGCGTTACAAAATATAGCTTTCAACAAAGATGAATGCATTATCCAAAATGAAGTATCAAATGAAATCCAATTTGTTGGCAAGCGTTTTAAAATATTTTTATAATTAATCTTGATGATTTATCATTGAGAATGAAGTGTCTTATGGTAAGTGACAACAATGATGCATGGCTATGGCATAAGAGATTTGTACTTATCCATATGGATCATTTAAACAAGTTAGCCAAGCATGAACTTGTTGTAGGTTTACCAATGATGAAATTCATTAAGGATGAGTTATGTGATGCTTGTCATGGTAAGAAAACTAAGGTTTCCTTCAAACCTAAGAATATTGTATCAATTCCAAGACCACTTCAATTGATACATATGGACTTTTTTGGTCCATCAAGAACAAAAAGTCTTGGTGGAAATTCATATTGAGTAGTAACTGTTGATAATATCTCAAGGATCACTTGGACATTATTTTTTGCAAATAAAAATTAAGCTTTTAAAGCATTTAAAAATTATGCCAAACTAGTCCAAAATGAACAAGTAACCAAAATTGTATCAATAAGAAGTCATCATGGAGTAGAAATTCAAAACACTTCTTTTGTAGAGTATTGTGAAGAAAATAGAATCTTCAAGAACTTTTCTGCACCAAGAACACCTCAACCAAATGGAGTTGTTGAGAGAAAGAATACATCATTAGTAGAACTTGCAAGGACCATGATACGTGACTCAAGCTTACCAAAATACTTTTGGGTAGATGTTGTAAGTACAACTTGTTATTTACCCAACCAAGTAATAATTCGACCAATCCTAAAGAAGATTCCATATGAACTCTATAAAGGTAGAAAGACAAACATCTCTCACTTTCACATATTTGGGTGTAAATGCTTTGTGCTGAATAATGGTAAGCAAAATATTGGAAAATTCGATGAGAAAGTTGATGAAGGTATCTTTATTGGTTATTCCTTATCTAGTAAAGCTTTTAGAATTTTTAATAAAAGAAATTTGTTAGTAGAAGAATCTATGTATGTATCATTTGATGAATCTAACCCCTTGAAAGAGTATAAAATTGCCTCTTGTGGAAAACTCATCGCGATCAACATAATGAGTTCCCTCAAGAATGGAAAACTCATCGAGAACACCCCTATTGACAATATTATAGGTGATATCAGCAAATGTGTAACTACAAGGCTCAAACTCCAAGATGCTTGTTTGAATATCACATTTTTCTCTCAAATAGAACCTTCTAAGGTAGGTGAAGTACTTAAGGACGATCAATGGATACTTGCCATGCAAGAAGAACTAAACCAATTTGAAAGAAACAAAATACGGGAGCTTGTTCCAAATCTGGAAATAAACACATAACTAGTACCAAATGGGTGTTTAAGAATAAACTAGATAAAAATGGTATAATTGTTCGAAACAAAGTAAGATTGGTTGCTCAAGGATACAACGAACAAGGAATCGACTTTGATGAAACATTTGCTCTGATAGCAAGGTTAGAAGCAAATTCAATTATTACTTGCTTATGCTTGCTTTATGGGTTTTGAATTGTTTGAGATGGATGTCAAGAGTGCTTTTCTAAATGGCTACATTAATGAGGAAGTGTATGTCAAACAACCACCTGAATATGAAAACTTCAAGAATCCTTCACATGCCTTCAAATTAAAGAAAGATTTTTATGTTTTGAAACAAGTTCTAAGAGTTTGGTATGATATGCTTAGTAACTTTTTATGTGAAAGAGGATTTGAAAAAGGTAAAGTTGATAAGACATTATTCATTAAAAGGACTAATGATCACACGTTACTTGTTCAAATCTATGTTGACGATATTATATTTGGATCATCCAATAATAAAATATTTGAAAAATTATCATTAATGATACAAGGAGAGTTTTAAATTACCATGATGGGTAAGTTAAATTATTTCCTTGGGATTCAAATCAGGCAACTCAAGAATGGAATTTTCATTAATCAAGCAAAGTATTGTAAGGAACTTCTAAAAATATTTGAGATGGACATTAGTAAAGAAAGTGAAATTCCTATGGGCTCCAAAACTTATGTAGATAAAGATGAAACTTGTAAATCAATAAATTTATCAAAATATTGAGGTATGATTGGTTCTCTTTTATATTTAACGGCCAATCGACTAGATATTATGTTCAACGACTCTTTATGTGCAAGGTTTTAGGAAGATCCTAAGGAATCACATCTTGTAGTAGTGAAGCGAATAATGAAATATTTGAAAGGAACAACCAATGTTGGCTTATGGTATCCAAAAGGTAGTATATGCAATCTTGTTGGTTATTCTGATTCTGACTATGCAGGATGTAAAACAGATCGTAAAAGCACAAGTGGCACTTGTCATATCTTAGGTAATGCATTAGTGTCATGGTCATGTAAAAAGCAAGCATGTGCGACTCTAAGCACTACTGAAGCAGAATACATAGTAGCAGGGAGTTGTTGTGCACAAATTCTATGGCTCAAACCACAATCATGTGATTATGGACTTGACCTCAGGTGCATCCCTATAAGATGTGAAAATATCAGTGCTATCAATATAAAAAATAATCCAATCATGCATTCTCGGACCAAACATATTGGTATATGCCATCACTTTTTGTGAGATCATTTTCTAAAAGGAAATATTGAAGTTACATTGTGGATACACATAATCAACTAGCAGATATCTTCACAATGCCCCTACCTTAAGATTCATAGATAAGATACAAAGATAACTTGACATTGTAAGTCACTTCTTTTCAAAATCTTGAATCTTAACTTGATAAGTTGATAGAATTGAATCTTTTATGTATGAATATGTGCTTTCTCAACATGAGTATGTCTTTTAAATTATATATTTCAGTAACTATTCCACTTTAAAGTATTTTTTCCCTCGTAGCCGAATGTACATAGTCTGTATTCGAATACACGTTTCCAGCAAAATTTGTATTAAACTATAACTAAAGTGTAGCCGAATACAGATTCAAATGTTTCCCTATATATAAGCATTTTAACGTTTTTAGGTCAGTTTCTTCCAACTGCAGTAGTCAAATACAAATCTTCCTCCATTTCCATTACTCCAAAACTTCATTCAATCATACTTGAATACCTTACCAAATCAATCCATTATCATCAATTGCATGTAAGATTACTCCCAACTTAAAACAAAACCCCAAATTTTCCCCCAAAATCTAAAAACTTATTTCATCTTCTTCAATCTTTACCATGGATGCACGAAAACGAGGTTCCTGAACCAAGCATGATTCAGTGGGTCCTTAAAAAAGGAGGGATAAAAATGACAGAAGGAAGAAATCGAACGGTTTAGAACTTACTAGTCAGATAAAAAACTGGTCACTCTAAAATATGGTACACTTGATTCCTTCTCTTCTTTTAAATATCTTGAGTTACATAGGGCACAACATTTGGAGGCATTCATTAGTTATAATGGTCCAATCTATGATGACGTAGTTAGGGTGTTTTACTGCAACTTTAAGAAAGAAGGATTTAAGTTGGTATCTCAGGTGAAAGGCAAATATATAGAGTTAGAAACTCAAACAATTGGAGAAATTCTGCAGTTACCATTTGAATGTCAAAACCTTAGGCCTGGAAATTTGTGTGACTAGGAAAATGCGACAAAATATGATGCTTATGTATCATTGTGCCATTTTTACAAAAAACACCATGGAAAGAAAATAGGTACAGGCTGGTTCTGAATTTGCTAGGCAAGAGTACGGCATTGGCAATTAAACCATAGCAAAACAGGCTACTACATTATTTCCTCAGTTACATTTTGGTTCTGCAGGCAGGAAATTATTTTCAAATGGCTGAATTTGAGCTTCAAATTATGTTTTTTGTGCTAGAAGGAACTGATCCCAATTGGTCATATTTTGTTCGATCTGTTATGTTTGCTTCCAAGAATGGCCATCAGTTTGCCATATGCAAAAGAGATTACCATGATTTTGGATCTTTTTCGAGTAGATTTTTCAGGTGAAGTTATGTATACACCTACAACACGGAATGTGCTGGACTTGAATGTGTTCCCAATATAAAGAAGAAACGACATTAAATGATGACCATGTTTCAAATCGCATGGTTATGGACAAGCACAACTCCCTTCAAACCTTCATCGCTGAATAATTTTAAACTATGGACATATCCATTAACAACAGATTCTAGAACCTTGAGACAACCCTTTCCTAGAACCATAAGTTTCGGTTGAATGAACTCAATAGCCTATCCCTTAAGATTGACCACATTCACAACCCAATGGATGATAACATGTAGCTTGCTGCTATAGTTTATATTCTTTTCTTTCTATGTTTTATAAAACATTTCATTTAAATTCTTAACATTGCTGATGTATGGCTTAGACTTGGTTAACTTTTAATTATGTTTTTGATGTTATATTCCCTACTAGTGATATGCTTTTATTCCCTATATACTTTGTATGCTTGGTATAATTGTCTATTATTTTTCTTCCTTTTTTATCATGTGAAAAGGAGGAGAAAATTAGTATGCTATTGTTGTTAAAGAATTTGTAGGTTTTCAAATCTTCAAAAAAATTATGGCATGAACTCAAGATCAAAGGGGGAGTAAGCATACGTTAAGGGGGAGAAAAAAAGATAGATAAACTCTATGAAATTTCAACAACAACAAGATTTTGTCATCATCAAAAAGAGGGATAATGTAAATATACAAGGCTACCCATGTTTTTGATGAAGACAAAGACCAAGTAAAGTGATCAAGTTACAAGGTCAGAGTGAAGTCAACAATCTAGTCAACTATTGGCGATATGCTATAAGACTTATAGTTTAAGGTACTTGATGCAATCTAATATTGTTATATTTCAAATCCACGTGAGAACCTTCTATTTTAGCATATGCCTCAAAAGAATTTTCAAAGTGTCAAACTGCATGAACAATATTTGAAAATCAATTTTTTTACAAAAGTCTAGGTTGTATTCGACTACATATATGTGTAGCCGAATACATATGAAGTTTATTGCAAAAACTTCATATCAGTGTTCGACTACAGAATGTTGTAGCCGAATATAAATACCAAGTCAGTACCTAAAACTGCACTTTTGTATTCGACTACAACATATTGTAGCCGAATACAAGCTTAAAATTTTGAAATAAATCTGAACGTTACAGAGGTGTATTTGGCTACACTTAGGCTGTAGCTGAATACAACTACGAAGCAATGCAATTTTTCAGTTCAAATTCAATATGGATCATTGCATATGTTCATCAAAAACTTATCGATATCATAATTTACAAAAATTGATACATGATCTCATCTAGGATCCTAATGACACAAGTTAGGGACTAAATGTTGCATGATCTAAAAAGCAATTTAGTTAGAACTTAGAATCAAATGAAAAAGTACGTTAATCAGTCCAGACGTCCTATTTCACTAGTGGTTGGAGATTGGGTTATTTGAAATTATAACCCTTCAGATTGCGGTCGTTAGCTAATAAGAGAAATGAGAATTCAAGTCCTTGCTTTTATGGATCATATCAGATTCCAAAGTAGATTGGAGAAATTGCATTTGAGTTAGCTCTTCCACTAGAGAGTAAGATACATCCAATATCTCATGTTGCAGTAAAAACCTTTTTGATATGTGTTTCAATGATAACAAACCTTATGAAATAAATGTTAAGTTTTCTAAATGGTGAGCTATTAAGGTTTGCATTTGAGTTTTTGTTGAAAGAACATAAATAGTCAAGCTTGAAACCACTCATATAAAAAGTGTGTCGTATCAAATCAACAATGAAAGAAATGACAAATCTAATTTATTAAATATGATTATCATCAAGTCGAGGATGAACATCGCAATATGTTGAGCTATTAATGTTTGCATTTGAGTTTTTGTTGAAAGAACATAAATAGTCAAGCTTGAAACCACTCATATAAAAAGTGTGTCGTATCAAATCAACAATGAAAGAAATGAGAAATCTAATTTATTAAATATGATTATCATCAAGTCGAGGATGATCATCGCTATATGTTGCATCTTAATCACACATAAAATATCTTATAAGAGGTCAAGAAAAAACTATAGGTCAGGATGTGTCTATATAAAAATTAGAGGATGAAGAATCTAGATCACATGATGAATAATCCATATCTGAAGATGAATATTTTTCACAATCTTATATCTGAAGATAAACCAAAGGATGGACATTCATCACAATCTAAGGGTTGATGATGACTATTCTTCATAATTTCATATCAAAGGATAAATATTTATCAAAATTTTCAACTCACAAATATTGAAAAGATATTTTTCATAAAACTACAAGTGGACAAAAGTTGACAAGTTGTTCAAACTATTCAAGGTTTACTAAAAGTAAACATAGAAGTGACATCACATCAATCACATACTTTTATGTGGAAGATAAGAACTTTCATCCTCGCACCTGAGGATGGACGCTAATAAAATCTTCATCTTATATATAAAAATAAGGTCTTAGGTGAAACAGTGCAAAAACACTAGGTTAACATTGTTCAAGTTTATACAGAAGCCTTTGAAGTAAGACAAGCACATCAATCATGATTTTCAAGGTATTAGAAACAAGAAGGAATCTTCTCATCCATAATAGATCTAGAGGATAATAAGAATGTCTTTTATAAATCATATTCTAGAAAGTTACCTAACAAGTAAAAAAGGTGTCAACATGTTTACACCAAATTCCAATAGTCACATATTGGAAAAAAACATACATACAATCATCTTTCAAAGACTTATGATCATTCATGAACATTCTTAGAATAAGTTACGTCAGAGGATGAATACAGTTCAAGATGAGAATATGCGGAGAGGATATCCTCTTAAAAAATTTGACACAAAGAAAAGTACAAAGGTACAAAAATGTGAAGTACTTGACATGAGTGACACACTGGTCAAAATGGTTGGAAAAAAGGAATGGAAAAAAAAAATCACATCAAGACTCAATAAAATAGAAACTTCATCCTTGTACTAAAATAAGATATGAGGATAGATGCAAATGATAAACAACAATTACCAAAGGATGGAATTATAACCTTTATGTTAGAGGACAAACAATAATGAAAGAGAAGATGAATCTATGTTAGAGAATAAAACATCAATGAAAGAGAGAATTAATCTACGTCAGAGGATAAAAAATCATAACAAGGGGATGAATCCTCGTTAGAGGATAAACAACGCAGAAGAGAGGATGAACTTTTGTTATCTATTCATCCTCACACTTGGGAAAAAGAGTAAAAGTTCCAAAGTACAAAAAGTGTTGTCCTTGACTTATGAGGCACGAAACTATAGGTGTTGGGAAAAGAACAAGCCAAAAAGGGCGTGTCACATTAGAATTAATGAAAGCCTCATCCTCCTTCAAACTAATTCCAAGGATAGACTTCAACACTCATCCTATCAATATACTTAACAGGAGGATAATGACTAAATGACAATTTTGAAAATAAAGACAAGTCTAAGGAAACTTAGCAAAGTCTCCAACAACTATATTTTGTTAACTCATATGTTTGAATCTCCATATGCAACTATAAATAGAAAAGTATTAATCTTTAAATATCAAGAGAATCATCTACAACAAAACATCTTTCTACACACTCTTCCAAACTTAAACATATTTGAGGATCATTTTTATTGTGTGTGTTATATACAACTTCACATCACTATCTTATCTTAGAAAGTTAAAATTTGATCGCAAACAAATCAAACACATTACTACTTGTATATCCTCAAGTTGGTATACACTTGAGTTATTCTTGTAAACCTGTCGAGGCTAGTAAAAATACAGTTTTGTAAGTCTGTTAAGACTAAGAAAATACATAGTTGAATAGGTGTTGAATAGACGGAGAATTTTTGAGCACTAGTGAAAATCTCACAAAGTTGTGAGGACTAGAGTAGCCTATATTAGGTGAACCAATATAAATTATGTGTATGAATCTTCTTAAGCTCTACTCTCTTTATATTTATTTTATTCATGCCATTAGCACACTTATCATACACATTTCAAACTCATATTCTTTCTTTAGTTTATCCTCAATAAGAGGATGATTATTTTTATCTAACAATCCTCACTCCAAAGACAACTTGAGAGGATAATATTAGTGTAGGAACTAAATTTTTAAAAGGTCAATTCAACCCTCCTTCTTATAACATTCAGTTTTACTTCATCTCAGGTGTCCCTACTTAAGAAGACCATATATCCTTCAGCTACCCCTCAACCTTTGCCCCGTATTCTCTCAAAGAAACGAGAATTACAAGTAACTCCACCTGTTGTACAAGATGTCCGCAAAACTCCAAGTGACATAGCATAAGTTTTGACTCAATGGAAAAATCTACCAGATTTTGAAGCAACATGGGTATCTGTTGGGATCATTATTGAGCAATTCCCTTCTTTTCACCTTGATGACAAGGTGACTCTTTTAGGAGGGAATATTGTTATGCGTAATATAACTAAATATTATAAGAGGACGATCAAGAGTTAAAATTTTAAGTTGGAAATGAATTTTATGGCATTTATTTTTTATGTAATCATTTTATTGTGTCAGTTTAGGTTGTAAGACATTGCCGTAACTGCTTTAGAGTAGTTATTGAGCAAATAGAAGTAGGAAATTAAGAAAAGGAAAGAGAGGAAATTACTGAGTGATTATCGGGAAAGGAGAGACCAAACTCTCAAATTCTTGGTGTTAGTATTCTTGTAACACCTTAGTCAATTATGTCCTTGCAGAATTGTAAACTAACATAATGATTAATTCAATAAAAAAATTCAGTTTCCCCATTTTAATTATGTACTGATCAATCTCACAAATAATGGATACTCCCATTTAACCTTTGCACTCTATAGCCTCCTTCTTTTGTGTCTCAATACTATTGTTTATTTTTCTTTGTCACTTCCCATGTCTTCGAAAGATTAGTGATGTTTACTTTGGTACCTGTGATGATGAAATAGTGAAGTATGATGGTGTGTTGTATGGTTTGGAAGTTTACTAATTTGCTGAAAAATCACATATGTTGATTGTTATATGTTTATTATGAATATAGAGTGATAATTGTATACATACGAGGTTATTAACATTAATGATATTGGATTTTTAACTATTCTCTGAATAATTTAACATGTCCAACATGTCCATACACCTGTTACCCTCTCTTATGTAATAGTTTGGTATAAATATTTTTTTATTAAGAAAATCAAGTTGTTAGGAATTGAGAGTGTAATGTAGGATGAGTAGTGAATGTAGTGTATGTTTGGATGAGCGTTAAGTTTAGTAAAATCACGATGATACTATAATTTTATTGAAAGCTTGAAGTTCTAAAGTGTAGCTTTTGTCGATATCGTGGTGACTCATTTTGATTATGTCATTCTTACCGTGAATAAATACATGTACTGCTACTACTTAGAATACGATAATGAGTTGGGAACGTTTTAGATTTTGATTTTAACGCTCATGCACTAATTAATGGTACTAAGTTCTTGATGTCCTTTCCGCTTGAAAGTAGGGATCGAAGCTAATTTAAAAAGTATTAAGTTCGAGTGCTAAATAGTAAGTCCATTATTACATATCCAATGAGACAGATTTCATCCTATTTAAGAAAATGAGTGTTGCTCATGTACAAGTAATAGTTAATCCTTTGCGCTTAAATGAAAGCTATAGGAGATAATGTTGAGGAGTCCAGAGGAGCACAACATTCGAAATGGGCTAAACAAGGATTTATAAGAGACTTTAGACACCACATATCAATCCAAAACCTTAAGGCATTAAGTGTATGGGTCATTCTCCTTATATATCCATTACAGCCTCCATTTCTGGTCAATGTGGGAGTAAAGACTCATATTTGAATACCCAACAATCTCCCCCTCAATTATGAGTTCCCACCACTAGACTTGATCCACTTGATCCAAGTCCTTTTTGTCCACCACTTGACTTTATCCACTTGATCCAAGTCCTTAATTTTGCTCCCCCGCGTCAAGCTAAACCCGGCTCTGATACCACTTGTAGGGGAGTCCAGAGGAGCACAACAATTCGGAATGGGCTAAACAAGGATTAATAAGAGACTTTGACACCACATCACAACCCAAAACCTTAAGGCATTAGATGTATGGGTCATTCTCCTTATATATCCATTAGAGCCTTCATTCCAGGTCAATGTGGGACTAAAGACTCATAATGGAATACCCAATAATCTACCCCTCAATTATGAGTTCCCACCACTAGACTTGATCCACTTGATCCAAGTATTGACCACTTGACCACTAGACTTGATCCACTTGATCTGAGTCCTTTTTGGTCCACCACTAGACTTGATCCACTTGATCCAAGTCCTTAATTTTGCTCCCCCGTCAAGCCGAACCTGACTCTGATACCACTTGTTGGAGAGTCCGGAGGAGCACAACATTCGAAATGGGCTAAACAAGGATTAATAAGAGACTTTAGACACCACATATCAACCCAAAACCTTAAGGCATTAGGTGTATGAGTCATTCTCCTTATATATCCAATACAGCCACCATTCCTGGTCAATGTGGGACTAACAACTTCTAACACCACTAGACTTGATCCACTTGATCCAAGTATTGACCACTTGACCACTAGACTTGATCCACTTGATTCGAGTCCTTTTTGGTCCACCATAAGACTTGATCCACTTGATCTAAGTCCTTAATTTTGCTCCCCAGTCAAGCCGAACCCGGCTCTGATACCACTTGTTGGGTAGTCCGGAGGAGTACAACATTCGGAATGGGCTAAACAAGGATTTATAAGAGACTTTAGACACCACATATCAACCCAAAATCTTAAGGCTTTAGGTGTATGAGTCATTCTCTTTATATATCCAATATAGCCACCCTTTCTGGTCAATGTGGGACTAACAACTCAAAATTGAATACCCAACAGATACAAATATTTTGCATTTTCCTCAAATGAATAAGTTTAGAGTTGAATGTAATGGTATGATATTTCACAAACTTCTGACCTTGGAAACCTTACTAATCTAATGGAAAGTATTTTCTTTTACAAACATCAAAAACTAAACAAGAATAAATCCATATTAGTAATTCGTGTGTAAATTTAGAGCCTAGAAATGCAATTCTACTGTTGATTTTTGAAGTGGAAAGTATGAAATCATTCTTCTAATTTTTATGCTTAAGAAGTGTTTGAAATTTGGTATTTTATTTAGAATGAGGTTAAAACAAGACACTTTAGGATAACCAAATCTGTCCAAGATGATACTTATTTCACATTTGAATTAGTTGTTGATTCTAGATTTAATCATAAGTTCATGACTGAATTTATAAGTTGAGGCTTTTGATTTAGTTTCGTTAAAAATATTATAGTAAATAATGAATTTGGATTATGTTATGTGGATTAGTGCATTTCAATTCTTGGCTTCTTGCAATTTTATAGTTTAATTTATGGTACCTTGTGGATTTTCCATGTGTATTCTTGTAGACTACCTTTTTTATTTAATTTTGATGGGTTTTAAAATAAAGATCTTTTTCATTTAATTTTGATGGGTTTTAAAATAAAGATATGTTTCTTGATAAGTCACAACTTTTATCTGCGGATTTTCCTGCGAATTTATACTTAAATTCTGCAGGAAACATGTTCCATAAATTTATCCCATGTAAAACCTTAGTGGATAATTATTTCTTGAAGATATGAAATTCTTAAGCAAATTACGTGCAGAAAAATCAACAAAAGTTTAGTAAGAATTTAGATATTTTGGAAACGTTTCCACACATAATTCAGTAGGTAATTTGAAATAAAATCCACATAAAATTCGGATATGTAGATAAATCAACATAAAAGTGGGTAAGGGAAAAATTCAAAATACAAAGAATCGTTCTTGTTTGAGATAAATACAAGTTTCTACTAGCAAACCAAGAGTCATAGGAACATCTGTCTCCTCTATTGTGGCAGCTGATAAGCATGCTAGAACCAGCAAATACGTTATCCAAGCTCTTTCGATTTCCAAAAGAAACAGAACATATTAACATTAGATTAAAACCAATGGAGACTAAAAAGCCTTTTTATTTGGTTAAACTTCATTCATTGACTCACTGATAATTCATATGTAGAAAATAACCAATACATGTAATTAATGGATATATATGCACAAAGAAAACCAAGAAATATGTTCAAACCTATCACCCACAAAGAAAACGATAATTAGATAAACATGAAATCAAACAAATGTTGGAATCGATCAATAACAGAAACCAAGAGTTATATTAAATGCAATCATACCAAGTCTATGAAATGGATAGCAACAAGAGTTATTAATGTGTCAATGTGCAATGGAAGAAGTTATTGCCATAACTTTTATGATTTAGTCCCCACAAATTTTAAATTAAGCCTTGACTTTAGCACACAAATGACAAAGTCAGCATCAAAATCCAAAACAATTCAACTTATGCAATTGGTATATCATTCCAAGGTAATATAAATTTAACCTACACACCAATAGTAAGTCAAAATTTGTTTAATTACTCCTATGGACTCAATATTTGTAACCTAACATGTTTATAATCTTACACAAACATCCAAAAAATCTCTAATTCTCGTTACCTTCTTGAAGCCTTGATATACTATGCTAGCTTTTCACCTATAATCTCCATGGATCTTTGCCGGCTAAGACTCATGTCATCAATTTTCACAAGAAGCTGCTCAACTAACATTGTAATTAAAAAGTGACCAGAGAACAATTTTTTTAGAGAACACGTACAACACAACCCACCACATAAAAAACTACACATTCATATGATAAGACATAAAAAAAAAAAAACACAAACACACACAAAAAGGATGATTTACCAAATTTGTTGTTACGTCTTACTAGAGTTTGTCAGACTTTTCTTTCAAACGATCTTTTAACTAGATATAGAGTTAGCTTGGTTCCAATCATTCTTTCTTCTAAATTAGCAGATGCAATCTTATGTTCTAGTGCTTTGATTTTTTATATGTGAGTCTCAAATGACGTTTCAAGCACACTATACACCAGAGGAAAAGATCTTCTCCTTGAGAAGACGGAGGAACGACTTTAGATCTTGTAGTCAGAGGATTGCCAAAAACAATTCGTCCTCAATTCCGAGTAGCCCATGAGTTTGACTAGATAATGAGTTATTTAAACTCATTTATTACAAAAAATTCTTTGATGGGGGGATCAAATGATGATTTTTCTTGTGAGAGCTTTGGTCATTTACTTGAAGTTATGTTGCTACATTAGTAAAGTCGATGACTTAATCCATTATTTCAATAATAACATAAAAGTATCGTTTACTCTACCTCTTTAGACTTTGAGTATTCTTCTATAGCCTCTATACGGTGTCATTGTTAGAACTCTTATTCAACATTCCAGAAGCCTGGTGTTGAGTTTCATAAGTATTGTTATACCTCTTCAAGTAGCTCTTAGAGGTGAGAGAATTGTTTCCGCTATCAGGTTGATTTACCTCAGTTTTAGTTTGTGTCTAAATTGACATAAAGTATTTTTCGTGATTCTAACTCTTATTGAGAGGATGTTACATATCAAGTTCTATATCACTTCAAGTGCATGAAAACTCTTCGAATGATTTACATCAGTACTAAATAACTCTCTTGTGAGAAAATTTTTCATTCATACTTTTCTTTGGATGTGTGCTTGGCTTTTTTAGAATTCTTTCATTAATACATTGCCTTTTTTTTTATTCTCTCTCACACATTCGATTGACTAAATGAGTTCTTCTTAAATAGAGAAAAGAAGTGTCCATTGAGAATGTTACTATGGGAGATCTTTAATCACCATTTAAGGTACACAAGTCTTTAAAATGTATCCATATATATCTTCATGATTGATTTGTACATATTCAATTTAAGAGAGATCTCAAAGATTGTTACTATCAGAAGATTTCACAAAGAGTTTCAATCAATTAACAGATTCAAGATGTTGGCTAGAGGATAAAAGATTTTTATTCTTTAGAGCGTTGACTATTCATAATGTTGAATTTTTCAGAGCTTGTGATTTTTAGAGGGATTACTTCCATCAAAGCATTGACTATTTTGAGTGTTGTCTTTTTATTAGAACGTTGACTTTTATCAAAGTCAAACGATACAATGCTTATCATAATTATTAGAGACATACGATCATTTTTCTTGACATATTTATCAGACGCAGACGATCATTTTGGTTGAAATACTTATTACAGGAAGACAATTATTTTGCTTGATATACTTAATAGAGGCAAAACATCCAGATCATTGCTTGTATTAATGGATTCATTGGAGACGTGTTAGAGAGTGGTGTTCATTAGAGGCAAACACAATGGTAATAGTTTCTTTAAAGTCATTGTGATATTTGCTTAAAAGATTCAGACGCAGACGCAAACGATCATTAAAGGCAGACGATCATATTGGTTGACATATTTATTACAGGAAGACGGTTATTTTGCTTGATATACTTAATAGAGGCAAAACATCCAGATCGTTGCTTGTATTAATGGATTCATTGGAGACGCGTTAGAGAGTGGTGTTCATTAGAGGCAAACACAATGGTAATAGTTTCTTTAAAGTCATTGTGATATTTGCTTAAAAGATTCTCTCTTTTTTTGTTCATCAAATGATCTAGCTTACACCAGAACAATGATTTGTATTCCTTTTTCCTTTAAGGCTTTGACACGGTCTGTCTATCACAATATTAATAAACATAGTTACTTGGTTTGTTAAGTGATAATATTTTTTGTGTTTAGAAAAACTTAACTCATTGTAATTTATGCTACCTTAAAATAAATAGTCCTTAATATTAGTATTTGTCTTATTGTTTAATCTGCACACTTAATAAAATATAGTTAGAAGATATTTAGAGATTCTTATACATTATAATTTTGTTATCGAATTATAGTAGCAATACTTTGAATTATTAAAGATTTATTTGTGATAGTTGTATTTTTAATTCTTGAATGTTATATATATATATATATATATATATATGAATGTTGCAAATTGTAAAGGATAGTAATACATGATTAGGAAAACTATTTATAATTAACCAGTTATTAATCAAATTGATTGAAATGTTTTCTAGCGAGTTTTCCCATAAAGCATATATCATGCAGATTTACTATTAAAATTTGTTGCACAATTACTCGAAAAAATTTCAAAAGAAACTTACCTGTCCAAATATTCACTGGAAATTTGCAGCAACTTTCCTTAAAACATTATTTTTATCTCCAAATATTTGCCATGAAAATTTCTCTATTTACTATGGAATAAACCCATGTGTAATTTTATGCGGATTTGAAAATCCTCATAAAATAATTATCTACGAAGGTTTTACTTAAGAATGAAAATCTGTCCGAAATTTCTCAAAAAACCTATTTCTAGTATTGTATTTGTCAAAAGTGGTACTCAATTAAGAAGCCAAACTGTTTTGGGCAGTTAGTTAGTTAGGTGTAACTACTTGTAACTACTTTGGTGAGTTAGTTTGTTACTTCAAAGTTGTAAACAATCTGTATATAAACCAAGGCATGGCTGGGAAGTAAGTAGAACAATAATTAGAATGCAAAAGCTGAAGTTTTCTAAAGTGCAGAAATACTGGCAGTATAAGAGCATAACAATTGTAATCATCTTCATCTCATTATAGTGATTTTTCAAATCGGATTTGGTCCTCCAGACGTAGGAGTTAATCTCTGAATTGCGTTAACAAGTGTGTGTGTTCATCTTAGCTTTACAAGATTGAAGATCTGCTTAAAACAAATCAATCTTCGTTTTTGTCAAAAATGAAGAACGTTCTTGAACTAAGAAGATCAATCTTCATTTTCTGCAGAAATCATTTTGCATTTTTCTGAAAAATCAAGAATGATATTGGTTTTAATTACTCATTGATCTCCGTTTTCGTAACAACTGGTATCAGAGCACGAGATCATTCGATTCAAAGGAATGATGGCATCAACAAAGTATGCAATTGAAAGATTCGACGGGAAGAATGATTTTGGGTTATGGCGTCTCAAGATGAAAGAGTAGCTGGTTCATCAAGGTTTGGTAGGAGCATTGGGAGGAGAGAAAGACATGGCATCCACACTACCAGAAAAGGAGAAGAAGGATATCATGGACAAGGCTCATAATGCTTTAATCTTGAGTCTTGGAGACAAGGTTCTTAGGAAAGTGTCAAACGAGACCTCTGCAGCAAGTCTTTGGCTCAAATTAGAATCTTTGTACATGACAAAATCATTAGCAAATCGTTTGTACTTAAAGCAAAAATGATATACTTTCAAGATGCAACCTGGGAGGTCAATTGAAAACCATATGGATGAGTTTAATAAGGTTGTGTTAGATCTTGAAAATATTGATGTAAAATTGGATGATGAGGATCAAGCCCTGTTGTTGATAAGTTCATTACCAAGCTCTTTTGAAAATATGTGTGATGCACTTCTGTATGTTAGAGATTCTTTGTCATTAGAAGAAGTACATATTGCTCTAATCTCCAAAGAATTGAAGAGGAAGTCAGATGGGAAAGAAGAAAGCAGTGGTCAGGGATTGTTTGTCAAGGTTAGGGCAGAGAAAAAGAAACAAAAACAGAAGAATAAGTTCAAAAATAAAGAAAAGGACAAGTAAAAAACGAGATGTTTCATATGCAAGAAAGAGGGACACTTCAAGAAATATTGCCTAGATTGGAAAAGTACGAAAGGATCAAATAGTGATGATGATTATGGAAATGCAACTATCGCTTTTGAAGGATATGAAAGCACAAAAGTTCTGATGGCAAATTCAACAGAAATCATGGATGATGACTAGGTGCTTGACTCAGGGTGTTCATTTCATATGACCTCATTTAGAGATTGGTTTCTTTACTACAAAGAAATTGATGGAGGAAAAGTGATTATGGGGAACAAATTAACATGTAAGGTAGTTGGAATTGGTTCAATCAAGCTGAAGATGGAAGATGGAACCATGAAGATTTTGTCAAAGGTTAGGCATGTTCCAGAACTGAAGAGGAATTTAATTTCTCTAGGAATGTTGGAAGAAGCTGGCTGTTCATACAAAGCAGAGAAAGGCATTCTAAAAGTCATAAAGGGATGATTGGTAATCATGAAGGGAACAAGAGATCATGGAATCTACCTTCTAAATGGTTAAACAGTGACTGGAATGGTAGCAGTGGCAGTACAAGCATCAAGCAAGGCCAGCTTGTGGCATCAAAGGCTGGGACATGTAAGTCTAAAGGGAATGCAAGTTCTAGAAAGGCAAGGCATGCTAGGAGGGGACAAGATTAGTGATCTTGAATTTTGTGAGCATTGTGTGTATGGAAAGATGCATAAGATCCAGTTTTCTACAGGGAAGCATTACTCAAAAGGAATTCTGGAATATGTTCATAGTGATCTTTGGGGCCTGACAAGGATGGCTTCACATGAAGGTAACAAGTATTCCATTACATTTCTTAATGATTATAGTAGAAAAGTATGGACTTACTTGTTGAAAAGTAAGGATGGGGCATTTAAAACCTTTAAAGATTGGAAGTCTATGGTTGAAAATAGGACTGACAAAAGGGTTAAAACTCTAAGGACAAATAATGGTCTTGAATTCTGTAGTTCACTAGTTTTTGCAACGCTCATGGTGTGAGCAGACATAAGACTGTAAGAAGCACACCTCAACAAAATGGACTAGCTGAAAGGATGAATAGAACCTTGCTTGAAATAATGAGATGTATTTTATCAAATGCAGGAATGCCTGCACAATTTTGGGGAGAAGTTTTTCATACAACTTGTTATTTGATAAATTTGAGTCCTTCCACTGCCATTGAACTCAAAAACCCCTCAAGAAATGTGGACAGGGAATGCTACAAACTACAATCATTTAAAATTATTTGGATGTGTTGCATACTACCATATAAATGAAGGGAAACTATCCCCTCGAGCCAAGAAAGGGTATTTTGTTGGATATCCAAGTGGTGTAAAAGGTTATAGGATATGGTATCCTGAAAATAGGAAATGTATCATCAACAGGGATGTTAAGTTTCGTGAGGTTGAACTATAAAAATTTGTAAACAATGCTGTGAAAAAGGGCTCACATCAGATTGAAGATGATATGATTGATCTTGAGGTGGAGAAAGATGGGGAGAAACAGAGAACGTTCTTGGAAAAACAGTAGACTTAACAAGATAGAACTAAGATGTTTGATCTTGAGGTGGAGAAAGTTGCAGAAAAATGAAGAACGCTCCTGACTTCAGCCACAGAAAAGGAGAACGATCAACAGAAGTGAAGAATGTTCTTGACTTCAGAACAACAACATGCTCAGCCAGACAAGATTGATCCAAACTCAACAGAACAAGTTATGTTTCCAAAGCAGAAATCAGATGATTATAACCTCATCAGGGATAGAAAAAGAAGAACATCAAAATCCACTCAAAGATATGGATATGCAGATATGATTAGCTATGCATTACATGCGGATGAGGAAATTATACAAAAAGATCCTATGAACTAAAATGAAGCTGTCAAGTCTCAAGACAAAAACAAATGGATTTTAGCTATGATTGAGGAGCTGAAATCATTGGAGAAGAACAACACCTGTGAACTAATACGCAAGCCAGCCAAGTCCAGAATTGTAGGCATCAAGTGGATCTTCAAGAGGAAGGAGGGAATTCCAGGAGTTGAACCACCCAAGTTCAAAGTAAGGCTAGTAGCAAAGGGATTCACTCAAAGGGAAGGTGTAGACTACAATGAAATCTTTTCTCTTGTAGTCAAGCATGAAACTATAAGGATAACACTAGCCATGGTAGCACACTTTGACATGGAATTGGAGCAAATGGATGTCAAAAAAACATTTCTCCATGGTGATCTGAATGAAACAATCTTAATGCAACAACCAGATGGCTTTAGGACTCAAGGAAAGGAGGATTGGGTCTGTTTGCTAAAGAGATCACTCTATGTGCTAAAGCAATCACCAAGGCAATGGCACTTGAGGTTTGATTCATTCTTGCTTAGTCAAAGTTATGCTAGAAGTAATTTTGATAGTTGTGTGTATTATAAACAAGTATCACCAGCCACATACATTTACTTGTTGCTATATGTGGATGACATGCTAATAGCATCCAAAAGTATGAAAGAATTAGATAACTTGAAGGGGCAGCTGAAGAAAGAATTCGAGATGAAGTACTTGGGGCCAACCAAAAGGATCTTAGGAATGGAAATCATTAGAATCAGAGAGCAAGGAAAATTGATAATTTCCCAAGAGAGCTACATGGAAAAGATTCTAAATAGATTCAATATGTGTGAATCAAAGGCAGTAAGCTCTCCCCTAGCAGCTCATTTCATGTTCTCTTCAGCCATGTCACCAAACACAAACCTTGAAGCATAAGACATGAAGAATATACCATATGGAAATGCTATTGGGAGTATCATGTAAGCTATGGTCTGCTCAAGGCCAAACATTACTCATGATGTAAGTGTCATGAATAGATTTATGGGAAACCCAGGGATGAGTCATTGGCAAGCTATCAAGTGGATTCTAAGGTACCTAAAAGGTACTCAAAGCATGTGTTTGGAATACAACAAAAGTTCATAACCATCAAAACCAGTCCAAGGATTTATAGACTTTGATTTTGTTGGAGATTTGGATAGAAGAAGATTTCTTACAGGATATGTGTTAACGGTGTTTAACAACACAGTCAGTTGGAAAGCTAATCTTCAACACATAGTGGCATTATCAACAACAGAAACATAATATGCTGCACTTGCTGAAGCAATGAAAGAAGGAATTTGCCTAAAAGGATTGATCATAGAACTTGGAGTCAAGCAAAATTCTATTGGCATAAATTGTGACAGCCAAAGTGCCATACACTTGAGTAAAAATCAAATGTATCATGAAAGAACCAAGCATATAGACATTAGGCTTCACTTCATAAGAGATGTCATTGAAAAAGATGAGATACATGTGGCAAAGGTGCACACAAGTGAAAATCCTGCAGACATGTTTACAAAACATGTCACACTTAGCAAATTCAAACACTGTTTGAATATGCTGAAAATCAAGTCTAGAAACTAAGATCAAGGACCAAGAAGTGGTACTCAATTAAGAAGCCAAACTGTTTGAATATGCTGATTTGATTTGAAGAATCACAAGCTGAAGCTTTTCATTTGGTACCAGGGTGGAGAATTGTCAAAAGTGGTACTCAATTAAGAAGCCAAACTGTTTTCAGCAGTTAGTTAGTTAGGTGTAACTACTCGTAACTACTTTAGTTAGTTAGTTTGTTACTTCAATGTTGTAAACAAATTGTATATAAACCAAGGCAAGGCCGAGAAGTGAGTAGAACAATAATTAGAATGCAAAAGCTGAAGTTTTCTAAAGTGCAGAATAATTGCCAGCTAAAGAGTATAACTATTGTAATCATCTTCATCTCATTATAGTAATTTTTCAAGTCGGATTCGGTCCCCCAGATGTAGGATTTAATCTCTTAACTGGATTAACAGGTGTGTGTGTTCATCTTAGCTTTACAAGATTGAAATTCTGCTTAAAATAGATCAATTTTCGTATCTGTCAAAAATGAAGAACGTTCTTCAACTGAGAAGATCAATTTTCGTTTTCTGCATAAATCATTCTGCGTTTTCTGAAAAATCAAGAACGATCTTGGTTTTAATTACTCATTGATCTCCGTTTTTTACAACAGTATTCAATTTGGATGATTTTGATTTTCGACTAACAACTTAGAATATCTATAGGTGTAAACATTGACAATCAGAAATTTGTTTATTTAAACTCTTGGGTTTTCAAGGGAAGGGCTCTACAAATATTGAATTATTTTGGAAGGTATTTAAAGTTTGATCAATGAATGTTTTAAGTAGAATGATTCAAATTAATAATCTCTTAAATGATCTGTTTTTAAATGAAACTCATTAACCACTTAATTTGAGTCATTCGCACATTGCACCTAAAATCATAGAGATAATCATGTTGATGTATGATCTGTTTATTATATACCGTGAAGAAAATGACAAAAACTATCTTCTTCACTTTTCTATCATTTTCTCCTATCTTTGTTCTATGTATTATATTTTATAAAATTTTGCTCTAATATTCAATCACTTCATCATAATATATTCATTTCCATTCATCAATACATATCTTTTTTCCTATAAGCTGAATGTAGATTAAAATAAAATAAAAATAACAAAAGCCTACGATTAATATTTATAGATTCACATACATAAGCTTTATTCAATGTACTACTATAATTAAAACGAACCCAAATTATACATATTTGCAATATATATCCTTGTCATCAATCTGAAGCAAGTGCTTCCAAAAGAGTTGCAATAACCGATATAGGATTTCCAAAAATAGCTGAAAATATTAACTTGAACACAATAACAGCTATCTTTGTGTACTTGTTGATAGTACTTACTCTCCTTGAGATTCTCAAACTTTGAACCATCTCAACACTTGTTAGTGCAAGTTGAGTTTCCCTATCATCACTCATAGAATTATTTGAATTGCTATTTCCACCTCCTTGAGAATTAAAATAACCCATCCTCCAATTCTCAAGAATCAAATCCTTGAAACATGAAACATGATAACAACAAGAATTTCCATCATAATAAGTCCAACCTTTGACTTTTCTCACAACATTCTTATGCTTACATTTTGCACATTTTGAATGAACTTTATGAGATAGTTTCAATGTCACATTTGCACTTTCATTTGAAATAATATGTTTTAGCTTCAAACAACATGGATGAAGATCATATCCTGTTTTAGAGCAATGGTAGACAAAACCTAAAACATCTTTTCCACAAGCATCACAATATGTTCTATTTCTTGGTGCTTTTTTATAGAACTCAAAAGTGCTTTTCTCGAAAAATGGATGAAAGGCAAAAGGATCAGGATTTGCACATTCTTGATGTAGGATATAAGTGCAATTGAAGTTTTCACAATGATAACTTGTTCCAAACCCTAATTCTCCGCAACCACTGCATTTGTATGGTGCTCCTGGTGGTTTCAATTGTAATGGGTGTTGATGATCCATCTCAATTATCTCTTGCACTTGAACTCTAGCTGTTGAAAAAAACCAAAACAATTTTGAAGTTAATTTATGCAAGCTATATAAGTAGGGTGGACAAAGTTTAGTTTTAAATTAAAACCGTTTAAAAATTGAACCGAATTGATTTTCAATTTTAAAAATTCGAATCGAACTGATTTTCAATTCAAAAACCAAACCGAACTATTTTATAAACTGATGAACTAGTTTATTATTTTGAATCGAACCGAATTGAACCGATTTAACTTAATATTTTTGTTCATGTAGGCTAAATTTTACATAATTACACCTAATTACTTCTAAAAAAATAAACTCGGTTCAAGTTTTTTAAAATAAAAACCAATTTCCTTCAGTTTTTTTGAACCGAAAACCGGTTCGGTTTGGTTTTTCAAACTGATAACAGGTTTGATTCAATTCTAGTTTTAAAAAATCAGTTTGAAAATACTTCGGTTCTCAATTTTTATAAATCAGTTCAATTTGACAATTTAATTTAATTTTTAATTTTTTTAAACACCCTTATATGTAAGATCACAACATGGAATAGCACTAATTTAAATTATTTGATTAATATCGAATGATGAAGATTTGGGGTCTGATATTTTTGATTGACTACCGATATACACACGACTATGTGCAATTAAACTGCATGCAATCCAAATGATCACACGTATAAAAATCAAAACTCACAAGTTAGTTAAACTAATTCTATCTATAAATTAAGAAATAGAAATAAAGAAAATAATGTTTATATAGTGTTTGTGGCTATTAGAAATGAAATTCGTACCGAAAATTCCACTGTTGCTATTAAGATGCGTTTATGTTCAAATATGAAAGCACATATTGATATTTATAGACAGGCAAAAGAAAACGTGTCCGAGAAATTGCTTATTTTTTTCCATTTTTTTAATAACTTTTCCAAGAAATAACTTCATGTATACGCATATAGTAGTATATTATCCCAAGATATGACAAATATTAGTTACTTATGAGTACTCCATGTTGGTTTTTCTTCAATTTCATTGTGACTATGAACGGCTTATTATCATGTTGGTCATACAAATTTGAATTACGCAATTTAACATTGATAATTTAAAATATAAACTTTGTCAAAACCCAATATTGGACCATCAAATTTGCGGTACCTGAAATAGCCGACAATTTGCATTAACCTTTAATATAATTAAGACGATGACAACATTTTGGAAAATGTAATGGAATCTTCATGGTTGTAAATTACTATATATTATACTAGTATATCGATATCACTCTAGAATCTTATAACATTTGGTTTTGATATTTACTAATATATATGTATATGCAGTCGGATTTGGCTGTTTTTAATTATTTTTTCAGTAGCCTAAATTTTTTTCTTTAATAAAAGAAAAATATTATAATCTTTTTCGGCTTATGTATATTGTTTTCAACTTGAGAGATAATGTTTCAATTTTAAAAAAATAAATAAAATAAAGGTTTAATTGCAGTTTTGGTCCCCTTATTTTAACTGAATCGCAAAAGTAGTCCTCCTATTTTGTTTCTCCCCAGTTTTGGTCCCTTAAATAGAATTTTGATAAAAAACTTGATCAAATTTCATTTTTTTTGCATTAAGTCACACAATGCCTCAAGATCTCATTTACAACAATTATACCTAAAATCAATTATCATAAATGGTGTAGTACGACTTTAAAAATGAAATTTGATTAAGTTTTGGACCAAAATTCTGTTTGAGGGATCAAAACTGAGGAGAAACAAAATGGGGGGACTACTTTCACGATTCAGCTAAAATAGGGAGACCAAAACTGCAATTAAACCTAAAATAAAAGAAGCAATGTTCCTAACTTGCTCAGAAATGAACTCGGTTTTATTTATTGCCTTTTTTTAATTAAAACTCGGTTTTGTCTTCGGTAATATGTTAGCATTGCATCATTATATGATATTTTTATGATAAAACACAGACGCGTAATTCAACACAATATACTATTATTAATTTTTGACAGAAATATACTCTAATCCTTAAAACAAATTTTAAATATACATCATATTGTATACTAGTATACACGATATTATAAATATCATATATTTATTCCTATAATAATAACTAAATGATATGGACAAGTTACAACAAAAAACGGGAAGTATTTTAGAAATTTCACTTCGATTAGTCATAAAAAAAAATTTTAAAAAAACTTAGACAATGACGATATGACTACAAATTTATAACTTGAACGTTTCTTATCTGATAAAGTAATTAGAAATTGGTTTACAAATCCAAAAAAAAAAAAAAAAATAGAAATTGGTTTCAAAAGTTGCCATGCATTGATCCTTGTCCACGTGTCAACCGTAAATTAAAAGCCACTTCATTAAATAATTAAGATGCCATGTAATAAATTCTCTAAGCTCGTTAGAAATCGTCAGAGTTTTGTTGGATACTATTAGTCAAAATTAATTCAAAATTTCAATTTAATTTAAAACAATTAAGTATTAGAAAATAATATAACATTAAACGATTTGATTTTACATATAATATTTTGAGAAAAAAGAAAACCATTTGAACAGAGAGAAAATTAAAAATAAAAATAATATGAAAATATGGTATTAATCTCAAAAGAAAATATACTATTGAGTATAAAATAATAATATATAAATTAAACTTAATGTTTTATTTTAGAGTAGAATATAATAAAATATTTATGTGTTAATAGGTAAATATATTTAATAATTATATATAAATTAGTTTTGTTTTATTTCAAAAAAAAGATAAAACTTTGTTGACAAATATAATACATGCAACATATTTTAAAATATGATAATTTGCGTGTTGTGCAATATAATTTAATATATTATTGAGTATAAAATAATAATATATAAATTAAAAGCAATTTTTATTTTATTTTAGAGTATTATAATATACTAAACATTATTAATGTGTTAAGAGGTAAATGTATTTTTAAATAACTAAATATAGGTTAATTTTTCTTTATTTTAAAGGACAAATTAAATTTTGTTGACTAGTACAATCCATGCAATATATATTAAAAAATGATATTAGTATAATCTTTTTTAACTTCAGTGATGCAATCCTTATGTTTAATATTTTTTCTATTTATAAATTATTTATTTAAGCTTCTTTATTTTCTTAGAAGTATTTTTTCTAATGATATATTTGCAAAATAATTTGACATTTCTTTTGATCGTAAAAGTTGTATATTTAACTATAATATGTTTTTCATTTTATATGATTTATATTAGTTTAGAAACATTACACTTTTTAAATTTGTGTGCTTTTTGACATTTTCAATTTTAAAAACTAATCATGAAAATTATTTTATGTAAACAATTGGTTAACATTTGACTAACCAGGTGTATAGTTAAATATGATAGTCCATTTCAATGAAAATGTGAATACATATTCATACAGAGATGTATAACCTTGAATAGTAGTTGGATCTGAGTCACTACGCCAAAAATGACATTTAACAGCGCCCTTTTACAGCGCTTGCTAAACACAAGCGCTGTTGTAAGTATATTTTACAGCGTTTTTGATGACAAGCGTTGTAAAAGAAGCGCTGTTGTAGGTCATATAACGTTTGCGCATAACGTTATAAGGCTTTTACAGCGCTTGTCAAAAAAGCGCTGTAAAATGAAACGCTTTCGCGTATTATTTTACAGTGCTTTTTTCACAAGCGCTGTAAAATACATGCGCTTTCAAATAATTGAACTACCTATTACAACGCTTTTTTCACAAGCATTGTAATACACATGCGCTTTCATTGAATTTAACTACCTAATACAGCGTTTTTTTCACAAGCCCTGTAATATACATGCACTTTCATTGAATTTAACTACCTAATACAGTGCTTTTGTCACAAGCACTGTAAAATACATGTGCTTTCATTGAATTTAACTACCTATTACAGCGCTTTTTTCACAAGCACTGTAAAATACATCTTTCAAATAATTATATACGTTGGAAACCCTCATATCCTCTACATCTTTCAAATAATTGAACCCTAATATCCTCTACGTACTGTGCGGCCATCTACGTTGTCTCAGGTATTTTCTAATTTGTTTTTGTCAAAAAATCTTTAGTTTTTTAATAATTGAAAACTAAAAATTGTTATATATTAAATCTCTTCAACACATATATACCACATGATCTGTTATGTTTTGAAATTGTCAAAAATTGTCAAAAACTCATACGACATGATCTGTTCTGTTTTGAAATTGTTAGTTGATATTGGTTTCTTTTTTAAACTTGTTGACATGTTTTGAAGTTTTGTAACTGCATTTAAAGCTTATTAGTTTTGTAACTGTATTTATATAGGTGGTATAATATGGATAGGAAATGGATGTCAGCCAATCGATTGTCAAAAGAGTATGAAATTGGAGTGAAGGAGTTTGTTGAGTTTGTAGTGAAGAATGCAAAAGATCCAAATAGAGTAGTTTGTCCTTGTTTAAAATGTTGTTTTGGAAAACGTGTTAGAGAAGATGAATTAGAAGGACATCTAGTATGTAATGGAATTGATCAAAGCTACACATGTTGGATAAGACATGGTGAGAAAAAAAAAGAAACATTAATTTTGAGAATAGTTCGACATATGCTTCAACTGACTTCGACACAGATACCTATGAGCTGGACCGAGTTGATGATATTGCAAAAGCAGTTGAAGAAGATCTTCGAGATTGTCCTAAAATGTTTGAAAGTTTGTTGAGTGATGCAGAGAAAGAATTATATAATGGTTGTACTAAATTCACAAAATTTTTGGTGATATTAAAGTTGTACAACTTAAAAGCGAGTAATGGATGGTCTGATAAAAGCTTTACAGAATTATTAACACTCATAAAAGATATGTTGCCAGATGATAATGAACTTCCCAGTGAACCTACGAGGCTAAATGAATTTTGTGTTCTATTGACATGAGTTACGAAAGGATTTTATGCGTGTTTATTTCGAAATGAATATGAACTACTTAAGGCGTGTCCGAAATGCAATGTCTCTCGATATAAGAAGAAAGAATCTACTCCAGCAAAAGTCGTGTGGTATTTTCCTATAATACCAAGATTTAGGCGCATGTATCGCAGTGAAGAAGATTCAAAACACTTGACATGGCATGCATATGAAAGAATTAGAGATGGAATGTTTCGACACCCTGCAGATTCCCCATAATGGGCAAAAATTGATCACGAGTATCCTGAATTCGGGATAGAGTTAAGAAATCTAAGACTTGCACTTTCTACTGATGGAATGAATCTACATGGTCTTCAAAGCATCTCACACAGCACGTGGCCTGTGATTTTGGTAATATATAACCTACCTCCATGGTTATGTATGAAGCGTAAGTTTATGATGTTGTCTCTGTTAATTTCTGGACCCAAACAACCGGGGAATGATATCGACGTATACTTGACTCCTCTAATCGAAGATTTAAAACGTATGTGGGAGACAGGTGTGGAAGTTTATGATGGGTATAAAAAAGAATGTTTCAATTTGAGGACTATGTTGTTCGGCACAATTAATGATTTTCCAGCATATGGTAATTTATCAGGATATAGCATTAAAGGTCAGTGTGCATGTCCTATATGTGAAGAGAGTACAAATTGGATGTGGTTGAAACATTGTAAGAAGAATGTGTTTCTTGGACATCGTAGATTTTTACCTTATAGTCATCAGTATCGTGGGTGGAGAAATGCATTTAATGGAAAATCAGAGGAAGGTAAAGCTCCTTTAGCACCGATTGGATATCAAATACTTGAAAAAGTACAAGGTTTGACCAATAAATTTGGCAAACCTTTTGCGGGAGAGCTGGTCAAAATTGGGTGAAAGAAAAAGTCAATTTTCTTTGAATTGCCATATTGGAAGTCATTGTATATAAGACATTTCCTCGATGTGATGCATATTGAAAAAAATGTATATGATAGTGTTATTGGTACGTTACTCAATGTTCCAGGAAAGTCTAAAGATGGCATCAACGCAAGATTGGACTTGGTCGATATGGAAATAAGAAATGAATTGGCTCCAGTAAAGAAAGGAAATCGCACACATCTACCTCCAGCCGCTCATACTCTATCTAGAAAGGAAAAAACTGTTTTATGTAAATTTCTACACGAAGTTAAAGTTCCAGAAGGATACTCTTCGAACATTAATAATTTGCTTTGTATGAAAGACCTCAAGTTAAGAGGTTTGAAGACCCATGATTGTCATATTCTAATGGAGCATTTGCTACCAATAGGTATACGTTCCATTTTACCTAAAAAAGTTAGACTAGCATTAACTAGATTATGTTTCTTCTTCAGGGAAATTTGTAGTAAAGTGATCGACCGTCAAAAATTACCGACATTGTAGAGGGAAATTGTTGTTACTTTGTGTGAGCTTGAAATGTATTTCCCACCATCATTTTTTGATATAATGGTTCACCTTACTGTTCATCTGGTTAAGGAGACACAACTTTGTGGGCTAGCTTATATGAGATGGATGTATCCGATAGAATGATATATGAAAATATTAAAAGGGTACGTAAAAAGTAGAAGTCGACCAGAAGGTTGTATTGCTGAACGATACATTGTTGAAGAGGCTGCTAAATTTTGTACTGAATATCTGTCCAAAGTTAAATCCATAGGGCTTCCCATGTCTCGTCATTTAGGAAGACTATCAGGAGAAGGGATAATTGGAAGGAGACTACTGACTATATCAAGGACAGAATTGGAGCAGACACAATTGTATGTTCTGCACAATGATGATGAGGTTCAACCGTATGTTACAATACACATGGATCAGTTATCTCGTTTGAACATGAATAGGAATCAAAATTGGATAACTCAAGAGCACAATCGAAGTTTTATAACATGGTTAAAAAATCACATAAAGTTAAAATTTGATTTAGACCCCAGATCAATTTCACAGAGATTGAGGTGGCTAGCAAATGGTCCGACCTTACATGTCTTTTCTTACACTGGTTATGTTATTAACGGCTACACATTTTATACCAAAGAACAAGATGATCAGACCACTATACAAAATAGTGGAGTCACTCTCGTAGCTGAAGCGATGCATGTCTCAAGTGCAAAAGACAAAAACCCAATATATGCAAATCTATCATATTTTGGAGTTATCGAGCGCATATGGGAGTTAGACTACACAATGTTTCGTGTTCCCATATTTGGTTGCAAGTGGGTCGATAATAATAATGGCGTTCGAATTGACGAGTTAGGATTCTTGCTTGTTGATTTTAATAGGGTTGGATACAAAGACGAGCCTTTTATTTTAGCGTCGCAAGCTCAACCAGTGTTTTATGTCACTGATCCTTCTGATGATAAATGGTCTGTTGTCCTATCGACCAATAAAATAAGTGATGATAACAATAATGATGAAGATGTTGGTAATGATCTTTTATTTGCAACATCACAACAACCACATGAAATTGATTCAACTGATGATGGTTTATATCTTAGAGATGATCATGATGAGGGAATTTGGATTAATCCATCGTTTCGTATTGTAAATGGACAAACAAATGTGAATCCCACCAGGAAAAGAAGAAGGGCATCTTAATGTATTTAATTTTTTTATATAAGCCATGCATGTAATCTGAATTATTGTTGTATATCTTTAATTTAAAATTTTGTTGGTGCTTATTTTCTATTCTGGTTTTATTCAGGAAGGAGATTCTTTGAAACCTGCTTTTACAAAAGTAGTAGTGTAAGTTATGAGACACTTATGTTGTGTTTACGTTCTAATTTTTTATGAAATGTCAGTTATAAGGTCACTCATAGCTTAAAAACAATATGACTTTATTTTACCTTGGGCTAGAAAACTTGAAACTATCAGAAGACATGTGATTGTAAAGCTAAGATTAAAAGTACAAAGAATAGAAATATCTGATTGTAGTATCTACAAGAAGTGGAAAATATGACAAATAACTAGAGTATAAATTATGTAGCAAATAAAATCCTTGTCAAAGATTTTCAGCAGTTACTATGAAGTTCAAAATAAACTATTATTTTTAAAGTCTTTTACAGCGCTTTTTTTAAAAAGCGCTGTAAAAGGCATTTTTAAAAATAAAACAAAGAGACATTTTACAGCGCTTACATTAAAAAGCGCTGTAAAAGACTATTGTAAAAGAACCTTTTAAAAGCGCTTACATTTACGAAGTTCACTTAATTCAGATTCGAACCGAGGTCTTCCAAGTGTGAAAAGGTCATATTTGGTGTCTGATGGAGACCTTTTACAGCGCTTATTGGGAAAAGCGCTGTAAAAGAGCCTTTTAAAAAATTAAATAAGGACGCATTTTATAGCGCTTGTTTAACAAGCGCTGTAAAAGGCTTTAAAAATAACATTCATCAGACACCTAACAGGACCTTATCTAACAAGATTTTCTTTAAACACCTTGTACGCATTTTTCGCAAAAACACATTGTTAACAGGCTCTTTAACAAAAACATATTGTTAACTATCAATGCCCTATGACACACTTAACTATCATTTCATGCATATTTTATTCTCAATGCAAACAATGCCCTATGACACACTTAACTATCATATCATGCATATTTTATTCTCAATCCTTTGTATCTTCGTTTCAGTTATGCGAAAGCAAGTTCCTTAATGAGTGAAGAAATATTTCATTAAACATTTTGGGGATTCCCATGATGCGTACAAGGTGTTTGAAGAAAATCCTGTTAGAGAAAGTCATGTTAGGTGTCTTATGAATATTATTTTTAAAGCCTTTTACATCACTCTTTTCAAAAACCGTTGTAAAAGACTGTTAAAAAAACATTCATATAACATAATAAAACAAGTAGGTCTATTACAGCGCTTGTTCAAATAAGCGTTATAAAAGACTCTTTTAAAAATAAAATAAAGAGACCTTTTACAGCGCTTATTTGAACAAGAATTATTATAATCAAATAGTGTGTCTAAATTCTTGTGTGTCTAAATTATTAAAATAATATATAGTTTTAATAATTAAATAATCAAATAGTGTGTCTAAATTCTTGTGTTTACACAAGAATTGCTTCTTAATAGAATAATTTGTCATCATGACTCAAAAAATTATAAATATAAATTTGTAAAGATAGAGAAATCTTAGTAAAAAAAACTTTGCCGATAAACTTTAAGTTTTAAAAATAAAATGTAAACTTTTAAAAATAAGTGTATATTGAAAATGGTGGTGACTTTGAAAAATTCAACGTAATTCTGTTTAACCTTTAAAAAGTAGCTTTTGTTAAA
Organism: Cicer bijugum; assembly: GCA_037974875.1. Lineage (NCBI taxonomy): Eukaryota > Viridiplantae > Streptophyta > Magnoliopsida > Fabales > Fabaceae > Cicer > Cicer bijugum. The sequence continues at coordinate 388,078 of JBBPBT010001328.1, read as the reverse complement.
ATCTATGTAGTTTCGTAATTTTGCTAATTCAAACGTGTATTAAATGATAATATATGTCCTAGTATGTGCTTTATCATTCATTTATGGGTAGTAGTTTGTTAAAACAATGTTTATAATAATATTCAAAACATTGCCACCATTATTCGCGTATGCAAATATAGTAAATAGTTAATAGAAATCTCTTGATGCTCAAAAGACTTAAATAATAATAATAATAATAATAATAATAATAATATTTAGATAACAAAAATGTTATTTATACAAAACTCTCAAGGCAAACGAAAATTTGATATAAAACAATCATTGGTGTTGAAATTTATATTTAAATTTCAAGTAAATACTATAACTACAAACCATTTCTATATCTAGTCTACATGAAATGTCACTCTTCCTCCCACTAAAAATTCCTCCTCCGCCTCCTCCTCCTCCTCCTATTTCCATGCCTGGCGCATTCCTCCAACTCACACTACTATTGCTCCTCAATATCTTCCTATTGAAACCACCCCCACACCACCTCTAACATCTCCATTCCTTTCCCCTATAAACTCCTGCCACAACTCCGTGTAAGAACGCTCAACCCTATTATCATTAGCACCTCTACTACTATAACTATCATCCTCCTCCTCTTTGTTATTATTCCCTCCACCACGACGATGTATAAAACCCCAAATATTCCAAGCCTTGCTCCATTTACTTGAACTCTTCTTCGACCCTCCTTTACGATCACCAATATTATTACTCCCAACAACAAAAGCATTATCTCTAAACCCCAATCCAAAGCTCTCAGAACAATCATCCCTCAAGGAATTATTAGAATTGGAATTAGAATTTGAATAATCCCTCAAATCCCTATCCACTTTCTGTCCATGTAATAAATAATAAACACCGACATTAACATTACCATTAACATTAACACTAACACTAGCAGTAGTAGGAGTAACCTTAGCATTAGAAACAGGTTTCAACTCATCCATTTCAGCAACAACAGCAGCAACAGTTTTCCTAATAGAACTAGACCTATCAAGGTTTTTCCTTCTTGTTGTTGAAGAATCAGAGTAATACTCTTTAGTCTGAGTAGAATTACCAGGAATATTAACATTCTCTTCACCATTCTCATTAATCAAAGGTGGCTCCTCAACTGGTATAAGTGAATCAACTATTCCCTTTAGAACTTGGTCACAGATTGAAAAGGTTAATATTTTTTATAACACTCTTGTTGTAGTTGTAAGTTGTTAAATGTGAATTTAGAATTCAATGGATGCAACAGGCATTTAGGTATCTCTCCAAATTCAATTGAAACAACTCCACATCAATTTCACACTCTATCATACACATTACATAATTATATACCAACCAAAACAACAACAAAAGAAAAGGGATTAAACATTGTGATAACAAAATTAATTATTTTCTTCTATCAATAATGACATCTAGAACAACAAAAATCTTTATCTTTCCCCTCAAAAGAAACATTCTTGTAATGTTCAACAACAAACACCAAATCATGATCCCTAAAACCAATAAGAAACTGAGCAGCTTGATAAACAATAGCAACACTAATAATATCAACAAGAACACTTCTCCTTAATCTATTAGCATAATCAAAACACTAACAAACTCTTCCATAAGCATCCATATTACCACCCAAAACAATTTTCCCTTTATTATCTCAATGGGTTTCTCCAAAACCATGGCGATTTTCCATGGACGATTCTCTGAAGAAACTAAGAAGAATAAATAAGAAAAAAAAACTTAGTAAGGATGAATAGAAACAAACCAGAGGTAACTTTTGAGAAAAAATGAAGGACGATGCTTCAAAGATGGAACGCCGGTTTGCCGGAAGGAAAGATTGCCGGAAAAACGCTGCCGGAAAACGCGGCCGGGAAACGCTGTCGAAAAACACAGGCGGAAATTGCTTTTGAGAGTTTTGGGGGTTTAGGGTTCTGGGATTGGGATTGGAATTTTGGAGTTGGGTGGACAAAATCTGGTTTAAATCCAAATCCAAAAATAAAATATGGTTGGTTATCCTATCGGTTTTAAATAAATTGGTTTATATCCATATTATTTTAATCGGTTATTAAAAATGGTTTCATATCCGGTTATGGATTTAGGTCTTAAAACCGGTTTTTTTGCACAGCCCTATTCCTTGGTATGGCGAATGAAGTTGGATTACTAACAGGATCAGTTTGGTGTTGATACTTGGATAGACATAGAGTGTTCCTTCGCATCATGCCACCTTTATTTTGGACTTCTTTATTTTTGTGTTGAATCATGCTAGAACATTTTCTGTTGAATGAGAATGTTCTCAACTTTATGAATTAATGGATGCAACTGAAATCTTTTTGGTTTGCCACCTAGAAATGCTTCTCAAAAGTGCATTGCAACTCTAAAATGATGTCAAATCACTTTTGTACTTTGTAGTGATGATTTTGTCTTTTAGTTACCAAACAATGGAGAATGTTCTCAAAATTGTGGGACTCCTGTTCATTTTGCACAATTAAATTGTTGTGTTTTTATTGGTTTAAATAAAATCTAAAATAATGTTGACATATTTATTGTGTCATGACAAGTCTTTAACATATTCCTGACTTTTGCAACATATCTGATTATTGTCTTTTGTTGTGTTGTCTTTTATTTACTAAATAATTATGTTAACTTCATCATATGAAAATGTTCTTGAATTTCAGATAACTTCGTGATTTTAAAGAGTTAATTCAATTTATTTATTAGCATGTATGGTGTGGGAGTCAAATTCAAAACCTATGTATGATTAAAAACACTAGGAGGACATATTAGATGACTGTGAAATTATAATCTCAAAAATATAATTAAGGTATTTGTTATCTTAACATATCACATTGGGAATTTGTTAGATTTTTCCAAGATAGAAAAAATCTAGGCAAAACAAAATGCAAAATGAATCCTTAACCAAGGACGTAAGCTCAATTTTTTTTTACATAAAAGGGTTCATACACTACAAAAAAACTGACCTTTCGTGACATACAAAATGTGTCACTAAACGTTAAAAATTGTAGGTAAAAATCAATAATATTTTGAGTGACACTCCAATTTAGTGTCAACTTTGAGGGGGGACTGCTACACTTTGAAGACTGTCACTACATGTTCTAAGGATTGTCACTATATGTTTTTGATTTCTACCTACAATAGTGACTGTCACTAAAAATTAGATAATTGGTCTATTACTACAGTAAGGTCTGTCACTAAAACCCAGAAAAATATAAATAAATAATTAGTCTATTCCTACGTTATTATCTGTCACTAAAACGTATTATTATTTATTAAATTAAATTTATTTTATCTCTACTAATTGTAATCCTAAATTATTAATAGTGGTAAATTAAATTTAAATTTTTAATTTATTTTTATTAACTAATGTCATTAAAACAAATAATAAAATATAATTTATTTTACTAATTCTATTAAATGCATGTCACTTGTATTCCTAGCATTTTAATTATGGCACTAACATAAGTATCATATCCTTATGGCAATATTGAAATGAAATTAGATCATAGAAAAATATTCCCATAACTTGAGTCAAAGAAATATTACCAGCTACATGTCTTGTATAACAGTTTGAGAGCAAAGCTACAGTATTCATCAACCTAAAATATTTCAAGATGATCAAATGTCAGAACCAAACAGGTTAATTGCCTTTTTAGTTAAATACAAATAGTATTGTCTCCATATATGTCTCGCATAACAAAATGAACACACAAACATGCACAACATTGTTTTGCATCAAGGAAATGAAGGCAAAGGAAATTAAAAAGAGGGAAGCAATTAAAAAGACAATTACCAAGGAATTCTCCTCTTGCATCCCACGCTCGATTTTCAAAAGACTTTCCAATAATACCGCCTTTCTTATTTAGACTTCCTTCCTCACCGTTGTAGAGTGGAAAATAGTCATGGAACTTTTTGCTTCCTAGTGGAAAATAGTCATGGAACTTTTTGCTTCCTAGTTCATTGACTCCATTAAAAATATTTTTGCTTCTTAATAAATCCTATGGTGCAAAACAGAAAGTGAGAATCAATAGTTGTAGAATTTAGAAGAATCGATAGTTGTAGAATCTAGAAGAATCGATATGAACTTAAATTCCGTTCACCTTGGCAAATGTGTCACCTATCACTTTCTTCAAAACACCTTGTCTCGGATCCTACTTTCAAAATATTTCCACGAACAAGGAATATTTAAAAACACAAATCAATAAGCCTCTTTTTGACAACATTTTATACTAAATTTGATATAGCCACTATTTAACAACATTGCTTCCAATTAGACAAAAGTTTGAGATAAATCCAAACTACCTTTTCGGCTCTCCATGTCAGATATCTATGATGTGCTTCAATTTCATATTCATTTGTCTCTTTTACTGTCATGTCTATCAATTCCAACCATACCTGAAAGGCTAATGGTCATCAAGATAAAAGAATTACAAAGTTACAAGGGCAATTATATATTAGAATGCTCGGAATCAATACCTTCTAATAATCTCGGAATGCCGAATACACAACTACATCATGCTTTTGCGGGATTGAAGTAAACTTGTCCAAATGACAATTGGTGAAAAAAACTTTATAGACTCACTTGTGAGCTTACCTCCCCATGGAAAATGATGCATTAAGTCTGTGAACAGTAAATACACTAAGTCCTATGAGCAAGAACTACTCTAACTTAATATAAAAACACACAAGTTCGCACGAGGACCTTAAAGAATCAATGGAAGTTCCTTGTAAAAAAGCATGTCCAGTTTTTGAACAATTCATCACTCCTGTGGTGGTTAATGATGTCACTAAGAAGCTACTAGTTAACAAAACTTTAATATTTGTTAACAAAACTTATCATAAACAGTGTAAATTACAGCCATGTTTTGTTTGTGGAAACAGTGTAAATGCCAAAGGGCAGACAGTACAAGTAGATTTAGTAGAAAACTTAATGCTAGAATCTAAATTGTTCTAAGCGACACCCCCCCCCCCATCAATCAAAATGTGAACTAAATAAGGCTGTGAGGTTAGAATTTATGGAGTTATCCATGGTGTAAAAACCGTTTTGTTGAAGCAAAACAAACGATGTTTCAGATTGTATTAAGCAAGAAGATTAACATGATAAGGCTTAGTCAAATAAGTGTTAACCAAGGATGTTGGTCATCAACACCGTGATCTCATATTCTGTCTACCCAATTAATGCAAATGGTTGGCTCATATTAGCATCGGTGTTGGCTGACATCTAGAGTAAGGAGGCTCAACAAAAATATGAGAGTTAGGTTTTCAAGAAGGCACTATGTATCATATATAGCACTCATGTCTATCTTATGTTGCTCAAGTGGTCCTTGTACACTACAAGCTCAATTCCTTTCATTCACTTAAATAATTACTTTTTTATTTTATTATTCTATTTTGGGAATTTACATACTCTCACTTAATTGACAATAATATAAATATTAAAATAATAATAAATATGACAAAGTAATTGTTGTAGTTGGAAGGCCAAAAGATAGTGGGCTATTAATAGTATTTATTTGTTTTCTTAGATTAGCAGTAATGGAATTATATAAAGACCAAGGTTGTATTTTCATTTTAAACAGAATATATAAAAGTAGTGTTTCTATTCACAAATTGGTATCAGAGCAAATGGCAAACGTGATGAGTCAAATGTCGTTGCCGCAACTAACGAAGTCAAATTACGATAATTGGAGTGTCCAAATGAAAGCTCTTCTTGGAGCTCTAGAGGCATGGGAGGGGACCAAAGATGGGTTTGAAGAACCAACAGATACTGTGGGATATACGACATCTCAAAACAAGGCATTGAAAGAGACGCGGTCAAAGGATAAGACAGCACTATACATGTTGTTCCGAGTAGTTGACGACTCAGGCCTTGAGAAAATTGTCGGTTCGGCTACGTCGAAAGAAGCATGAGACACGTTAAAAAAGGCGTTCGAAGAAGCAGATCGAGTGAAGCAAGTTCGACTCCAAACTCTTCGTGGTGAATTGGAGACGATGCATATAAAGGAGTCAGAAACGGTATCTGACTACATCACGCGTGTACAAACAGTGGTGAATCAACTCACTAGAAATGGCGAAACGATGACTGATACACGGGTTGTCGAAAAGATCCTGAGATCTTTAACAGATAAATTTGAGAATATTGTGTGTGCAATAGAAGAGTCGAAGGACCTTTCGACACTCTCAGTCGAAGAGCTCGCTGGTTCTCTCGAAACACACAAACAACGTAAGATGAAAAAGAAGGAAGAAGCAGTCGAGGAAGCACATCAAACCAAGGAGTCAATTAATGACGAAAAGGTACTCTTTTCTCAAAACTTTCGGGTAAGAGGACATGGTCGTGGAGGTCATGGTCGAGGTGGTCGAGGCAGCAACTTCGAGAGAGGACAGTCAAGCGAACAGAATAGGTGTGGCAGAGGACGTGGTCAAAGAGGTGGTCGGTCGAACTACTCCAACTTCGAATGCTACAAGTGTGGGAAGTATGGTCATTACGTGAAGGATTGCAACTCCTACAATTGCTATAACTGTGGTAAAGTGGGACATCTTGCAAAGTATTGTCAAGTCGAAAAGAAGGTAGAAGAAACAACCAATCTAGTTTTGGAAGCTGAAGCGAATGAAGGCTTTCTCTTGATGGCTCAAAATGAAATCAACACCAATAATGACACCATGTGGGATCTCGACTCAGGGGCAAGTAATCATATGTGTGGTCACAAACACCTGTTTAAAGAAATGCAAAAGATTGAAGATGGTCATGTGTCTTTCGGATATGCATCAAAAGTGAAAGTCGAAGGCAAGGGTACAATTTGTTACTTACAGAAGGATGGCTTGATTGGATCAATCAAGGACGTTTATTATGTACCAGATCTCAAGACCAACATCCTAAGCTTGGGGCAACTTACAGAAAAAGGTTATTCGATACTTATAAAAGATCGGATACTGCATTTGAAGGACAAGCTAGGGCATCTGATTGCTCAAGTCGAGATGGGGAGAAATTGAATGTACAAATTGAATTTGAGAAGCGTTCAAGAAAAATGCTTGCAAGTCAATGTCGAAGACAAAGCATCGTTGTGGCATCTACGCTTTGGTCATCTACATCATGCTGGTTTGAAAAGGTTGGAAAAAAAGAACATGGTGCACGGGCTACCAGACATGGACTATGAAGGAAAGTTTTGTGAAGAATGTGTGCTTAGCAAACAAACAAGAACCTCATTTCAAAAGAAGGCAGAATATCAAGCTAAAGATATTCTCGAACTGATTCATACCGACATATGTGGGCCAATCACCCCAGAATCTTTTAGTAGCAAAAGGTACTTCATTTCCTTTATTGACGATTTCTCACGAAAAACCTGGGTTTATTTCTTGAAAGAAAAATCTGAAGCATTCAAGGTGTTCAAAAGGTTCAAAGTAGTGGTGGAGAAGGCAACTGACAGACACATCAAAGCTGTTCGATCTGACAGAGGTGGTGAGTATATTTCAACAGCCTTTATGAAGTATTATGAAGAGCAGGGCATAAGGAGATTTCTAACTGCACCATATTCACCTCAACAAAACGGTGTGGCTGAAAGGAAGAATCGAACAGTTCTCGACACGATTCGATCAATGCTTAAAAGCAAGAACATGTCGAAGGAATTATGGGCAGAAGCTGTACAATGTGCTATTTATGTTCAGAATCGATGTCCACATTCGAAGTTAGAAGATCAAACACCTCAAGAAGTATGGAGCGAACATAAGCCAACAGTTTCTCATCTCAAAGTATTTGGTAGTGTGGCGTATGCACACGTACCAGATCAACGAAGAACGAAGCTTGCAGACAAAAGTCAGAAGTACATATTCATTGGATATGATGAGAAGAAAAAAGGGTACAAACTATTCGATCCCATAAGCAAATAGGTGATAGTAAGTAGAGACGTTCGAATAAAGGAAGCGAGCAAGTGGGACTGGAACAATTCGACAAAAGTTAATGTTGAAGTTGAAGAATCATTTGTCGCCATACCAACAAGCATTTCAACAGAACTTGAAGAGTCTGACAATGAAGATGAACCTCTACCACCCAGAATGCGAAGTCTGCAAGATTTGTATGAAAAGACAGAAGAGGTACACCTTGTATGTCTTTTGGCAGATACTGAAAACATTAACATCGAAGAGGCGCTGCGAGACGAAAAATGGAAAACTGCCATGATCGAGGAGATTAAGGCCATTGAACGTAACAACACATGAGAACTAGCAGAATTACCAAAAGGAAGTCAACCCATTGGTGTGAAGTGGGTATTCAAGAAAAAGATGAATGCTCAAGGCGAAATAGAACGGTATAAGGCGCGACTTGTTGCGAAGGGATACAAACAGAAAGTAGGAATTGACTATGACGAAGTATTTGCGCCTGTTGCAAGAATGGAGACAATTTGATTGCTCATTTCTCAAGCTGCTCAATTCAAATGGCCAATATTTCAAATGGATGTCAAGTCAGAATTTTTAAATGGTGTGCTTGAAGAAGAAGTTTACATCGAACAACCACCCAGATACATGAAAGTCGGAAAAGAAGAAAAAGTACTAAAATTGAAGAAGGCGCTTTATGGGTTGAAGCAAGTACCGCGAGCATGGAATACACGCATCGACACATATTTCAAAGAGAATGGCTTCAAGCAATGTCCCTATGAACATGCTCTGTATGTAAAGAAGAATGGAAGTAATATGTTACTTGTTGCTCTCTATGTCGATGATCTAATCTTCTTGGGTAACAATGGTCAAATGATAGAAGAATTCAAGGGCACAATGACACGTGAATTCGAGATGACAAACTTAGGTCTGATGAGATTCTTTCTTGGTCTTGAGGTTCGACAAGAAGAAGCGGGAATCTTCATATCACAGGAGACATATGCAAAGGAAATCCTAAAAAGATTCAAAATGAAATATTGTAATCCAGTTTCGACACCAATTGAACCAGGTGCAAAGCTGTCAAAATTTGATGGAGGAGAACGTGTCGAAGCAAGCAAATATTGAAGCTTGGTAGGTAGTCTTCGTTATCTCACATGTACAAGGCCGAACATTTCATTAAGTGTCGACATTGTAAGTCAATTCATGGAGGAACCAGTATATTCACATTGGAAGGCATTGAAACGAATCCTGAGGTACATCCAAGGAACATTGTCATTTGGAATGTTTTACTCAAGAACAGAAGATTACAAGTTGGTTGGTTACTCCGACAGTGATTGGTGTGGAGATATAGACGATCGGAAAAGCACTTCAAGATATGTGTTCTTCATGGGAAATACCGCATTTACTTGGCTTTCTAAGAAGCAACCGATAGTAACGCTCTCGACATGTGAGGCTGAATATGTGGCAGCATCTTTGTGTGTTTGTCATGCAATATGGCTTAGAAGATTGTTGAGCAAAATGGAGCTAAAACAGGTAGGTGCAACAGTCATACAAGTGGACAACAAATCAGCAATTGAGTTAGCAAAGAATCCTGTAAACCATGAAAGAAGCAAACACATCGACGTTCGCTTCCACTTTATTCGAGAACATGTGAAGGAAGGAAGTGTCGAATTGAGGCATGTAGCAAGCAAGGATCAAGCAGCAGATATTTTCACAAAACCATTATCGAAAGAAATTTTCGAAAGAGGCAAGAAGCTGATAGGCATGATAGATAGAAGGAACATTTAAGTTTACAAGGGAGTTTTGTTGAATAAACTTTATGTTATATTTAGTGGATTTTTTATTAATAAGTTAGTGGAAAGACAAAGTAACTGTTGTAGTTGGAATGCCAAAAGATAGTGGGCTATTAATAGTATTTATTTGTTTTCTTAGATTAGCAGTAATGGAATTATATAAAGACCAATGTTGTATTTTCATTTTAAACAGAATATATAAAAGTAGTATTTCTGTTCGCAAAATATTATAAACAATGAGTAACGTCTACCAGTTTATCTTTCCTATCCAATTAATTAAAAAAAATTGTGATACTATTTTAACCTTAACGTGACCATAATTTATCACGGAGTAGTTGTCCCTTCGTCCAATGTGTTAATTGAACCCAAGACATAAAATGTGTCATCTTTATTAGATCCAATTGTTGTTTGAATAACTTCATCCGCTTGAAACTACCATAACTGAATCTCATCCTCAAAATTCATTCTAATGATTCATGTACTTCATCTGGTAATAGTACAAGGAACGAACTTTGGTTTGAGCGTAATAGTCACTTTATTCCATCTTCAAAAGATCACTCAAAAGTAAAACAATTTTCCAATTTTAAAAACGACAAAGCCAGAGAATGCAATACCGCATTTCATCTACTGTACAATTTTCTTCCTACTACTTGAATAAAATAGAATGAAGGACAACCAAAATCACTTTGAATAACGATTTTATTTCCTCTAAAAGGCAATAAATACTTTTGAAAATTTGAAGTTTCAAGATCAACAATTGCATAGAAAATTTACGCAGATGAAATTCACTTCAAGAGATAATATTGTGAAAAATCTTTGAAATTTTATAATTAGCTATCTTTTTGTAAATAACAACTTATGTTGAATTTTTTCAGCATACAAGAACCTAGCTAAACACATTCTATGATAACAACATTGACATTCTATAGATTGTCAAGTAAAGGAAAATTTTCTTAACAACAACTTTGACATTGTTGTTAACAAGTTGAGTAGTATAGATTGACCGACAATTAGGAGATACTCTCATATTTTTTGTATTCTGTGTTTGAATAGTGAAGAAAACCTTATAAGTGTAGAATGGACAAGATGTAACTATCTTCTTGATAGTGAACAATGATAAATCATTGTGTGCTTTGTCTCTAATCTTTTACCTTTACTTTTCATAGTTTCTTGGTTTATCACTTAATATGTATGAGTGTGTCAAAAAAAGTTCAAAACTAAGTGTTTGAGATTTTAATCTAAGTGTTTATCAGTACATTCCTCAAAAAGATTTTTAGTAACATCTTTATAAGAGAAATATCTTGAACTGCAATTCAACCTTTCTTCTTGTGTTTCTATGGCTTTCACAAATGGCATCCTTCTGAAAGCGAAAGTGTAACTAAAACATATAGTTTTATTTATTTTCTGCCAACAATCTGCCAAGCTATGGATTTCTTATGTCTCTTAAAAAGAACTAAATAATTCCTTCATGCGTTGAACCGAGTTCGAAAGAAACGAAGGTGTGGTGGTATCTGCTTCCAGTCCAAGACAGATGGTTTTTATTAGGAGTGTTTTCTTTTATAGCTCCATATGGATACTCCAAATATTCAATCCTATTAGCCCATTTCACTATTGACAAAATCTTTTTTCGAGAATATTTCCTTTTCTACTTCTTCCACATCAACATGAACCAGCTCTTCTAGACTTTTTCTTTTTACCAAAACATCTTTCATAAATTTGATATAGTTAGGCTTCTGATAAATTGCTTCCATCTTGATGTGATATTGATGTGAAGTTGATTAAGTATTTCCAATAATTTATTTCCTCCACCTCTTGGGAAACAGAAGTAGAAGTCTTTCCTGAACAAATTTGGATTTTGTTGCAACATAATTCAATCTCATATGTGCACGTAGGAAGCTGAATAAAAGTCATAGAAAATTAGTAACTTAGTTGGAAGACTTTGTCAAAAGTCTGTTGCTGATTTTTTGGCTATTAGTTAGGAGCAAATTTGTGATACCACTAACTTAGGATTCTTAGACGTGGTTAGTGGAGATTGTTAGTTAAGTTTCTTTTACTATTTAAACATTGTATTAGTCAGTATATTAATTATGAAAAAAATAAGTTCTCTTTCATTATTCTGTCATCTAGTTTTGTTTTTTTCTTCCTCTGAAATCCAACAATTTGGTATCAGAGCAAACTAATTATCCGGGTTCATATCCAGGGAAGTGTTGAGTGAGAAGAGAGAGCACTCAAACACAAGGGGAAACACGGGTTAGAGAGTGAAAAGGTTGTTCATAATGCAGAACAACGGATCTGGAATTGCCACTTCACAATTGCCTATCTTTAAAGGCATAAATTATCATTTTTGGAGCTTGAAAATGCAAACATTATTCAAGTCTCAAGAACTGTGGGGTTTTTTTGAAGAAGGATTTGATGATGCTCAATTTCCAGAACCTGCTCAGCAATTGAGAGAGAAGAGAAAGAAAGATTCCAAGGCATTGTTTATGATACAACAGGCCTTGGATGATGAAATCTTTTCCAGAATTGCCTCAGCAACCACATCCAAGATGGTGTGGGATACTCTAAAGCAAGAGTATCTAGGTGACAAGAAGGTGATTATAGTGAGGTTGCAATCACTCAGGAGAGAGTTTGAAACAGCTCTAATGACAGACAAAGAATCTGTCCAAGAATACTTGTCACGTGTATCCACTGTGGTACAACAAATGTGGTCATATGGAGAAACAATGAACAATGAGCATGTGGTTGGAAAAGTTCTAAGAAGTCTCACAAGCAAATATGATCATGTTGTAGCGGCTATTGAAGAGTCAAAGGACATGGCAGATTACACCTTTGAAGAACTCATGGGATCCTTGCAAGCTCATGAGGAGAGGCTCAATAGAAATGGTGAGAAGAAGGAAGAGAAGGCATTCCATGTGAAAGGAGAATCCTCAAACAAGGAAAAGACATGGCAATTTTGTGGAGCATGAGCAAAAATTGTTCTTAGCACAAAGTGCAGCTAGCAATGATGCAGGAGGTGGCATGTGGTATGTTGACAGTGGATGCTCCAACCATATGTCAAGTGCCAAGTCTATGTTCAGAGAACTGAATGAATCTTTAAAGAGCAAGGTGAGGCTTGGAGATGGAAAGCAACTTGAAGTGGAAGGAAGAGGCACGATTGCGATCAAAACTGAGCAAGGAAACACTAAGCTCTTATATGATGTGCAGTATGTGCCAAATTTGGCTCACAATTTGTTGAGTGTGGGTCAATTACTCAATTCTGGATATTCAGTACTGTTTGAGAACGATTTTTGTTTGATCTGTGATAAGAAATCGAAAGAAGTTATAGTAAAGATTGTTATGGGGAGAAATAGAATGTTCCCTCTTGATTTATCTAGCAATGTGAGCAAAGCACTGACAGTTAAAGGAGATGATGATGCCAAGCTGTGGCATTTGAGGTATGGTCATTTGAATGTGCAGGGACTGAAGCTTTTGACTTCCAAAGGCATGGTGCAAGGGCTGCCTAAAATTGGTGAGCTTGAGTTGTGTGAAGGATGCTTATATGGAAAGCAGTCAAGAGGACCATTTCCTAGTGGTAGAGCTTGGAGAGCAAGTGAATGTTTGGAGCTGATGCATGCTGATCTCTGTGGACCAATGCAGACAGCTTCTCTTGGTGGAAGTAAGTATTTCTTGCTCATAACCGATGACTACAGCAGAATGAGTTGGGTCTATTTTCTAAAGGCTAAGTCTGAAGCCTTCGAAAACTTCAAGATTTTTAAGGCTATGGTTGAGAAACAATCTGGTTTATGTGTGAAAGCCTTAAGAACAGATCGTGGTGGTGAATTTTTGTCAAATGAATTCATCATATTTTGTGAGGTGCAAGGAATAAGAAGAGAATTGACTGCACCATACACTCCAGAGCAAAACGGAGTTGCTGAGAGAAAGAATAGGACAGTTGTAGAGATGGCAAAAAGCATGCTCAAAGCTAGAGGTGTACCAAACAACTTCTGGTGTGAAGTTGTAGCTACTGCAGTGTACATCCTCAATGTCTCTCCTACAAAGGCGGTCATGAATATGACACCATTTGAAGTATGGAGAGGAAAAAAAACCATTTGTAAGTCATTTAAGAGTTTTCGGTTGTACAACTTATGCTTTGGTTGATTTGAGATCTAAACTTGATGATAAATCTTTGAAATGTATATTTATTGGCTATGCTACTCAATCCAAGGCATATAGATTGTATAACCCTCTTATTGGCAAGATTATGGTCAGTAGGAATGTTGTGTTTAATGAGAATGCAGGCTGGAATTGGGAGCAAAGAGAAAGGGGTGACAGTATTCAGCAAAAAATAGTAGGGTTTGATGGTTCAGGAGAGGACTTAATTATGCCAACAAATGATCAACAGTCTCCAAGTCCTCCTACAACACCATCATCTTCAAATCACAGCTCATCACCTTCTTCAAGTACTTCATCATCAAGTTCATCAAATGATTCTGCACCAAGAAGATACAGGACTCTTGCTAACTTGTATGCAAACTGTGACTTTGCACTGATGGCAGCAGATCCAACCAGTTTTGATGAAGCTAAAGATGAAGTTGAATGGCAAGATGCAATGAAGGAGGAAATCAAGTCAATTCAGAAAAATGAGACTTGGCAATTGGTTGATCTTCCTGAAGGAAAGAATGTTATTGGACTTAAATGGGTATTCAGAACTAAGTTCAATACAGATGGGAGTATTCAGAAGCACAAAGCCAGGTTGGTGGCAAAAGGGTATGCACAGCAAGAAGGAATCGATTTTGAGGAGACATTCTCACCAGTGGCAAGATTTGAAACTGTAAGAGTGGTATTAGCTTTGGCTGCCCAATGGAAATTGGATGTGTTTCAGCTGGATGTAAAATCTGCATTTCTCAATGGAGACTTACAAGAAGAAGTTTTTGTTGAGCAACCACTCGGCTTTGTAAAAAATGGTGAAGAAGGCAAGGTTTACAAGCAGCAAAAGGCACTTTATGGACTGAAACAGGCTCCAAGAGCCTGGTACACCAAGATTGACTCATTCTTTCTTCAAAATTAGTTTGAGAGAAGTGAGAAAGAGCCAACTCTCTATGTGAAAAAGGAAGGTGAGAATGGATTCATTGTTGTCTGTCTTTATGTGGACGACATCATCTACTTTAGCTCCTCTCAGAAGCTGCTAAATGAGTTCAAAGCATCAATGATGGAGAAATTTGAGATGACAGACTTGGGACTGCTTCAGTATTTCTTGGGTCTAGAAGTAAAACAAGGTGAAGATGGAATATTTCTATACCAAAGGAAGTATGCAGAGGATTTGCTGAAGAAATTTTCAATGGAAAAATGTGAAACTGTCAAAACTCCTATGAATCCTAATGAGAAGCTGCAGAAGGAGGATGGCACAGGAAAAGCTGATGAAAAGCTGTTCAAAAGTCTTGTAGGAGGTATGAATTATCTCACTCACACGCGTCCTGACATTGCTCATAGTGTAAGTGTGGTATCCAGATACATGCACTCTCCAACAAAGCAACAACTAGGTGCAGCAAAAAGGATCCTGAAGTATGTTGCAGGATCAACTCGCTTTGGAATCTTGTATGAACATGTCAGTGAGTTCAAGTTAGTTAGCTACATAGACAGTGATTGGGCAGGTAGTTTGGATGATAGAAAAAGTACATCAGGATCAGTTTTCAGTTTAGGCTCAGGAGCTATAACTTGGAGCTCAAAGAAGCAGGATACTGTGGCTTTGTCATCATCTGAGGCAGAATATGTAGCTGCTGGTGCAGCAGCAAGACAAGTTATTTGGCTTAGAAAGTTGTTGAAAGATTTATGCTGTGAGCAGGAAGGAGCAACTGAGATTTGGTGTGATAACAGGTCTGCGATTGCTATGACAAAAAAACCCAGCATTTCACGCAAGAACCAAGCATATTGAAGTTCAGCATCACTTCATAAGAAAGCTTGTGTCAGAGGAAACAGTCGCTCTAAGATTCTGCAGCACAAACGTTCAAAATGCAGATCTGTTTACCAAGGCTTTAGCTCAAGCCAAACATCAGTTCTTTATGGAGAAAATTGGTATGTATGAGTTTGAATTAAGGGGTGGTGTTGCAACATAACTCAAGCTCATATGTGCACATAGGAAGCTGAATAAAAGTCATAGAAAATTAGTAACTTAGTTGGAAGACTTTGTCAAAAGTCTGTTGCTGATTTTTTGGCTATTAGTTAGGAGCAAATTTGTGATACCACTAACTTAGGATTCTTAGACGTGGATAGTGGAGATTGTTAGTTAAGTTTCTTTTACTATTTAAACATTGTATTAGTCAGTATATTAATTATGAAAAAAATAAGTTCTCTTTCATTATTCTGTCATCTAGTTTTGTTTTTTTCTTCCTCTGAAATCCAACAGATTTGTCCTTTTGTCTCACTGAAGTGTTTGGCATCTCGAATGTATTCATTGAGATAGGATTGTTAGTCCTTAACTTTTGGCGTCACATTGCAAAAACTTCAAGAAGATTCATACACCGTTGCATATCTGTTCTACACGGTGAGAATTACAATGCAAACATACAAAACATATATAATAAGCATAAAAGACGATCAAGCAACATACAACTTTATTTTATCTATTACCAATCATTGTTAGCATTCAATTCGATTAACTTATAATCAAGCACATATATCAGACAACGTCAATAGATAAGCAATCATATAACAAAAATGCACATATAACACATATCCTAATGACTCCACAAATGCAATTACACATAAGATGCAATGCTAATCACCAACTAACTCCGACGCATGTATGTAGCTACTTTGGATCAGTGCAAGCAAATAAGCCACCTCTTGCCCAACAAACTAGAGAGTCTAGTCGATTAGGTATGAGTATACAACTAGAACATCTCAACGATATTCTTCTCTCCTTTCATGTAAAATCTTCCTACTAACATCCCCCAAAGACCTCAATCTGGTCGTCTGCCCTAATTCTATCTCGACACTAATCCTCGGCATTCTCTCCATATGCTCTAATTCTATCTCGAAACTAACCCTCAACAGTTGTCCCACACATCAACTTGAGTGTATTTACAGCAGTCCAACTTATCAACAACATCCCCATCAAACAAAACTCATCTCATACTCTGACTTGAGTTGATTTACGACAGAGCAACTTATAAACAACTATCATTAGAACACATCTAGTCCATATTGTGACTCATATGTCATAATGGTTTTATTTATCAACAACACCATCCACAAATATATCATAAAAACATAGATACATCATGAATTATCAATAACATAACATTCATGTTATCATTTATCATCATTAGATACTATTCTAATACGTTGACTTATTAGTCATATACCTGCATTTGGAGGATAAGTGATAAGAGATAAATACAAGAAAGGGGTTTGAATTGTATATTTAAGATTTTAAAAACTTTTAAAATGAATGCTAGAATACTAACTGTGATAAAGCAAAAACAAGTAGAACGATAACGAAAGGAAACACAAGCGGTTTTATCATGGCTCACCACCAACACGGTAGCTACGTGAAGTCTCTTAATTGTGAAGGATTTAATCCACTAATCACAAAAAGTAGCATACCTCCACTAAAACCCTTTTAGTCAAACTGATTGTGTTCAAGTATTCTAACCTTCTAGCTTGGTACAATCAAACTGTTCAAGGAAGCAACCATATTGGGATAAGTTACAAATAATGTTTAAGGTGGTTTTGTAAACAACTCTCACACGAAAATGTTAACAAACAATTCCTCATGTAAACTATGTTGTTTAACACTTAGATAATACAAGAATTTTCACGTGTTACTATGTTTGGCGATCTCAAGTCCTTTTGTATCTAGCCTTCAAATCCATTAGGTTTTCTTACCATTGTTGTGATTTCATTAAATCAACATGTGTATCAGCATTAAAAATATGTCTAAATTCATGTTCATAATTGATTCAACATATCTTGATAGATGCCGCATGAAAACTAGATGATGTCATGTATTTCTTCAAGTTGAGGATAAATCCCACTTTGATGAGCGAAGGATATTGGAATGTTGACTTCTTCAAAGTTATGGGCTCAATGGTTTGACTTCACAAAGTTGACCTTTTATTATTAGAACATTAACTTTATCATAGTGTTGACATGAAGTGTAGACCATACGGTAAACTGGTTTACCAAATTTATCAGACGCAGAATCATCAAAGCGAGCATGTCATCAGATTCAGTAGAGGCGCGTTGAGAGCATATTCATAACGTCATACCCAACTTTAACAGATTCTTCAAAAAAATTGCCTTGATTTCCTTGTTTACCTTTTCACTTCATTGGAGGATGCTGCATAAAAACTTAAAAGTTCATGACACATATTTGCAACGTAAATAAATTTATTAGAGCAATAAATTATTACAACAAAATAATTTTTGTAATCATCAAAATAATTAAAGGTCGTTGTTCTTCAAACAAATTTGGTTCTAATAGTCTCTCTTTTTTTTTATGATGACAAACATCTATTTTGTGAATAATTTTTCTTTTAACAATATAATGTATACAAAACTAATAAAGCTCCCCTTAATATGAGCAAATTTAAAAGAAATAGAGTGATATGTAATATTATGACAAGGAGATGAAAAAATTATAATTTGTAAAGGATAAAGTAATTGTTATCAAAACATATACTCCCCCTTTTGTTATAAGAGAGTTAAGAGTAAAGAAGATAGAACAAAAACAAGTACACATAAGCCAAAAATAAAAATTGGTAAACTAAGTGTTAGGATTGGTCTATCTAGCTAAGATCAGTCATAAGTTATTCTAAATAGATTCCTAATTTTTGGCTTTCTATTCCATGAACGCCCTTAGTTTTAGCTTTCATTCGATCAAAATATTCCTTCTATACAAACTGAGTAGGGTCAAACGCAAGTGCAAAATAGCCTTCACACACTCTATAGATCCTAGAGCAACAACAACAGGAATGTTCAATGATGGTATCTCAACATGTGGAATGATCATAGGAAACTTCACTTCGTAAACAATTTAATGTAGCAATAGACTTCTTCCTAGTCTGATCTTCATAAGTTTTCTAAAAGTGCAAGACCCTAAGGTAGATGGTCTATGTAGTATATATTAAAGCACTTGAATTATGAGCGGCCAAATGCCTTCCATGTTGTATGTGGTAATCCAAGGTGTTACAAAAGAGAGAACTTTTCCTCACTGTGTTGAGACTTAATTCGGATCCAAGTTCTATAAATATAAGTGTGAGTCTATGTTTAGAAAGTCGGAGGGAAACGATGGAATGAAAGGGGATAGATCTAAGGGTTTGGAAGTGTCTGGTTCAAATTAAGGTTGGGTTCAGGTAGAAGCAGGTGAGTCAACTAAGCATGTTTTAGAGACTAAATCGATTGCAACCTAAGTTTCCCTCTCAGTTGTTGTATGGATAGGATCCACAAGCAAATGTGAGGGTTAGATGCAGGTGGGAAGAAATGGGTGAGGTTTGACTGGTTGTATGTTTAGTTATTTGTGAAATGTTAGTGTGTGAAGGTGAAGGTGTGGAGGTGGAAAATTCGATAAAAAAGGGAAAAGGGGTTTAATCTATATCTAAAGGCTTCAAGAATTTCAACTATGGTTGCCTTAAACATCTTAGATGAGAAGTCTGTATCTAAATTAGAACTAGAGCAAACAATAAAGGTTTGAGAGGTTGAATTTTTTGAGGTTTCACAGGGGGTTGCAATAGAAGTTTGGTGTTTACTGAAGTGATCATATGGTAATTTTGTAGTTTCAGGTTCAATTATTTCATTACACTACCATTATCAACAAGAGGAATTTACCTTATATCTTTTCCTTATGTTGAGACTAGCTTTATTATCCTCATTGGAGTTTCCATCATCATCATCATCTTCTTCTATCACAAAAGTCACCTTAACTTACCTTTTTCTTTTCTTTTCAAACTCTTGAGATGTTATTTGCAAAAGGAACCAAACAATAGGAATCTCTTGACCAGATTGGCACATCCTGATGTACTCTTGAATAATGAGAGGAGTCCTCAACAACACATTTGTGATAAGTCTCGAATAACGAATTTTCTTGATCTTTCCTGATCTAGATTGATTATATAGGACCTTATGAGAGATGTTCCACATCAAACCCTTTTGGTCTTTGTCAATTGGGTAAACAGTGCCACCTTTAGGTACGATGCATCTAATCTAACATTTATCCTTTGATGACTAGACAAAGGAAGAAGAAAAAAGACTTCACTTCAGCTTAACAATGTATGTTTGGTGACACGCGCACTTATTTTCACAAGCTTAAGTTGACTCTAGGATGCGAGCAACATAGTGTTGGAACCAAGTTGGTTTTATACTTAGAATGTTAATGTTAACAAAAGTATTTTATGATAACATGATATTTGACATCATAAAGTATGAAAGAAGATCCTTGTTTCTAAAGACAATCAAAAACAATATTTGAAAAAAATATTTGACCAAGTTGAAAACAAGATATAGGGAATATTTTATCAATATTTATCATAAGAAGATATGAATTATTTACAAAAAGATTTTATCAAAATTTATCTACCCAGAAGATATGAATTTTTTACAAGAAGTTTTGATCAAGATGTATCACAAGAAGATATGAATATTTTACAAGAAGATTTGATCAACATTTATCACAAGAATATATTTATTATTTATTAGAAGATTTGATTATGATTTATCTACAAGAAGATATGAATTATTTAAAAGAGTAGAAGAACTCAAGCTCAAAATTCTAAATTCATCTTAGAGTTCAAAGAGAGAAAGACTTATTCGAATGAGAAATATTTTCTAAGTGTTCTTCTTAAAGTCTGATAGTCGTTGTTATAATCAACCTATTAGAAGCAATTATTCAAGTTTCAAACCTTTGTTTGCAAACTTGATAGTGGTGTTAATGAGCCTTCAACGATTTGGAGTTGTCAAATTGTGTGGAGAAGACATGGATGGTAGAGTCAAGGTGTATGTGTGTTCCTCAAAAATCAGGGGTTGTCTTGCTGTTTGAGAATATTGGCTTGGAGGGTTAGGTGTTTTGTAATTAAAGTTGTTGAATTAGTGGATTAAATCCATTTGAGTGAAGGGACTGGATGTAGCCAAGTTAGTGGTGAACTGGTGATCATAGCATTTGGGCACATGTTTCTAGCTTTTTACTTTTTTTGTATTTTATAAGTTCTTTATAGCTTATAATAATTTTTTAGCTTGTTTCTAAACTTTAGGTCGAAATTTTATTATTTGCATTTTGACCCTTTCTCGCTATGTAGGTCATAACTTGAGCTATGGATATCGGATTGACACATATGAGCAGGCGTTGGAAAGATAAAAATCAGAACTACAACTTTTGTGTTCAAGTAAAAGCCCAATGCTGAACTTTACTAGACCTAAATTGCAAATTTTGTAATATGTACTTTTGTAATAATTTTAAATAGCATGCCACTTGTTTTTAAACTCTAATCCCTAAAGCCCAATTTCAAGTATTATATATTGAGAGTTATCTTTCTTTTCTAAGGTGATGAAATATTAGGATTCAGATTGCTACAAGCAGTAAACACTTTTTATTTTAATTTCATGGAAGACTAATTTTATAAGATTAATCCACGAATTCAAAGTTTCATCAACACCTTGAGAATCAGGTTACACTATCAATTTCGCTTCATGATTTTATCAATGTTTATTTGATTATATTGATATTTTGATTGCTTAAATTGAATTTCAATAGGATTGATTAAATTAATTTGACATAATTTAGTTTCGGTTTTTAATTTAATTGAATTATAATTTTGCGACGTTTGATCGTTAATTGTAATAGTTTGACGATTGTTATGCTTAATCCAGTCAAAGAAACCGAATTCACATAGGATTGATTACACTTGTTTGATCAATTCTATAGTCAAATAAGAATAGAATCACGAATTAGAAATAAAACTCATTGATAGGATATGTGATAGGTTTGAAACTCGAATAAGTAGATTAATCGTTTTTCTCATCTGTTAAAACAAAAATATAAAAAACCCTTTTGAATTTCAACTTTCAATTCGGTTAATATTATTATATCACAAGTCCTTGTGAAACGACTCGAGTTATTACCTCTATTAACATTTTATCAATTGTATTTGACTTATGTGTGACAGTCGATCAACCGAGATAAATTACTTGTGTCATTTTATTCATGCACTCTATTTTGTTATTGCTTCTACTCCAAGAAAATCATCAAGTATAAACCAATTTAATCATATAATAAAAAGCTATCCACTTAGTCAAACACAATTCAACCATCCTTCTTATCTTTGCACCTTCAATTGGCATAAGAATTTGGTCTCAAGGCACCCTTCAATTCAACTCTCTTCTCGTGTTTCCTTGACAGGACTTGAGGAGATATCCAAGGGTTCAACATGTCTAGATTTTGTGAAGAAGCTGTTGGAGGAAACATCAACATACCACCTTTTTTTGATGGAGAACGTTTTTTGAGTACTAGAAGGACATGCTAAAAAGTTTCTTAACTTCACAAGATCCTGAACTTTGGGACGTGGTAAAAGATGTTTATACAGCTCCAAAGAATACTTACGGTATTGAGATTCCAAGAAAACAAATGAATGTTGATTAGAAGAAGATGTACAATGAGAATCATAAGTCGAGAACATTCATGATGAATGCAATCACTTTCAAGGAGTTTGGTAAGTGCATGAACAGATACTAAGAAGTTTGCCAAACAGCTGGAGACCTACGACCACTTCCATTCTAGAAGTCACTTATACTACTTTTAAGCTAGAAGAATTAATCACTCTCTGAGATCACATGAAATAGAGCTTGTAGAGGATGAGCCAAAGAAGAAGCAACCAACCTTAGGAATAGAAAGCCAAAAATTAGGAATCTATTTAGAATAACTTATGACTGATCTTATCTAGATAGACCAATCCTAACACTTAGTTTACCAACTTTTATTTTTGGCTTATGTGTACTTGTTTTTGTTCTATCTTCTTTACTCTTAACTCTCTTATAACAAAAGGGGGAGTATATGTTTTGATAACAATTACTTTATCCTTTACAAATTATAATTTTTTCATCTCCTTGTCATAATATTACATATCACTCTATTTCTTTTAAATTTGCTCATATTAAGGGGAGCTTTATTAGTTTTGTATACATTATATTGTTAAAAGAAAAATTACTAAGATTAAAAATACTTGAAAAGATACTAAGAAGTTTGCCAAACAGCTGGAGACCTACGACCACTTCCATTCTAGAAGTCACTTATACTACTTTTAAGCTAGAAGAATTAATCACTCTCTGAAATCACATGAAATAGAGCTTGTAGAGGATGAGCCAAAGAAGAAGCAACCAACCTTAGCTTCAAAATCCAAGCAGAATAAATTTCTCAAGGCAACACCAGAATCAGAGAATGATGATTCAGAGGATCATGATAAAAACTCAACCAAAGAGAGACTGACTTTCATATCTAGAAAAGTTCAAAAGATCTGGCACAATAGAAAGAAGAAATTTCCCCAAAGATATTCCAAGTAGAGCTGTCAATTTGACAATCCCCTAATTATTGGCCCCAGCCAATATTTTAGAGGGGCCAAAAAATTTAATAATTTAAAAGGCCCATAAAAACAAGGCCCCCCAAACAAAAAGTCCCCTAAAATTTTGTGGGGGCCCATAGGCCCACTTTTTTTAAAAAAGAATCAATTTTTTTTTTTGAAAAATAAAGTTTTTCAATTTTTCACTTATAAAAAATTTTCCATTTTTTTCGATAAAAAATGTCCGATTTTTTTCGATAAAAAAGTTTCCAATTTTTTTCCGATAAAAAATTTCCGATTTTTTTTGGATAAATTTTTTTTCAAAATTAACAAAATATTGGGGGCCTAAAGCCTCCAAAGCCCCCTCCCTAATAATAGAGGTTTAATAAAAACAAATTAGGAGGCCTTGTAGTTGGGGGCTTTTTTGACAGCTATAATTCCAGGCATTCAAGTTGAAGAAATGATGATAAATTTGACAAGAAAAGCATCATCCACTATGGATACAATGAACATGTGCTTATCAAGTTAGAATGTCCAAATTTGGAGAAAGAGAAACATTAGAGGAAAAATTCCAAACCCAAGATGCAGAGTATGATGGCTACATGGGATGATTATGATGAATCATCTAATGATGAAGAGCGAGAAGATTTGGCTTTGATGGCTCATACCTACAGTACCTCTAGATCCAACCCATATTATGAATTTGGAAGTGAATCGACAATTGAAGAAATTGAGGTATTTTTGTAGTTAACTCGATCTGATATAATTAATGTTATAAATGACTTCTTAAACAAAACTCACTAATTGTCTTTATAACTGAAAAAACTTAGAAAAGAAAATGCAATCTCAACTAAAAAAATTAATGCTTTAAATAATCAATGTGTTGAAGTGAAAATAGAAAATGCAACTCTGAAAAATAATATTGTTGAACTTAAGGTTGGAAATGTAACTCTAAAAAGTAATCATAGTTCAACATCAATTGAAAATACCACATGTAATTCTGATAAGCATGAATAAGTATTTCAAGAGTTTCTGGATAATTGTATGAAAAGAAGCAAATATGCATCTATGATTTATGGTGTTAGTAGAAATGGTAAAAGAGATCTACGATTTGAAGAAACTGCAACGAAACCTAAACATATTTCCTCTGATATCTTGTGTACTAATTTCTCTAAGAAAGGTAACTCCAAATTATCTTTTCCCATGTTAAATACAAGAAAAGACATGAAACCTTTCAATACTAACAAACCAAGACATAACCATATTTGGGTACCTAATAACAAAATTGTCGATGTTCCAGATGTCCTCCGCAACCAAGTTAAAACACCAATTATGGTACCTGACCTGTGGATGCTCTCGTCAAATGACAGGAGAAAAGTCAATGTTTCAAGAAATAACATTGAGCAAATGAGGCATAATAACTTTTGGAGGAAAGGAAAAAAGTCAGATCATTGGTCAAGGTACAGTTTGTAATCATATTTCTATTAAAGATGTCTTGTTTGTTAACAATCTTAAGCAAAATTTATTAAGTATTATTGTTAAGTGATAATAATTATGATATTATTTTTAATCAAAAATATGCAATACCATTAGTTAGAAGGATGGAGTTGTACTCTTTATAGGTCAAAGGCAAAACAACATTTATAAGATAAATGTGTTTAGTCTAGAGAAACAAGTTGGATGAATAGGTGTGGACATAGGTTTACAGTCATCCCTTTTGAACATGCTGAACAGAAACTAATTTGGCTCAAATGATTAGTCATGCAAACCTTATGTTATTTTGAAAGCTTAATAAACTTCAACTAGTTAGAGGTCTACCTAAGCTTAGTTACAAAACTGAAATTATTGATGAAGCTTGTCAAAAGGGAAAAGAGACAAATAACTCATTTACCGCTAAGAACTCAATCATTACCTCAAATCCCTTGAGCTCTTACATATATATTTCATTGGGCCAGTGAAAAAAGCCTCTCTAAGTAGAAAGAAATATGGCTTTGTTATAGTAAACTAGGTTGACATGTGTAAATTTATTAAGAAGTAAGGATGAATCTCACAAAGTGTTTATCACATTTTGCAAACAAGTAATGGATGAAAAGGGTGTCAAGATTGTAACAATTAGAAGTGATCATGAAGGAGAATTTGAAAACAAGTTCTTTGAAAGTTTCTGTTATGAAAATGAAATCTCTTATAATTTATCCTCTCCTAGAACACCCAACAAAATCAAGTTGTAGAAAGAAAGAATAGATCACTCCAACAAATTGTCAAAACCATGTTAAATAAGATGAACGTTGCAAAACACTTTTAGGATGAATCAATTGACATTTCATGTTATATTCAAAATAGAGTCTTAATTAAGTCTATATTGAATAAAACGTCATATGAATTGTGGAAAGTGAAAAAACCTAGCATATCTTACTTTAAACAACTTGGTTGTACTTGTTATATGTTGAAAACTAAAGATAACCTTGGTAAATTCGATGCTAGATCTCCAAAGTGTACCTCCATTAGATACTCTATAAGATCTAAGGCTTATAGAGTGTTTAATAGAGAAACTCAGATTATGGAGGAATCCATACATGTTAAATTTGATGACAAATTACTTCACCTGAAAAGTCAAAGCAAGATGATGATAATACAGGTTTACTAGATCTAGAGGTATTTTTAAACATACGAAATCTCGGTATAGTCTAAAACAAGCATGTAATGGATGGTATTATAAAATTAATAACTTATTTCTTAAAAATAACTTTGAAAGAGGACAAGTAGATAATACACTTTATAGAAAATCAATAGGAGATGAAATTCTGATTATTCAAATTTATGTTTATGACATTATTTTTGAATCTAATAATGGCACTATTTGTCAAGTAATTTCTTAAATAATGCAACTTGAGTTTCAATTGAGTGTGATGAGAGAACGAAGGTTCTTCTTAGGGATATAAATTCAGCAAAGTCAAAATGGTATATACATTCATCAAGCTAAATATACAAAAGAGTTTTCCAAGAATTTTAAGATGAGTGATTGCAAATCTATGATTACACCAATCCACCCTACTTGTTCATTTGAAAAAGATGAGTCAGACCAAAAAGTTTACCGAAAAACCTATAGAAGAATGATAAAATCCCTACTTTACCTTACTGCTTCGTGATCTGACATCATATTTAGTGTATGTGTGTGTGTAAGATTTCAAATTGACCCTAGGAAATTGCATTTAACTGTTGTTAAGAGAACCATTAGATACCTAAAAGGCACTACCAACATTACAATGTTCTACATGAAATCTTCTAAGTACAAACTAAGTGGGTATTGTGATTTTGATTATGTTGGAGATAAACTTGAGAGGAAAAGAACAAGTGGAAATTGCACATTTCTAGGTGACAACTTAATCTTTTGGTCAAGTAAGAGACAAAGCACAATTGTCATGTCAACAACAAAAGATTAGAACATTTAAGCAGCTGGTTATAACTCTAAACAACTTTGGATAAAAAATCATCTAGAAGACTACAACATCCTAAAAACCAAAATTCTCATTTATCGTGACAACACTTCTACCATTTTCCTAACTAAAAATCCTTTACTTTATTCTAGAGTTGAACACATAAAAATCAAACACCATGTCATTAGAAACTTTTTCAAAAAGGTGTGTTTAATATCCTATTTGTAGACATTGAACATCAATGGTCTAACATACTTATCAAACCACTAACTGAAGATAGATTTGACTTAATCAAGAAAAACCTAAACCTTATTCTTTTACATAATTAATGTTGTGTCAATCTTAGAGTAGTTTAGTTTCATACTAAGGATAAATATTTCTTTCATACGTACGTGTAAAAATATGAAATGATGATACATCTCATGATGAAGTTCTCGTCTTTAATTTTGCATAAAAGCTTAATTGAAACATTTTTTCATTGAAATTATGAAATAATGAATGACTTCAAATCTTTTCCTTGTTAAGGAAAAGTCGTCCAATATCATGATGTGGGTCACCAAGATAATTGGGATGTGATTGACAAAAGGTGGTCTGGCCAAAATTCAACCAATGTCCTGATTGTTCTCCTCTAGAATATCCTGAATGTCCCACCGTAAATAAAGTCATGCATGATCTAATTAATAAGAATATATTGAGCTTGAGGCGTTTTGTATGCAATATATCTATTATGTCATGTATGTAATGCATTCTTCATCTACAACAATTATAATAAGAGTTCTTAAATTTAAGAATAAAAATCAATTATTCAAAGATCAATAATTAATTTCTAAATTCAAATAGTTTCTAAAAACTTAAAGGAATTAGTCGATTAATAATTGATACTTAATCGATTCATTGAATTGACACATGAATTTACAAATGTGAAGAGTCTGTTGACTTGGTCTCTTCCTAATTCTTATCAACCAACACAAATTCATCTAAACAACTTCATCTAAACGGCACGACTATTGTACAAATGAAGTACGCAATGCACCTAGTATTCACTGATACTATTTCTAAATTACCAACAACTAATCACTCAACAAAACAAGCAATATCAAAATTAATTTAATAAAATTAAAACTCTTTCTTTTTTATGAAAAAAAAATGACATGGTTTGAATATAATACTAAAATCATAATAATGTTTAATATAAAATATACATACATACATTTTTATAAATAATTCAAAATACTTTGAATAAAATAATTTAACAAATAAATTATCATCTTTATTCTTAACCATCTCAATAAATGATGAGAGTAGATAATTCTTTTTATCAATAACAATCTCCAATAATAACAATGAACACTCTAAATCAAACAATCATTTAATTAAATGTAAAGTCGCCGTCATATCGTTGCATTTTTATTTTATTAAAATCACGCATATTCAATCCCAATTATTTTAAGAAATTTAAAATACAGAAAATGTCATCACATCTCTATATTTTAATATTATTAAAATAATATTCAACAAACAATATATATACAATATAACTTATATATCACTATTTTTTAAATCCAATAATTCAAATAAAGATTAAGTGTGCACATATTCAAACACTTCATAAAATGATCAAACAATGCCCACACAACAATTAACACATAGAGATATAGTATTTAAATAAACATTTATTACATAGTATAAAAAAATTCATATTAGCATGTATGCAATTCCAAATAAACCAGTTAACACACATAAAAAACATGGAGAGACACCAAATTGTGACATCATTTATGCAGATTTACAAAAGAAACATAAATGGAAAAATTAGTGAACATTAAAAAGATTTAGACATAATTATATCCGCAATCTCTTAAATTAATTTCCGATAACACTCTAATTTTTATCTTCTTTTTTATCATTTATTTAATTTTAAGTAGCAATTTTAATTTTTTATGTTTTAAAATCTCAACAATGTTATCTTATTTTTACAAAAATTTAAAATATTCATTAAAATTTTCAAACAAAACCCATAAAATTCATTATCAACTTCAATATAAAATCAAATTTCATCAAATTCATAACAAAACTTTCAAATAAACTCATATTTTTATTTGATGCTATTGGAGATAGAAATATGAGTTTATTTAAATATTTGAATTATTCATTTAATGAATAGATGAATTTTCTTGAAATTGGTATTGAATTTTATGGATTTTATTTGAAGATTTTAATGCATTTTCTAAGTTTATATAAAGAAATTATAATATTGTTGACATTTTAAGATATGAATTGATCAAATTGTTACTTAAAATTAAATAAATGACCAAATCAAGAAAAATAAATAAATAAAGGATTGAAGTGTTATATGAAATTAAGTTAAAGAACCATTTAAGCAATTATGCCAAACTTTTATTTATTTCATATATATCATACAACTTGTAGAGAGTGTCGGTTAAACTTTTGCAAAACTTCTAATTACAAAAATATCATGAAACCCCTTGTCACTTGGTTAGAGCTTAATGTAACTAGAATATAAGAAGATTCATATATCATATACCGTCTCCGTCTTCACAGTGAGAATCATAAAACAAGCATATAAAACATATAAAATTAGCATAACAGACGCCCAAGAAATGTACAACATTATTTTATTTATTACCAATCAATATAAGTGTTCAATTTAAATATATTACACAACATCAAAACACATAAGCAATCATATTAACAACAATGCACAAATAACACAACAAATGCAAGTACACATAAGATGCAATGCTACCCAATCACCAACTAACTCCGACACATTAATCCAACGAAGAAGCTACCTCTTGTCCAACAAATTAGAAAGTCTAGTCGATAAGGTGGCAGTATACAACCGGAATATCCTAGTGGTATCAATCTTGCCTTTCACGTAAGACCTTCCTACTAACATCCTCCCAAGACCTCATTTTGGTCGTCTACTCTAATTCTATCATGGCATTAAGGTGGCAGTATACAATCGGAATGTCCTAGTGGTACCAATCTCGCCTTTCACGTAAGACCTTCCTACTAACATCCTCCTAAGACCTCATTCCGGTCGTCTGCTCTAATTCTATCATGGCATTAACACTCTGGCATGCCCTCTAATTCTATCACAGAACTAACCCCCCAACATACCCTTTACTCAATGTGGAATTCCTGACAGCACAAAAACATATTACAACCAAAATGATAAAAAGCAAAACATAAAAACGAAGTTACCAACAAAATGCAGAATAATCTATATCAACCAAAAAACAGAATTCCAAACAAAAACACAAGATGTAGCAAGGATACGAATGCATGAGACAAATGCTCAATTGAATTATCTACAAAATAAAGAAACTCTTCCAAAGGAGCTTACCTCATCAAAGGGGAAAACATGGGAAAGGATAAAATCAACGAAACTTGGGGGAAACAATGGCAACCTGATAGGAATAGGCCACAACCTATTATTAGAAATGTATATAAGAGGGGAAATAAGAAGGTTTGGATGAAGCCTTCTTAATTGTAACATGTGACTAATAGATGAGTTGAGGCAGTTAGAAGTTTGTTAGCTTGGCTTAGGCAGTTGGCTTAGGCAATTAGGAGTTTGTTAGCTTGGCTTAGGCAGTTAGGAGTCTGTTCTATAAAAGGGGAGTAAGTGAGAATGAGATGGGGGAGAAAAATTAGTTGTAACCATTGGTTGAGGAACCAGGCCAAGATCGAGGGATCTATTGTACCATTTTCTATATTCATTCAATTCAATAAAGTGAGAGTTAATATTCCTAACAGAATCATATTGGTTCTAGTTAGGTATTGTCATTGATTCAATTCAGCTTAGTGATTGTTACCATTGGTTCTATCACGGGTATCAGAGCATCGATCTAGGTGCCCTGAGGGAGTGGAACCACCATACGAGCGCTGCTACAATCGTCTATGGTTTTTACCAGAAGCATGGCAACCAGAAACGAAGACAGCTGGAACAATGAGTTCGAGGAATTGAGGAAAGATCGTGAAATATTGATGATGCGAATGGAGCTCCATGAAGCTCGAATGAAAAAATTAGAAGATCTGTTAGCTACAATAGCGAGCAAATTAGGGGTGAATCAAGAAGGAAACACATTTGATCAGGGGAGTGATAACAAGAACGACGGTGAAAGTCAAAGGCAGAACGTGAATCCATGTCGATGGAGAAAGTTAGAAATCCCTATTTTTGCTGGAGACGATGCTTATGGGTGGGTTCAGAAATTAGAGAGATATTTTGTACTCAGAGGAGTGACGCCAGAAGAGAAGATGCAAGCTATGATGATTTCGTAAGAAGGCAAAGCTCTTAGTTGGTATCAATGGTGGGAAGGTTACTCCCCTAATCTAATGTGGGAAAGCTTCAAGATTATAGTGGTAAGACGCTTCCAACCTTCTATGATTCAAAATCTGTTCGAATTATTACTTTCCTTGAAACAAAACAATAGTGTTGAAGAGTATGTTGAATTGTTTGAGAAATATGTTGGGGCTTTAAGGGAAGTTAACCAAGATTTTGTTAGGGGAATATTTCTTAATGGATTGAAAGAAGAAATTAAGGCAGAAGTTAAGTTGTATGAGTTGACTAATTTGTCAAAATTAATTCAAAAAGCTATACTTGTTGAATAGAGAAATTTGATATTAACAAAGAAAAACAGCGGGACTTACACTAGATCTTCCAATTCCTATAAGCCAAATTCTTACAGTAAGGTAGTGACATTGGAACCCCAACCACCAATGAGTAACAACAGAGAAGCATCATCAATGGGGAGTGTAAATAGTACTATGAGACAAAATCAAAGTAGTGAAAGTTCTAGAGTGAGGGGAGATTACAGAAAATTGACTAGTGCTGAGATGAAAGAAAAAAGGGAAAGAGGGTTATGTTTTCGTTGTGATGAACCCTTTAATAGAGATCATGTATGTAAGAATAAACAATTGAGAATGCTCATATTGGTTGAGGAGAAAGAAGTAGATAAGGAGAATGAGAACTCATAAGTGGGGGAAGCTCTGAATTCTTTGCAATTATCCATGTATTCTATGACGAGCCTCACTTCTACGAAGTCATGGAAAGTAGGAGGAACAATCAAGGAGACTCCAGTAGTGATTCTTATAGATTGTGGGGCCTCTCACAACTTTATTGCAAGAGAAATGGTTGAAAGGTTACAACTTATGGTGGCAGCTGCTCAAACTTACAAAGTAGAGGTAGGTGATGGACATCAAATAAGATGTCAAGGCAAGTGTAAGGAATTGAAAATCTGGATGCAAGGGTTAGAAGTGATTCAAGACTTCTACTTGTTTAGTTTGAAGGGAATTGATCTAGCGTTGGGGCTGGAATGGCTTGCAATTTTATGAAGGATGAAAGCAGATTTTGGTAATATGCAACTAACAGTGAAAAAAGGAAATTCATCAATTACTATAACAGGGGACCCTGCTCTAACTAAAACTGAGTTATCCTATGGGGCATTTATGCAAGTATTGTTGAAAGAAGGTGAAGGGTTGCTAATTCAAGGTGAGACAACAATAGAACTTCAGCAAGAGAAACAGCAGGTCTCAGGGGAGTTAGAAGAGTTATTGCAGCAATTTCAGGAGGTATTTCAAAATCCTCAAGGACTACCACCCTCTAGAAGGCATGACCATGCCATCCACTTGAAGGAAGGAGCAGATATACCCAATGTGAAGCCTTATTATTGTCCTTATTACCAAAAGAATGAGGTAGAGAAATTGGTATATGAGATGTTAGAGGCTGGGGTGATTAGACCGAGTATAAGTCCCTATTCAAGCCCTATATTGCTGGTGAAAAAGAAGGATGGTGGATGGAGGTTCTGTGTAGATTACAGAGCTCTTAATAAAATCACCATTCCTAATAAATTCCCAATTCCAATCACTGAGGAATTGTTGGATGAATTGGGAGGAGCTATGATATTTTCTAAGTTGGACCTCAAATCGGGGTACCATCAAATTAGAATGAGAACAGAAGATGTGGAGAAAACTGCTTTTAGAACTCATGAAGGACATTATGAGTTCCTAGTTACGCCTTTTGGGTTAACGAATGCCCCTTCTACTTTCCAAGCCTTAATGAATGAAATTTTAAAGCCTTACTTGAGGAAATTCATGTTGGTCTTCTTTGATGACATATTAGTGTACAGTGCTGACATGAGTTCACATGTACAACATCTGCATACAGCTTTGAGCGTGCTAAAATAGAATGGATTGAAGGAAAATTTCAAGAAGTGTACATTTGGACAAACTAGCCTGGAATATTTAGGACACATCATTTCAGCTGGAGGAGTGACTGTGGATTGTTCTAAAATAGAAGATATGAAGTCTTGGCCTCAACCCACTAATATCAAGAGTCTAAGAGGACTTCTAGGGCTGACGGCATATTACAGAAGATTTGTCCAAAACTACGGGAAAAAAGCTAAGCCATTCACAAATTTACTCAAGAAAGATGCATTTGTGTGGACCGTAGTAGCTACTACTGCTTTTGAGGAATTAAAATATGCTATGATGGTTTTGCCTATGTTAGCTATTCCTGATTTTAATAAAGAATTTGTGGTGGAGACTGATGCATCTAGCAAAGGCCTAGGAGCTGTATTAATGCAAGGTGGAAAACCTTTGGCATTATGGAGTAAAGGGTTATCTGCAAAAGCTCAGCAAAGGTCAGTCTATGAAAGAGAATTAATGGCTTTGGTTCAAGCAATTCAAAAATGGAGACACTATTTGATGGGAAGACACTTTATTGTCAAAAAAGATCAGAAAAGCCTGAAATTCCTGACTGAACAGAGGTTGTTCTCGGATGAGCAGTTCAAATGGGCTATTAAGTTGGTGGG
This sequence comes from Cicer bijugum, assembly GCA_037974875.1. NCBI lineage: Eukaryota > Viridiplantae > Streptophyta > Magnoliopsida > Fabales > Fabaceae > Cicer > Cicer bijugum. Next base: position 354,599 of record JBBPBT010001328.1, on the reverse strand, counting down.
TCTGGAGTTTGAAATACAATATAAACTTGGGACTGAAAACTCTACGGCTAATGCTCTTTCAAGGAAAATGATATATGCAGCAGTATCAGTTTTTACAGTTGAGGAAGTAGCAGCATGGAATCAGGAGTTGCAGTAGGACTCTAAATGGGTGAAACTGATGCAGGATTTGATTATTTCACCCACTACACATCAGAATTTTGAATTGAAAAAAGGGGTTCTTTATTATAAAGGGAGGTTAGTACTGTCAAAATCATCTAATAGGATTCCTGTCATTATTTCAGAATGTCATGAAACATCTATGGGAGGCCACTCAGGGTACTTTAGAACTTACAAGAAGATTGCTACATTTCTATTTTGGGAAGGCATGAGGTCAGATATTAAGAAGTTTGTTGAACAACACGAGGTATGTCAAAGAAGTAAATATTCGACACTTACCCCTGCGGGATTGCTACAGCCATTGCCTATTCTGCAGCAAGTTTGGATGGATATTTCTCTAGATTTCGTTGGTGCTTTACCTAGGATAAGAGGAAAGGATACAATATTGGTAGTAGTAGATAGATTATCCAAGTATGCTCATTTCTTTACTTTAGGCCACCCTTACTCAGCCATGGAAGTAGCTACTGTTTTTGTGAAGGAAGTAGTGAAATTACATGGGTTTCCTACTACTATTGTATCAGATAGAGATCCTTTGTTCATGAGCCAATTTTGGAGAGAATTGTTCAAATTGGCTGGCACTCAACTAAAAATGAGTACTTCTTACCATCCACAATCAGACAGTCAGACTGAAGCTACTAACAGGTGCTTAGAGACGTATCTCAAGTGTTTTGTGGGACCTAAGCCTAAGAAATGGTTGGATTGGCTGCACTAGGCAGAATTTTGGTTTAATTCCAACTACAATATGTCCGCTGGTATGACTCCTTTTCGTGCTTTATATGGTAGGGACCCTCCTATTTTGTTAAAGGCAGGGGTTATACCTTCTAAAATTGAGGATATCAATCAAATGTTGCTACAAAGAGATGTTATTTTGGACGAATTGAAAGCTAATTTGTCCAAGGCTCAGAATCATATGAAACAATATGCTGATCAGCATAGAAGAATGGTGGAATTTGATGTGGATGATTGGGTATATCTTAAATTACAGCCTTACAAGCTTAAGTCATTAGCTAATAGGCCTTATGCTAAACTAGCACCAAGATACTATGGGCCTTATCAGGTTGTGAGTAAAGTGGGACCTGTTGCTTATAAGTTGGCTTTACCTAACTATGCTAAAATTTACCCAGTATTTCATGTTTCCTTGTTGAAAAAAGCTATCAAACCAAACCAGAAACCTCAATCACTACCACCTATGTTGAATGAAGAATTTGAACTAGAAGTATCACCAGAAGATATTCTGAATAGTAGAGAGGATAAACAGGGTCACTTGGAAGTGTTAGTTAAGTGGCAAGATCTACCCAACCATGAGAACAGTTGGGAATTGGCAGCTGATATTCAAGACAAATTTCCAGACTTTCAACTTGGATAAAGCCTTCTTAATTGTAACATGTGACTAATAGCTAGGCTGAGGCAGTTAGGAGTTTGTTAGATTGGCTTAGGCAGTTGGCTTAGGCAGTTAGGAGTTTGTTAGCTTGGCATAGGCAGTTAGGAGTTTGTTTTATAAAAGGGGAGTAAGTGAGAATGAGAGGGGGGGAGAAAAATTAGTTGTAACCATTGGTTTAGGAACCAGGCCAAGATCGAAGGATCTATTGTACCATTTTCTATATTCATTCAATTCAATAAAGGGATCTATCGTACCATTTTCTATATTCATTCAATTCAACAATTCAATAAAGTGATAGTTAATATTCCTAACAGAATCATTTTGGTTCTGGTTAGGTATTGTCATTGATTCAATTCAGCTTAGTGATTGTTACCATTGGTTCTATCATAACCTGATTTGTCAAAGTAAACATTGCTGTGAAAGTGAAAAATAGAGGACCGACTAAAAAACATCAGAAGAAAAAAGTTTTGTACCATTTTCTATATTCATTCAATTCAATAAAGGGATCTATTGTACCATTTTCTATATTCATTCAATTCAACAATTCAATAAAGTGAGAGTTAATATTCCTAACAGAATCATTTTGGTTCTGGTTAGGTATTGTCATTGATTCAATTCAGCTTAGTGATTGTTACCATTGGTTCTATCATAATCTGATTTGTCAAAGTAAACATTGCTGTGAAAGTGAAAAATCGAGGACTGACTAAAAAACATCAGAAGAAAAAAGTTTTGCCAATTTATTAATGACTGAGATTAAGAAAAAAAATTTAACTACCATTTAGTTTGAACTACGTCTTTTAAACTCCCTTACATAAGTTCATTGACAAAAAAATGAGGACAAAAAATGTGTATTTTTCTCACCTCTTTTATATGCCTACAACCATCGGACGAGGAAAAACTAATACCATAAAATAGAAACAAATTATACCACCCATGTATGAATATAAGCAATAAATTAGCTGAGTTGTTGTCATGTACCTCAAAATCTGAATCTGGAATATGTGACATAGTGATATAAAGATAGTGATCTTTGTAGCTCTAAACTCCAAATAAGGGTGGGAATAGGCTGGACCAAGTTAGACTTTGCTAGGCCTGAGTCTGGCCTATCAAAAAATTCAAAGCCTAACCTGTAGCCTAGCATAGACTTACTTTTTAGGTTTGAGTCTGTTCAGTATGGCTTGTTAGTCTAGTTAAAAGCCTATTTTATTTTAACATTTTTAAATAAGCAATCAAACATATATTTAAATGGATTAAAAAGTTAATCTGTCAATGAAATTAAGTTATATTTTGATATTTAACATCATATTTTAAAGAATATGACTTTATAAACATTATACTTAAATTATATTTTATAATAATACATTTAAATATGTCAAAAACTAAATGAGGTTAATATACGTAAATTACTAAAAGTTGAATATATAACATAAAAAAAAATCAAAATATAATATAATAATTATAGTAGTAAAAAAATATTGTTTATATTTATATAAATAGACAGGCCTAAAAGACTTATTAGGTGGCCTGTAGTCTGGATTGACGTAGGCTAGACCGTAGGCCCCTATCCGCCTAGGTTATTCCTATTCCTAACTCCAACCCAGCAGTAATGGAGAAAAAATTAGGGAAAACGCAATTACATACCACTATTGATACTTAATAACCTGTAGCTATACACAGCTTGCTTGTTCTGTCTGTTAGCTAGTCTAACTTAATTGCGTGCCTTAATTCTGTCAAGACTTTTGCTATGTGTAAAACTTGCTGTGAAAGCTGATTTGAGTCCAAAAATATGATTGTGACATCAAATCATTTTCAGTACAAAATTCAAATTTCATATCTACACTATCTCGAAATCTCTAAATATTCTAAAAACCTTGATAAGTTTCCACATCAATCATCTGAAGTTCTGCAACAATGCTCACCGCCACACTAAAGCCACAATCATCTGCTAATCTGCAACACTAATATTAAAAACAAACAGAAGTTATTAACGTATGAAAGACAAAAATAAACACGAAACAAAAACTAGAAATATTCATCTTTCCTACAATCAGAGCACTGCATCTCTTCAACACCAAAATGATGAAGTGACTGTTATTACTAATTTGAAATTAGATAATTCTAGAACCATGTAGAATTCCATGTAAGAATCTAGAAGTCACTATTAATTAGGAAGCTCCTAGAAGTCACTATTAATTAGGAAGCTCCTAGAATAAGGTATTAATTAGGAAGCTCCTAGAATGAGGTATTAATTAGGAAGCTCCTAGACATGTGTCTAGAGTTTTCTATTTGTACCTATAAATACCTACTTGTACTTGACATTAAGCATCAAGCAAATTGACAGTTTTTTATTAGAAATACCTCCTTTCTCTAACAAAGTGGTATCTAGAGCTTGGTTGTGAGAGTTGAGAAATGGCGACTCGTGATTACACTACTTTTCACTTTCCTCTTCTAAAGAAAGAGAAGTATGAAAAATGGTGCCTTCGTATGAAAGCATTGCTTGGCTCTCAAGGTGTATGGGAGATTGTTGAAAAAGGCTATGATGAGCCACAAGATGAAGAGGCATTGTCTCAAGTAGCGAATGAGGCTTTGGCAAAAACAAGGAAGAAAGATCAACAAGCTTTTACTCTCATTCATCAATGTTTGGATGATTCTATGTTTGAGAAGGTTGCCGATGCTACAAATTCAACGGAAGCTTGGAAGATTTTGAAAAAATCACTCCAAGGCATTGACAAGGTGAAGAAGATAAGACTTCAATCTCTAAGGGGAGATTTCGAAGCTTTGAAGATGAAGGATACCGAATCAATTTCAGATTATTGCTCAAGGGTGAAGACAATTGTTAATCAAATGAAGAGATATGGAGACAAGATAGAAGATGTTCGTGTAGCAGAGAAAATTCTTCGTTCCTTGACTCCTAAATTTGATTATGTGGTATGTGTTATTGAGGAATCGAAAGATCTTGACTCAATGTCCATTGAGGAATTAGAAGGTTCATTGCAAGCTCAAGAAGAAAGAATGAAGAAAAGGCAAGAAGAGCCATTAGAGCAAGTTCTCAAGATCAAAGCTTCGTTGAAGGATAACAGAGGATTCAATAGTCAAAACGGACATGGACGTGAACAAGGAAGAGGACGAGGACGTGGTCGTGGCCAAGGAGGAAGAGGAAGAGGTTTCAACCGTGAATCAAACTACGAAGAAAGAAGTCACTCATCACCAAGAGTTCTTGGAAGAGGAAGAGGTTATGGTTATAATCAAAGTGAAAAGAGGTATGACAAATCTAAAGTTGAATGTTATAACTGTCATGAATTTGGTCATTTTTCTTGGGAATGTCGTAATGCTCCTAATCAAGAGGAAGAAGAGGCTAATCTTATTGACGAAGATGAAGAGTCAACTTTGTTGCTAACACTCAAGGAAGAAGAAAGAGATGCTAATAGTTCATGGTACTTGGACAATGGTGCAAGTAACCATATGTGTGGATGCAAAGAGAAATTTGTGGAGCTTAATGAAAAGATGAATGGAAATGTTTCCTTTGGAGATTCATCAAAAGTGAAGATTGAAGGAAAAGGTACAATTCTAATCTCTTCTAAAGATGGGAGCCATAAGTTGATTAGTGATGTATACTATGTTCCTAAATTAAAGAGTAATATTTTGAGTTTGGGTCAACTTCTTGAAAAAGGATATGAAATTCTCATGAAAAATAAATATCTTTGGCTTAGAGATCAAAATAACAATTTAATTGCTAAAGTTCTTATGTCAAAAAATAGAATGTTTATCTTGAACCTAAGAACTATTGAAGCAAAATGTTTGAAGATGAGTGTCCAAGATGAAGCATGGCGTTAGCATATGAGGTATGGCCACTTGAACTTTAGTGCACTTCAAATTATGGGAAAAAAGGGTATGGTGAAAGGGATGCCCTCAATCAATCATCCAAATCAATTGTGTGAAGGTTGTCTTCTTGGCAAGCAAGCTAGAAAAAGTTTCCCTAAAGAAGTCACATCAAGAGCAACTAAGCCACTGCAACTTGTGCATACTGACTTGTGTGGACCAATCAATCCATCTTCATTTGGTAAGAGTAAATATTTCATTCTCTTTATTGATGATTTTAGTAGAAAAACTTGGATTTATTTCTTAAAACAAAAATCCGAAGCTTTTGTTGCTTTCAAGAACTTCAAAGCTCTTGTAGAGAAGGAGAGCGGTCATGAAATCAAAGCTTTGAGATCTGATCGAGGAGGTGAATTCACTTCGAAGGAGTTTAATGAATTCTGTGCAACTCATGGAATTCGTCGTCCATTGACAGTTCCAAGATCTCCGCAACAAAATGGAGTGGCCGAGAGAAAGAACATAACTATTTTGAACATGGCAAGATGCATGCTAAAATCCAAAAGGATGCCAAAGGAGTTTTGGGTTGAAGCAGTTTCTTGTGCGGTCTATTTGGCAAAACGCTCTCCAACTTCAAATGTTAAAGACCAAACCCCGCTAGAAGCACGAAATGGAAGAACGCCTAGTGTTAATCATTTGCGTGTCTTTTGGAGCATAGCATATGCACATGTGCCACAACAAGAAAGATCCAAACTTGATGATCGAAGCATCAAATATGTCTTTGTTGGCTATGATTCACATTCTAAAGGTTACAAGTTGTACAACCCATGCAACAATAAGGTAATGGTGAGTCGTGATGTTGAATTTGATGAAAATTCTACATGGAATTAGGAGGATCAAGAAGAAACAAACTATAATTTCCTTCCTTATTTTGAAGAAGATCAAGAGGCCACAACACCGATTCAAGATGCAACTCCACCTTCTTCACCTCTGTCTTCACCTACTTCTCTAGATGAAAGTTCAAGTGAGAGACCAAATAAGATGAAAGATATAGAAGACATTTATGAAAGGTCAACTGAAATTACTCTTGACCTTGAAGAAAGAATGAAGAAAAACTACACACATTCTATATGTGGTTGGAGTAGTGAGCTGTTTCATGGAAGCTCCTACTACTACACACATGAAAGTCACTAAGAGGATACTTCACTACCTTAAAGGTACGCTTGATTATGGACTATTTTACTCTTCTTCTAATGTTTTTAAATTTTTTGGATTTTGTGATAGCGACTTTGCGGGAGATATTGATGATAGAAAGAGTACTAGTGGCTTTATATTTTTCCTAGGAGATTGTGTTTTTTCATGGAGCTCAAAGAAGCAACCTATTGTCACACTTTCAACATGTGAGTCAGAGTATTTAGCAGCAACATCTTGCACCTGTCATGCTATTTGGCTAAGGAGATTATTGGAGGAACTTCATATACCACAAAAGGAAGCTACTGATATTTATATAGACAACAAGTCGGCACAAGCACTTGCAAAGAATCCAGTGTTTCATGATCGTAGCAAGCACATAGACACGAGGTACCATTTCATTAGAGAATACATTGCCAAGAAAGAAGTTGAGCTTAAATATGTGAAGACTCAAGATCAAGTTGCAGACATTTTTACAAAGCCGTTAAAATTTGAAGACTTTCAAAGGCTAAGAGCAAGACTTGGAATGAAGAAGAAAATTTCAAATTAAGGGGGAGCAATGTTATTACTAATTTGAAATTAGATAATTCTAGAACCATGTAGAATTCCATGTAAGAATCTAGAAGTCACTCTTAATTAGGAAGCTCCTAGAAGTCACTATTAATTAGGAAGCTCCTAGAATAAGGTATTAATTAGGAAGCTCCTAGAATGAGGTATTAATTAGGAAGCTCCTAGAAATGTGTCTAGAGTTTTCTATTTGTACCTATAAATACCTACTTGTACTTGACATTAAGCATCAAGCAAATTGAGAGTTTTTTATTAGAAATACCTCCTTTCTCTAACAAAGTGGTATCTAGAGCTTGGTTGTGAGAGTTGAGAAATGGCGACTTGTGATTACACTACTTTTCACTTTCCTCTTCTAAAGAAAGAAAATTATGAAAAATGGTGCCTTCGTATGAAAGCATTGCTTGGCTCTCAAGGTGTATGGGAGATTGTTGAAAAAGGCTATGATGAGCCACAAGATGAAGAGGCATTGTCTCAAGTAGCGAAGGAGGCTTTGGCAAAAACAAGGAAGAAAGATCAACAAGCTCTTACTCTCATTCATCAATGTTTGGATGATTCTATGTTTGAGAAGGTTGCCGATGCTACAAATTCAACGGAAGCTTGGAAGATTTTGGAAAAATCACTCCAAGGCATTGACAAGGTGAAGAAGATAAGACTTCAATCTCTAAGGGGAGATTTCGAAGCTTTGAAGATGAAGGATACCGAATCAATTTCAGATTATTGCTCAAGGGTGAAGACAATTGTTAATCAAATGAAGAGATATGGAGACAAGATAGAAGATGTTCGTGTAGCAGAGAAAATTCTTCGTTCCTTGACTCCTAAATTTGATTATGTGGTATGTGTTATTGAGGAATCGAAAGATCTTGACTCAATGTCCATTGAGGAATTAGAAGGTTCATTGCAAGCTCAAGAAGAAAGAATGAAGAAAAGGCAAGAAGAGCCATTAGAGCAAGTTCTCAAGATCAAAGCTTCGTTGAAGGATAACAGAGGATTCAATAGTCAAAACGGACATGGACGTGAACAAGGAAGAGGACGAGGACGTGGTCGTGGCCAAGGAGGAAGAGGAAGAGGTTTCAACCGTGAATCAAACTACGAAGAAAGAAGTCACTCATCACCAAGAGTTCTTGGAAGAGGAAGAGGTTATGGTTATAATCAAAGTGAAAAGAGGTATGACAAATCTAAAGTTGAATGTTATAACTGTCATGAATTTGGTCATTTTTCTTGGGAATGTCGTAATGCTCCTAATCAAGAGGAAGAAGAGGCTAATCTTATTGACGAAGATGAAGAGTCAACTTTGTTGCTAACACTCAAGGAAGAAGAAAGAGATGCTAATAGTTCATGGTACTTGGACAATGGTGCAAGTAACCATATGTGTGGATGCAAAGAGAAATTTGTGGAGCTTAATGAAAAGATGAATGGAAATGTTTCCTTTGGAGATTCATCAAAAGTGAAGATTGAAGGAAAAGGTACAATTCTAATCTCTTCTAAAGATGGGAGCCATAAGTTGATTAGTGATGTATACTATGTTCCTAAATTAAAGAGTAATATTTTGAGTTTGGGTCAACTTCTTGAAAAAGGATATGAAATTCTCATGAAAAATAAATATCTTTGGCTTAGAGATCAAAATAACAATTTAATTGCTAAAGTTCTTATGTCAAAAAATAGAATGTTTATCTTGAACCTAAGAACTATTGAAGCAAAATGTTTGAAGATGAGTGTCCAAGATGAAGCATGGCGTTGGCATATGAGGTATGGACACTTGAACTTTAGTGCACTTCAAATTATGGGAAAAAAGGGTATGGTGAAAGGGATGCCCTCAATCAATCATCCAAATCAATTGTGTGAAGGTTGTCTTCTTGGCAAGCAAGCTAGAAAAAGTTTCCCTAAAGAAGTCACATCAAGAGCAACTAAGCCACTGCAACTTGTGCATACTGACTTGTGTGGACCAATCAATCCATCTTCATTTGGTAAGAGTAAATATTTCATTCTCTTTATTGATGATTTTAGTAGAAAAACTTGGATTTATTTCTTAAAACAAAAATCCGAAGCTTTTGTTGCTTTCAAGAACTTCAAAGCTCTTGTAGAGAAGGAGAGCGGTCATGAAATCAAAGCTTTGAGATCTGATCGAGGAGGTGAATTCACTTCGAAGGAGTTTAATGAATTCTGTGCAACTCATGGAATTCGTCGTCCATTGACAGTTCCAAGATCTCCGCAACAAAATGGAGTAGTCGAGAGAAAGAACATAACTATTTTGAACATGGCAAGATGCATGCTAAAATCCAAAAGGATGCCAAAGGAGTTTTGGGCTGAAGCAGTTTCTTGTGCGGTCTATTTGGCAAATCGCTCTCCAACTTCAAATGTCAAAGACCAAACCCCGCTAGAAGCATGGAATGGAAGAACGCCTAGTGTTAATCATTTGCGCGTCTTTGGGAGCATAGCATATGCACATGTGCCACAACAAGAAAGATCCAAACTTGATGATCGAAGCATCAAATATGTCTTTGTTGGCTATGATCCACATTCTAAAGGTTACAAGTTGTACAACCCATGCAACAATAAGGTAATGGTGAGTCGTGATGTTGAATTTGATGAAGATGCTACATGGAATTGGGAGGATCAAGAAGAAACAAACTATAATTTCCTTCCATATTTTGAAGAAGATCAAGAGGCCACAACACCAGTTCAAGATGCAACTCCACCTTCTTCACCTCCGTCTTCACCTACTTCTCTAGATAAAAGTTCAAGTGAGAGACCAAATAAGATGAAAGATATAGAAGACATTTATGAAAGGTCAACTGAAATTACTCTTGACCTTGAAGAGTTGTATTGTCTCTTGGCGGATAGTGAGCCATTAAATTATGGAGAAGCAATGAAAGATAAAAGGTGGAGACAAGCCATGGACGAGGAGATCAAATCAATTGTGAAGAACAACACTTGGGAATTAGCAACTCTTCCAAAAGGCCATGAAGCAATTGGAGTCAAATGGGTGTACAAGGCTAAAAAGAATGCTAATGGAGATATTGAAAAATACAAAGCAAGACTTGTTGCAAAAGGCTACAAACAAAAACATGGAGTTGACTATGAAGAAGTTTTTGCACCAGTTGCTCGCATGGACACTATTCGTTTGTTAATCTCTGTAGCAACTCAAAATAAGTGGAAACTTTACCAACTTGATGTAAAATCGACATTTCTAAATGGCTATCTTGAAGAAGAGGTCTATATTGAGCAGCCAATGGGGTACGTGATTAAAGGACATGAAGATAAAGTTTTGAGATTAAGAAGAGCGCTGTATGGATTAAAGCAAGCACCAAGAGCATGGAATAGTCGCATCGACAAATACTTCCAAGACAATGGGTTTGCTCGTTTTCTCAATGAATATGCTCTTTATGTTAAAATTTGTGATAATGGAGATATTTTGATTGTTTGTCTTTATGTGGATGATCTTATATTCACTGGGAACAATCCAAGTTTGTTTGAAGAGTTCAAAAAGGCCATGGCGCTTGAGTTCGAGATGACTGATATCGGGCTCATGTCATACTACTTAGGCCTAGAAGTAAAGCAATTGGAAGAAGGTATATTTATTTCTCAAGAAAACTATGCAAAGGAAGTTTTGAAGAAATTTAAAATGTTTGATTGCAATCCGGTGAACACACCAATGGAGAGCGGATTGAAGTTGTCAAAGTTTGAAGATGGACAAAAAGAGGATCCTTCTTTTTTCAAAAGCCTCGTTGGAAGCCTAAGATACTTAACATGTACAAGACCTGACATTCTATATGCGGTTGGAGTAGTGAGTCGTTTCATGGAAGCTCCTACTACTACACACATGAAAGTCACTAAGAGGATACTTCGCTACCTTAAAGGTACGCTTGATTATGGACTATTTTACTCTTCTTCTAATGATTTTAAATTTTTTAGATTTTGTGATAGCGATTTTGCGAGAGATATTGATGATAGAAAGAGTACTAGTGGCTTTATATTTTTCATGGGAGACTGTGCTTTTTCATGGAGCTCAAAGAAACAACCTATTGTCACACTTTCAACATGTGAGTCAGAGTATGTAGCAGTAACATCTTGCACTTGTCATGCTATTTGGCTAAGGAGATTATTGGAGGAACTTCATATACCACAAGAGGAAGCTACTGATATTTATATAGACAACAAGTCGGCACAAGCACTTGCAAAGAATCCAGTGTTTCATGATCGTAGCAAGCACATAGACACAAGGTACCATTTTATTAGAGAATACATTGCCAAGAAAGAAGTTGAGCTTAAATATGTGAAGACTCAAGATCAAGTTGCAGACATTTTTACAAAGCCGTTAAAATTTGAAGACTTTCAAAGGCTAAGAGCAAGACTTGGAATGAAGAAGAAAATTTCAAATTAAGGGGGAGCAATGTTATTACTAATTTGAAATTAGATAATTCTAGAACCATGTAGAATTCCATGTAAGAATCTAGAAGTCACTATTAATTAGGAAACTCCTAGAAGTCACTATTAATTAGGAAGCTCCTAGAATAAGGTATTAATTAGGAAGCTCCTAGAATGAGGTATTAATTAGGAAGCTCCTAGAAATGTGTCTAGAGTTTTCTATTTGTACCTATAAATACCTACTTGTACTTGACATTAAGCATCAAACAAATTGAGAGTTTTTTATTAGAAATACCTCCTTTCTCTAACAGTGACGTGTCTGGTCTCTCAAAGGGGTAAAGTGGAAAAAGGAAATATTCTGCAGAAGGAAAAACTGCTTGTTTGAAATTTTAAAATTTTATGGGAAACATAAAATGCAGCACTGTTAAGTAAGAATAATAAACAAGTAAACTAATATAAAACAGTAAAATAAGAAAATACAGGAGACACAAAATAGATTATGTGTGGACACTCGAGCAGGAAACATAGATGCAGAGAAGCAAACACGTGCAATAGGGATCAACTTTCTCAGTAAAAGATAGATGGAACTAGGAAAAATTGTTATCTGTTGTAAGTCAGTTGCTCTGCCATCTTATTCATTTAAAAAAAATTCCATTTATCAAAACTGACAAATTACAAGTGTAGGTACAACAACGGGAAACTAGGAGACAACTAAGTTCTCGTTGATACTAAAACAATTCAACATAATAATTAAAATTGGGCAACGGCAATATATTTCTTTCCGTATTGATAAAATACTAAGTGCATTTACACTGTAAAAATTGTGAAATCTTACGGATGGTTTTGGCTTCTGAATAGTAAAACTAAAACCATAGCCTGCTTTCACGGTTCAACTGAACATCCAATGGTTAGCAGCAACACTAGTTTTTGATTTGCAAGCCATTCATAAACTCTCTTGTCTAATGCCATCATAACTGGGACCAACCACTTGGCTTGATATTGTCTCTGTACTCCTCTAACTTAATCAAATTCTTCTACTTTGAACATGCTCAATTACAGCTTCTGGTTTGTGTGGTCTGTGACAAACGCGGAGGCCACTTGTTAGCTATAGCAGAGGAATATTGATTCATTGGAGGTGAAACGAGTGAAATGAGAAGCTGGTTTCTTTTTCATGGTTTGAGCTTGATCTCCATTTTTTTGTAATTATTTTATCTTCCCTGATATATATGTTATTGGATGAAAAATTAGAGTGATAAAAGTATTAAACAAACCTGTTTTGCTCTTTTTCATTTAGGTAAAAACCAAACAGTTGTTTGTTTGTTTGCTCTGCTCCTCTTTAAAATCATTTTTTTTAAAAGCAAGGACAATAGCCACTTTTTGTTTGTGTTGCCACTCAAGGGAATAGTTGCTAGCTTCATGTGGCTAAATGTTGATTCTGCAGAGCACCTACAGGACTAAAGTCTAAAGCATGATTTTCAAGGTATATCTCTCTCAGCTCCTAATAATACCAAATTATGCATTACCAAGATTGCTGTGGCATAAATAACTGATGATCATTACATTGAAGTAGCAACAAAAATCCAACCAATAGTAAACTTAACTCCAAGTGGTAATAGTAGCTTATCTTTCTCTGTCAATAAAATTCCTTTCCATGGACAAACTAGGAATGTGCCTTCTGCAATAAAGAAATCTGGATTTTTTTTAACATTCCTGCCAATTACGTTTTTATAATTTCAACTCAAACATATTACTACACTATTGTTTACAAATATTAAGGTGCTGCTAAGCATAAAATAAGAGTGACTCTATTAAATCTAATGGAAGTTTTATAACTTTACCTCAACCACTTTATTAGGTTGGATCTGTATATAGACTTTCAAGAAATAGTACCTTTTTACAATAGATATGTTTATTTTAGGTCCTAATATGTGAACTGGAAGTTATTACACATTGATCTTGTTTATGTCTTCATTCAAGATATATATCCCAAGGACCATTATAATTTATAAAGACCTCTTCAAAAATTTGTTAAATGTTTATAGATAGATAGATGCGGCTTTTATGTCTTTGAGAACTGTAGGCTATAAACAACTCCTACCTGATATATTTTATTAACTTTATTATATTTTTGTTTTGGAACATTTTTATTTATTTTCTATGCTCCTGTTTGAAGGTTGAGAAAGAAACAAGGAAACAATAGAAGTGGATTTGAATAAGTTCAGGCAGAAGGCTCTTGCATGTTATTATGTATTGTTGCACTAGCATAAGGCCTAAGATGCACAGATTTGTGAAACTAATTTGCGTGATATTGAAATATTTCATTTTATCTTACCTGTGATAATCAATGGTGCATGACCGTTGCATTTGCACAGGTATTTTTTGCTAGTGACAGCATGAAGCAGCAACCTGTTGGGATACTAGATTAATCAGAAAGCAGGCAAACATTCATGGGATAAGAACCTTCCTTCCTCGTAAATGGACCTGATAAACAAAAATAAGCATAGAAAAATATCACTCCATGATGTGAAACAAACTTCAAATTTTGAGGCTTGTTGTAAAACGAAGTAATGTAAACAATTATAAATACATACTATCAAAGTTACCATGATATGTTCAATCAAATCTCTAGAGTTCCAATCAAATATGTCCTTGAAATCAGCCACCACTACACCAATTTGTGCAATCTTGAAAAAGCATATCAAAATCAAGGACAAATAATAAGGGATAGAAACACAAGATACAAGAAGACACAAGCACTCCAACATGATGTATTATTAGCTGGAATGTAATAATATTTATCCATTCTCGCTGAAAAAATGAAAATAAATAATACAAGATAAGTAGTACCAGTTTGTGGATAGATTGCCGAGCTGTGATATAGGAATTGAATGAACCCTTCAATCAGAAGTTAGCTACACCGTAGTCGTGACCATAATAGCTCAACAAACTGATACGGCTACATCAGACATATCTTCAGAACTGGATGAATCCAAAACTAGGTTCCATTCTGCATCAACTTCAGCACAATGTTTATATTTTTCTTTTATACTTTCAGCGTGCCTTTCAAAGCTTAAGGCATGCAACGTTTTGGCAGATAATAAACCCAAATCTCTCATCTCAGCCAACAAAGACAAACTACATGGAAATTTACACAAGTTTAAGAAATTTCTGTCACTCAACTCTATCCTTGCATCAATCATCTCTTTCAGCAACTGTTTAATCATTTGAAGATCTTTTTCTTTACACCAACTGAAAAGCATCATTTAAATATCTGAGCATTAGGTTCCAGACCATTATCTTTCAGCTGGTCGTACAACATGTTGGCCTCTAGAGTTCTTCCACTTCTAAGAAGTGCACTGATGACAACAGTAAATGCTACACTGTCAAGTGGATATTCCTTGACTGCTGTTAATCTGAAAGCACCAACAGCCATGTGATACTTACCAGCCTTTATAAGCTCAGCCGTTATCAAAGTATGGATGTGAGCATCAGCCTTCATAACAACACCACGATACACATTAACTGCTTCATTAATTCTTTTCTTAGCACAAAGTGCACTTAGTAGCCCAGCAACACTATACTTATCTGGCTCTAAACCTTCATCAATAATACGCTGATAGAACCCAAGAGCATAAGAAGGATACCCAACCTTAACATAAAAGCTTAAAACAGCATTGCAGAAAACTAAATCAATATCTATATGTCTGCAAACTCGAACTATTTTGGGTAAGAGATGAAACCGTCTAGACATACAGATTGTAGATAACAATGAAGTAAAGGTATAAGAATCAGGCTTAATGTTTTTTTGCTCCGACAAACATAGAAAAGCTTGAATTGCATCGTCGTACCTTCCAAGCTTCGAAAAACAATCAATTAACACATTATAAAAAACTAAATCAGGAACCAGGCCACCACCACCAGAAAGCATGTCATTCAACAAATGCAATGCATCATTCACCATGTTGGATTCCATAAACGCCTTAAATAAAGCAGTATACGTAACAACACTAGGAGAACAACCAGTTCGAATCATGTTGTGGAATAAATAGATAGCAACATCGAGTCTACACAATTTACAGCATGTATGAATGAGTACAGTCAAAACATTAACAGACAATTCAATCCCTAAACCAACCATGAGACCCAAAAGCTGATAAGCTTGCGACAAGGCATTCACTTTACAAAACAAATTCATAACCGCAATAACTGTTACATCATTAGGATAATAACCCAACCTCAACATTTGTCTAAGAACATTTACAACATCAATGAAGTAATTCAAATTCGAAAGGTGAAAAAGTGAAATGTTGAAAGTGAAGAAATTAGGGGAACTGTGTGTTGGAAAACAGAAAAAGCAATTTGGGAACGTGATGTTCTAAACAGAGAATCCATAAGTAAATTATGAGAAAATGTATCCGGTACAAAACCGTGAGATTGTACGATATGGTGAAAAGTGTCAATAAGCATGTTGTGATTAGCTGCACGATGAATAATCCTCAACAAGAGTAAGAAAGTGTTAGGGCTAGTGTTTATATTAGTGTTGGGGAAATTTAAAGAACCAATAGATTGTAAGTTTGAGAGAATGGTTTGGGGGGTTTTGTAACGGTGAGTGAGGCGATGAAGGACAGGGACGATTCGATCGAAATCGAGTGAGTAGTTATAACGGTGTTTGAAGGACCAGAGGAAAATGGAGAGAGTGATTAAATCAGAGGAATTGTTTTTTTTGTTGATTGGAATTTGGAGAGTGTGTGTTTGTGTTGTTTTCATTGTTATGAAGGTTGTGAGGAAGAAACGGCGATGTGGACGCAATGCATTTGATAAATTGGTGATCATGGATGGTACGGGAGAGGGGAATGAAAATCGGAAGAAAAAAAAATTAAGAAAAAAGAATCCTAGATTTAAATTTTTTTCATTCTTATCAGGGTAGTTTTATTTTTAGTTACAGAAAAATTTCCTGAAGTTGAGATGATAGAGAGGTGTTTTCAAGAAGCAAAGTAAAAATTTATTAGCAAACAATTTTCAGATCAATATTGCTTCCCACACCCCTCATATTTCTTCCCATACTCCTAAATTTTTTTTAAATCAAATTTCCTAAAATACCCTTCCCTCTTTATTCAATTAAAAAACTATTGAAATACCTTCTTCAACCTTCAACCTAAAGTTCATCTTCACTAAACCTAACCTTCAACCTTCAACACATCTTCAACACATTCAACATCATCTTCAACACATTCAACATCATCTTGAGTAAGCCATTGTTGTTTTTGAATTTTGGGTTAAGCTTCTTCAAGAAATTCTGGGTTCACCATTTTTATTTTTCGTTTTTGGGTTAACCTTCATCATTTTCATTTTTGGTTCATCATTTTCATTTTTAATCTTCTTCAACACATATTGGGTTGATGATTGTTTTCTGGGTTTAATGGGTTTTATGGGTTTATTGTTTTTGCTGGGTTTAGAGTTTTCTGGGTTTAATGAGCTTGATGATGTACGTATGTGGGCGTGAGTTCACGTAGGAATGATTTATGGTACTGAGAATACCTACGTGAACTCAGTTCACGTACGTGATTTCAAATTAAGTCACCCTACGTGAACTGAGTTCACGTACTTAAAATGTACATTTTCCTTCCTTCTACATGAATTGAGTTCATGTATGTACACGTGAATTAAATTCACTTGTGTGCTACGTGAATTGAGTTCACGTATGCATACGTAATCTCATTTCACGTATTTTATAAAATCACACAAACTCCATAACCATACGCAATCCTAGTTCACGTATGCCTACGTGAACCTAATTCATGTACACTGTAAAAATTCATCATCTTATTAGCTACGTGAACTCAGTTCACGTACGAAACTCAGATCTGGAAAAAAATTTCAGCTTCAAAATACTTACCTGCTTGTTTAGATTCACGTGAATGATGAGGATGATGAAAATGATGAAATGTTCAAAGTGATTGAACTTTATTGAACATGAAATGCATCAAAATGATGAAGATGAGGATGATGAAAAATAGGAATAATGAAGAAGTTTGAATATGGAAGTTAGTGAAGATGAAGGTTGAAGAAGGTTGTAGAAGGTGTTTCAATAGTGTTTTAATTGAATAAAGAGGGAAGGGCATTTTGAGTATATTGGGTTTCAAAAAAAATTTAGGGGTGTGGAAAGAAATATGAGGGGTGTGGGAAGTAATATTGTTTTCAGATTTACCTGTCTTATATACTCTGTTTGATACAGTTTTAAAAACTGTATTTTAAATTTTAAAATTTGTTTGTTAGAGATTTTTGTATTCAAAAATTTTGTGAAACTGTTTAAATTTTCAGTTTTAAAAAGGAAAAAACAAAAACATTTTTAAGATGTTTTCCTTTTCTATTTTTCAGCTTTAAAAATATTCGGGAAAGAGAAAATTTTTAATAGTGGTATTTGTGTAATTACTTGAAACTTCTTTTTCTATATTTTCATTATTTAATTTGTTTTGTATTTCCTCTTTTATATTCATCTTCTATATTTGCATTGGTTTAGGTGTAAAGCTGAATTTTTTTTTTATTTGTGGTCTCTTATAAAATATTTTTTTTTATTTTTAAGTCATAGAATGTCACGGATTCAAATCCATAATATTTGAGTTATTTATAGTAGTATTCAATTATGTGAGTTATTTATAGTAGTATTCAATTATGTGAGTTATTTATAAAGCTGTTAAAAAAGTCTCTAACTACAAATTTTTTTAATTTTTTTTTATTAAACATCTATTGTTAGGCCTCTATCAAAATAATTTAAAAAAAAAAAAATCGGTCCATTATTTTATGGGACGTAAGGGAGGGGCTCTAGGGTAGTACTGTGCAAAACATCCGATTATAAGATCCAAATCCAAAATCGGATATAAATCCATTTTAAATATCCAGTTAAAATCATATGGTTATAATTCAATTTATTTATAAACCGGTTGGATAACCACTTATGTTTTATATTTGGATTTGGTTTTTATTCACTACTAATATTTTGTTAATTTTAAGATTTTATTTGTTGAAAAAATTTTGAAATTTATTTTTTTCGAAAAAGTATTAGAAAAAACTAAAAAAAATAACTTTTTTTTCTTAGAAAAATTTTAAATCAAATATTTTCTCAAAAAATTTGATGAGAATTTTTTTTTAAAATTTATTGAAAGAAAATGATATTTTTTTAAATAATCGATTTTTAAACTATGAATAAATAATTTGTTAAAAAAAATATCAAACTTTAACTGATTTTGAAAAGAAAAAAATTGATTTTAAAATTAAAATTTTCAAAATCGGTTGCTTAATTATAAATCAGTTATTTAACCATAACCAATTTTATAATTGGTTTTATAACCGCTTTTAAACCAAATAATGGATTTAGTTATAAATCTAAATTCATATATTGGTTTTAAAAAGGATATGGTTTGGTTTTTTTAAAAAACCAACCACGCACAACCCTGGGGGCTTATAGGCCCCCAATTTTTTGTTAAGTTTGATATTTTTTTCTTGAAATTTTTTTTATCAAAAATAAAATCAGAAACTTTTTATCGAAAAAAAGCAGACATTTTTTATTGAAAAAAAATCAGACATTTCTTATCGAAAAAAAGTCAGAAATTTTTTATAGAAAAAAATTGAAAATTTTTTATTGGTGAAAAAATTAAAAAATTTTATTTCTCAAAAAAAAATCGATTTTTTTATTAAAAAAAAGTGGGCTATAAGCACACTAAGTCCACAAAATTTTAGGGGTTTTTAATTTGGGAGACCTTATTTTATGGGGTCTTTAAAATTATTAATTTTTTTTTACCCGTCTAACATATGAACTGGGGCCAATAATTAGGAACTTGTCAAATTGACAACTCTAGATATTTATGTTAGTAGTTAGCTATGTCAATTATTTATTAATTATACTAAAATATTTTACTTGTATTTAAATGTTATTAGTTGAATTTTTCTATTTTTTACTTTTATTATTTAATATAAGAAAAAACATATTCTGAAAATTGTATTATCAAATAGTTTTTTTAATTCTCTATCTGTTTTTAAAAAATTAGATTATCAAATAGATTTTTTTCTTTTTCTCATCTCTAAAATTATTTTTAAAATAAGTATCTCAAACAAATTTTTTCTTTAATTCAATTCTTTAAAAAAAATTAAAATTAAATTTATACAACAATTTTTAAAAATTAAAAAGCAAAGATATTTCAAATAATTTTTAAAAATCTGAAGAAAAAAAGATTAAGAAAAAAGAATCCTAGATTTATTTATTCTCATTATAAATGTTTTTCATTCTTATCATGGTAGTATTAACTTTAGTTACAGAAAAATTTCCTGAAGTTGAGATGATAGAGAGGTTTTTCAAGAAGCAAAAGGTAAAAGTTTATTAGCAACAATTTTCAGATTTAGCTTTGTCTTATATACTCTGTTGAGAATATGTTTTGACGAAGCAATTTTAACACTGTTTTCGTTCTTGCCATTTATTATTACTAAACCATCATTTTTCCTTGTGTTGTCCAGTATATAAATGGTTAAGAAGTGGAGAAACATACCATTCTGTGAAAATTCTAGTTTATTTGTTGTTCAAGACTTATTGATTTTTTCTGGTGTAGAAGTGGAACTGTTTTTGTAGGTTTTTTATTATCAATTCCCATTATTTTAAAAAAAATTACCAAACTTCTCCCTTTCTAAAACTATATATTAGAATATTCTTTTTTTCTCTTAGTTATTAGTGGTCTTTTAAATTGTGACTATAAATTTTTTTTTTAAAATTTTATATGAAAATACTCTTAATTTTTTTTATTAATTATTAGTCTTTTATGCAAATGACAACTAGGAAGTCCGAGTTTACAAATGCGATTTTCTTAAAGTGATTTTCTTTCAGCGTTTTTTTAAATTAACAAATATATATATATATATATATATATAATATAATTTATTCATAAAAAAAATACAAATTTTAAATTACGTAAATTGACTAGAGTTTTCTGTAATATTTAAACAATATTTTCGAGTATGATAATTAACTGATAAAGTCTGCATTTTCTTGACTTTTTTCGCTAATAATACTCGTTTAAATAGTACTTGTATTAGAATTGAAAATGACATTAGATAAAACGAATTCCGAAAATACAGATTATATCGATTAACTGATGATCCTCGAAAATGTTGTTCAAATGTTACATAGAACTCTAATCAATCTATATAATTTTAAATTTGTTATTTTAAATTTGTTTTGTTGTTTTTTTAAATAAATTATATTAATTATATTTAAGAGATGTTTGCCTTTATTTTCCGTAAAACTACTATTGACCTTATACATTGAATAAATATTTCTTAAGTTGATTTCTCAAATTAAATCTTTCAAATAAACACCACACACAATAGAAATGTTAAATCAAATAATTCAAATTAAACCATTCAACTAAAATTGTTCATACTGAATTACCATATTAAACAATTCAAATGCATACTAAGCTAAATTGCCAAAATAAACTATTCAACTAAATTTGTTAGAATTGAATTGCCAAATTAAACTAAAAGACTAAAGTCATTTATATAATCACACTTCGATATTTGAATTCATTTTTTTTTTCTTCGTATTCATCCGGTCAGTAAATGATTTTTCGATGATTGTTCCGTTCATTTCATTGTATCTATTCTGAACTAGATCAACAGCAAGTTTAATTTTTGTATCCGGATGAACCTGATAACCGTGTACAAAACAAAAATGTTAGAATAAAATAGTAGTGGGCAATAACAGGGGATAATAGTTTCCTCTCTTTTTTCAACTTGCACATAGTACTAAACAAATCAATTGTACAAGGAAAAAATGCATTTAAAAGTGTTTACTTAGTTACGAGATGTCATGTTCACTCCAAATTTTTTAATAACTTTTTTTAAAATATTATTACTTTTACTTTATTTATATGGTATATTTTATTTGTTATTTTAAAATTTATAATAATTTTTTAAAAAAATATCACTGCTCTTATTTTAATTATAATAGATATTTGACTTACCCAAATTCTGAATTTACCTCTTTAATTTCAATAGATTTTTTTTTTTTTTTCATGCAAGAGAAGAAATCAAGACCTTGAGATTTCAGTGAGAAAATAGGTGACGTGAATTTGAGTTGATTCCAGGAAGAATACACCAGGGGAGTGAAACATTGGTTTGACAAAATCTTTAAAAACTTGAATGGATAAATTAAAAATATAATGTTGTATTGTATAAAAAAAATTTAAATCATAAATATACACTAATATATTCACGATCAAAATCTTAACCACATTATTATAGAGATAGTAGATATTTTTTTTTTGTTGACATTTTTAGTAATTAAAAATTAGTTTTTAAAAATTTAATTTTATTTCAAATACTCAAATATTTAATTATTATGTTTTGCTGATTTAAAAAGTTCTACGATGTCAGCATACCACAAACATTCATAAGTGTGAATTTAAAAGTATTTTTAATAAAAGGGAAAATATTTTTATTAATTTAAGAGTTACTACTGTTGAGACAAAATCTCAATTTAATATTTTGATGAAAAAAAAAACAAAAAGACAAGAAATTAACATAAAAAGACAAGAAACTAAACATACAATAAAGGAGAATATTCTTAACAAAATATGGAAAACGGAGAATGTTCTCCAGTTTCAAGAATGACCATCACAACTCCAAGATCAATCAATCTCCACTAGTTAAAATATGTTTTAGCCTCTGGATTTTACATCAATATCATCAACACTTGGCAAGGAACAAACTGAAATAATCAGATTCAAAGAAACTACTCGAATCACAAAGAGAGAAGATCGCGAATTAGCAAGACCAGACATATTTGAACATTCTCCAGCTTGAGTGTCAAGAACAAAGATCATTCTGGATAGCATTCTGAAAAACGAAGAATGTTCTGATTTTGACAGTATTGATCCAAGAACATTTTGGTTTACAAAGAACAAAGCCTTCTTTAATTCAAGATTGATTTGGACTACAAAAATACATCAATCTACATTGCAAATCACCAGTATTCATTACAAAGGAACATAATTATATACTCAAGATCATTTTGGACAGATTCTTTTTATAAGATCAATAAAAAACAAAGCAATGCATCAAGAATAAAAAGTAAGACTGGTCCTCAAAGTTGATGGCTAAAGTAAGCAAGTACAAACTAGATAAAAATGATAAAGTCCTTGCATCATTGACACACGTACATAACAGAAAATCTTGGCAAGCAACAACTGTCAGAATTGTCAAAATCCAGCAAACACTCAAAACAGAAAAGCAACAACATTCTCCGTTTTCACAACTTTAATCCAATAACGTTCTGGTTTACAAAAAGCAAAATTTGTTGTAATTTAAGATCAATCTGGGCTACAAAAATACATTTATCTGCACTACAAAATATCAGTATTCATCACAGAGGATGTTAATAATCTACACAAGATTGTTTTGGATAGATTCGATCAAAGAGGATCAACAACGGTAAAGCAAAACATCAAGATCAATATTCAAATTGATGAACTATGAGCAAGGACATCCATGACACCAAGGACACTACTACTTCACTTTTTTGCAGAAAGTACATCATGTTTCTGAGACAAAGGACTGACATGCAACAACTGTCAAAATCCAATACTCATACAAAACAGAAAACGAAGAATGTTATTGTTTTACAAAAGAACATTCTGGTTTTAATTCTCTTTTAAAGACAAAATTAAAAGAGATAATTTTCCAAATTATAAACCACATATTAAAGAGTATCAAGACTTATCAAATCATTGGTGAAGCCAAGAACTTGAGATAAACGCCCAAAGGTGAAAAACACCTCAAGATTGATCTCCAAATTGATGAGTTGTGAGCAAGGACACAAGTACATTGTACTTACAATATTCTGCAGAAAGTTCTGCATAAACCTGACTCAAAATAGTGTCAACTGACATGTGACAACTCATTCACATTTTCCATGAAACCCAAAAGCAAGAACGTTCTCCGTTTTGTCAAGAACATTCTGGACAACAAATAAACACATGTTTAATTGCTATAAAATATATGACACTTGGGAAGTGTGTCCAACGGATATATTCATTTTAAACTGAATATTCAAAGCCATTTAACATCTATAAATTGAAGATCAATTGGAAGATGAAGGCAAGAGTTCAATTTACAAATTTATCAACATTTGTTCAAGTAACAAGTCAAAAAAACTCTTCAAGTAAACTCCAGCTCTCTTCACTATATCTTTCGATCATTATATACTGAGTTTGTCTTTCATTTATCTAAAACAAGTGTTGATAAGTTTCAAGATCCCAAACACTTTTATCATACACATCATTTGTAACTCAAGTCTATCTTTTATGTTAGATTGAGTGTGTTTGTAAAAATCTTTTCAAGGTTGAAAGGTGATTGTAAAAAATCTTTTTAGATTGAAAGGTAAAGATTGTAACAGATCAAGGTTGATCTAGACTTGTGGTGTAAAAATCAAGAACGTTCTCCGTATTGAACACTTAGTGAAAAATCTCACGGTTGTGAGGACTGCATGTAACTCGAGTTGAGTGAACTAGGATATATCTCTGTGTAATATCTTTTTCCTTATCTCTATTTATTTCTAGTCTTTTGATTGTAAAATTAAATTTTTTGTTTTTCACTAACTAAGAACGTTTTTCATTTTCTATTTTTATAACCAATATTAATTTTGAGTTAAATACTTTAAGTTTTAATAAGAAATTTTAAAAAGGTGAAATCACAATTCAAATCATCATTTCTTGTGATTAACATTGCTACTTCAATTATTAATTGACCGTGTAAAATATCTTTTCATTGTCGATGGATACAGATTACGTTTAAATTTTTACACTATTAATACAACTTACTTAACTACAAGGACACAAATAATATATATAAGTATTAAAATATATTTAAACACAACACAATATTTAAGATATCAATATTGACATAATATTGATAAAAGAAAATTGTTTGATTTGAGTATTAAATAATCTGTTTTAAAATTTTAAGATTATATACATCAAACTATATTTTAAATCAGTAAATGTTAATTTTGTTCAATTTAAACTCAAACCCATAAAAAAAATATCAAACTAATTTAATTAAATTATTATAATTATAATTATGTGATTATTTAATTTGATTTTTATATCTTCATATAAAATTCACATCTCATATATAAGATGTGAATTTTCCAGCTCTTACGACCCTTCTCCCTTATCTCAACAATATTTACAATAACAACTTTCCTCTTATTAATTATATATAAGCTATCTTTTGTATTCATTAATTTCGACAGAACCGACTGATTTTTGCATTCGTCTACTTGACAACTCTTTTATATTTAGTGTTAACACGTTCAAATGTAAGTAAAATTTCCCTTAAAAATTATTTTATTCAACTGAGTGTAATATATATTGTGTCAGATACAAATTTAATTTAATTACAGAACAAATGAGTAAGTAAGCTAATAATATTACTTGTACAGTGTCTCATCCTCAAACAGGGAATAAAATTAACAAGTACATTAAACAGAGTAAATATCAGTCTAGTCACTGGTGTACTCAAGAGAGAATAAAGAATAAAGGAAAATTAATATGACAAAAGAGAATGAACTAGCCCATACATCTTGGCAGAGATTCGTTAGCACCAAAATTTCAATAATTTTTAAACAAAATATTATTACTTTTATTTTATTTATATGAGATATTTTATCTGTCATAAGTTTTCAATAACTTTAAAAAAAATAGTATTCATCTTGTATTGGAAGAAGGTTCGGAAAGAATCAAGGCGGGTCATGATAATTTGATTGGAGATATAATCATCATCAGACGCCGTTTCCTCGCAATCTTCATCTTCCTGAGCAGCAGCATTTGAGGGTCCAACAGTGTCGTCGTGTGCAGCATCAGAAGGTTGACCATAATCACCTTTATGCACAAAAGATTCAAGCTCCTCATTCCATATGATCCTCATGCTACGCAAGACACCTAAATCCAACATATTTTCTTTGGTGGGTGTAAACATAATTTCATCAGAGAAGTCCACACCAAAGTGTTCCAAAATCCGGGAAACTTCCTTCGCATATGGTAATCCAATTACCTCTCGAGATCCAAACATAACAGATTTCACAAAGTATGCCCAATTTAGTTGACGACCTTCATACATGAAATTCATAATTTGTAATTCAAACTTCGAAATTTGGGAGTAATTTCCAGCCTTCAGAACTAGAATGTAGCTAAGGATGTAGTGCAAAAGGCGATAATCAACAGTAAGATTTCCCATACCATACCGTTGCTGGGCATATTTGGAACCTGCATGAGTCCTCTTTTGTTCCATTGTGTGTCGGTCAAACCGACATAGAGAAACATACGCATTGTACTTAGAGATATCACCCCATTCACACAATTTGTTGGGACAAAACTTTTGACCATTAAAGGGAATATTCATAACTTCTCCGATGGTTTTGGTATTTAACCGAATGGTTTTAACTTAACGCGAGATACTATCATTTTTCCATCTTGAATGAGATTGCAATAAAAAACCCTAACCAAGTCTGGATAAACAAGACCTTCGTAACCTATAAACTCTTCAACATGTTGTGCTTTGAGCAATGCAGGAAATTTAAAGTCTGAGAAAGAGTTTAAGGTACCATATTTTGGAATGATAAGTCACTTGTTAGAGTAGAATGTGCGAAAACGATCAATTTCTTCCGGTGTGTGTAGAAGCCGGGATAAAACAGTGATGTTAGGGTTCCTTGTTCGTTTTCTTGAGGGACCCACTGCTGCATGCTTGGTTCGTGGTCCTCGCTTGCGGGCATCCATGGTGAGAAAGAAGGTTTTTGTGAAAAATGGGTTTTAGAGAAAATGTGAGATATGTGAGAAATCTGAAGATGAATGACAAGAAAGAAGTAAAGAGTGATGTAGTTTGCTAGGTTGGGTGAATGGGTAACTGAGTGAAAGGAGGATGGACGAGATTTTGGGAGAAGAGAAAAAAAGCTACAACTGTGTATTCGAATACCAAATATAAAATAACCCTAAAATGTGAAACAACTTTTATATCTGGACAAAAACGCGAAGGTGTATTCGACTACACCTTCTTGTATTCGAATACACATTGTTCTGGGAATGTGTATTCGACTACATATAAGTTGTATTCGAATACAGGAAATTCTGGGAAAGTATGCATTCGAATACAGACATTTGTATTCGACTACATAAGCAAATTTTTGCTTAAAAACTAAGTTTTTATGAAAATCACAACATGTAATACACAAAATTATATATCAAAAATCAATAATCATCAAGAAATAAGAGAGATGACAAACTATATGTATCATACAATTTTAAAGATCATTTTCATTTAAAATACCAAGTTCTCTTCGGATCTTATAAAATGAGTCCTTAGGTAAAGGTTTTGTAAAGATATCAGCCAATGGATTATGTGTATCAACAAATGTTACCTCAACATTACCTTTAAGCACATGATCCCGTAGAAAGTGATGTCGGATATCGATGTGTTTAGTTTTAGAGTGCATGATTGGATTCTTTGAGATGTTTATTGCACTTGTGTTATCACATCTTAAGGGAATGCATTTGAGATCAACTCCATAGTCATGTAATTGTTGTTTAAGCCAGAGAATCTGGGCACAACAACTTCATGCTGCAATGTGTTCAGCTTCTGCAGTACTAAGTGCAACACAAGCTTGCTTTTTACAAGACCATGAAACTAGTGCATTGCCTAAGACATGGCAAGTGTCGCTGGTGCTTTTACGGTCCGTTTTGCATCCCGCATAATCTGAATCAGAGTATCCAACTAGACTACATATGCTACCCTTTGGGTACCATAGGCCTACATTTGTCGTTCCTTTCAAATACTTCATAATTCTTTTAACAGCTACTAGAAGCGATTCTTTCGGATCCGCCTAAAATCTTGCACACAAACAAACACTAAACATAATATTTGGGCGGTTGGCCGTTAGATATAATAAGGATCCAATCATACCTCGATATTTGGATATGTCAATTGAAATTCCTGATGCATCTTTATCAACATATGTTCCGGAGCCCATTGGAGTTGAACTTTCTTTGCAATTGTCCATTTCAAATTTCTTTAGTAATTCTTTACAATATTTTGCTTGATTTATGAAGATGCCATGCTCAAGTTACTATTTCAAATTCTCCTTGCATTATTGAAGAGAATTCTTCACATATGTCCTTGTTGGTTGATGCAAATATTATATCATCAACATAAATTTGAACCAATAATGTGTGACCATTATCTTTTTTGAAAAATAATGTTTTATCAACCTCCCCTTTGTCAAATCCTCGTGCACATAAAAACGTGCTTAATCTGTCATACCAAGCTCTTGGAGCTTGTTTTAGACCATAAAGAGCCTTTTTTAATTTGTAACCATGTGAGGGATTTTTGGAATCTTCAAACCCAGGGGCTGTTTGACATAGACTTCTTCATTTATGTATCCATTGAGAAAGGCACTCTTCACATCCATTTGATATAACTCAAAATTCATGGAACAAGCATATGCTAGTAGTAAACGTATTGCTTCTAATCTTGCTACCGGAGCAAATGTTTCGTCAAAATCTATCCCTTCCTCTTGATTGTATCCTTGAGCGACCAATCTAGCTTTGTTGCGAACAACTATGCCATTTTCATCTAGTTTATTTTTAAACACCCATTTTGTACCAATGATGTGTTTATTTCCAGGATTAGGAACAAGTTCCCATACTTGGCTTCTTTCAAATTGATTGAGTTTTTCTTGCATGACAAGTATCCATTGATCATCTTTAAGTGCTTCACCAATTTTGGAGGGTTCGATTTGAGAAACAAAAGCCATGTTTAAGCAAGCATCTTGCAATTTTAATCTTGTTGTGAAAAGTTCATACGGAGTTTTCTTAAGAATTGGTCTAATGATTACCCGGTTGGAAACATAGCATTCTGTGTTTACAACATCTGACCAAAAATATTTTGGTAGATTTGAGTCGCTTAGCATAGTTCTAGCGAGCTCTATCAAGGATCTGTTCTTTCTCTCAACAACCCCATTTTGTTGTGGTGTCCTTGGTGCAGAAAAATTGTGGAAAATGTCATTTTCTTCACAAAATTCTTCAAATGAAGTATTTTGAAATTCTCTTCCATGATCACTTCTAATTGATACAATTTTGGCAGATTATTCGTTTTGGACTAGCTTGGCATAGTTTTTAAATGCCTTAAAAGCTTCATTTTTACTTGCTAAAAATAAGGTCCAAGTGAACCTTGAGTAATCATCAACAATAACTAGTCCATATGAGTTTCCACCAAGACTTTTGGTTCTTGATGGACCAAACAAGTCCATAAGTATCAATTGTAGTGGTCTAGAGGTTGAAATGACATTTTTAGATTTGAAAGAACTTTTTGTTTGCTTGCTTTTTTGACATGCGTCACACAATTTATCTTTTATAAATTTCATTTTTGGTAAGCCTACAACAAGATCATGCTTGACTAATTTGTTTAAATGATCCATGTGAATATGAGCAAATCTCTTATGCCATAGCCAAGCATCATTATTGTCGCTTACCAAAAGACATTTCATTTTTAAGGATAAATCGTCAAGATTAAGTATAAAAATGTTTTTGAACCGCTTACCGACAAATTGAGTTTTATTTGTAGCTTCATTTTGGATGATGCTCTCATCTTTATTAAAGACTATCTTGTATCCTTTGTCGCAAAGTTGGCTAATGCTTATGAGATTGTGTTTTAGACCTTTAACAAATAAGACATCTTCAATCGAGGGGGATGATGTTGTACCGACTTTTCCAATGCCTAACATTTTTCCTTTGTTGTTGTCTCCATATACTACATGTCCCTTTGACTCAAGTGTTAAGGCTGAAAATTTTGTTACATCACCCGTCATATGTTTAGAGCATCAACTATCTAAGTACCACATATTTGAAGTACCTTGCTTGCATACCTACAAAATTGAAATCAAACATTATTAGGTACCCAATGTGCTTTGGGTCCTTGATGGTTAGTACCTTTCTTTACCCATATGTAATGCCCACTTGGAACACTAATGTATCTAATGTGACATGTATTAGGTGTATGACCATGATGACCACAATAAGAACAAGTAGGATTATATCTATTTTTAGTAGCATATGTATGAGATTTATTTTGAATAATTTTCTTATTATAAAAATGATCCTTTTTCATAACTATAATCTTTTCTTGATTAGATTGATTACTCTCTTTAACAAAAATAGTCTTGTTCAAGTTTGGTTTATCAAATTTTGAATATCCAAGACCACTTTTTTCATTTGAGTATCTTTGCATATTTAAGACATTTTCCAATCCTAATTGTCCCTTTTCGTATCGTTCAATCACCCAATTTAATTGAACAATTTTGAAAGAGAGCGAATCACATTTATTGCATGTAAAATTTTGTTTTAGTTTTTCAGAATTTTTCTCCATAATGTCAACTTTTTCTTGTAGACTTGAGATTTCTTTCTTTTGTGTTGACACTAGTTTACACAGATTTTTACATTCAATAAGTAATTCCTTAATTGCGTTTTGAGCATCATTGTATTCTATGATTAATTCACTATTAGTTTTATTATGATGAGGAGAGTTTATATTACTAACCTCTTCTTCATCATCTGATTGATGCGATGACATTAATGCAACAATGGCATATTCTTCACTTTCTGTTTTTGAAGATGAACTTACTTTGTTGTCTTCCCAAGCTATGTATGCCTTCTTGAAGTCTTTCTTTTTGATGGCATTCTTCTTAGCAAGGTTTGGACAATCTGCTTTAATATGTCCTTGTTTTCCACATTCAAAGCAAGTGAAGTTTTGATTTGATGTAGAATTATCTTTCTTCTTGAAACTTTTCTTTGTGAATATTCTGTCATTTTTAAGAAACTTACCAAATTTCTTAACAAGAAAGATAATGTTTTCATCTTCGTCTGAATCGTCGTCCTTGATTTGTTCTCTTGATTCGGTCTTTAAAGCAATATTTTTTGTCTTCTTTTCTTGACTTTCATTTTGTTCTAGCCTTCCAAGTTCGATTACGTGCTTTTGAAGTTTTCCAAATAGTGCAGAAAGAGACATTTTGGATAGGCTTTTCTTTTTGGATATTGCTGTCACTTTTGGTTGCCAGGCCCTTGTCAATGATCTTAGTACTTTTAGATTTAATTCATCATTGGTGAAGATGTTTTCGAGTGTTGTCAAATGATTGGTTAAGTGGGAGAACCTTTTCTGTAAGTCTAGAATAGACTCTCCGGGCTGCATTCGAAATAACTCATATTCTTGTGATAGTGTGTTGAGTTTAGATCTTTTTACCTCAATGGTGCCTTTGTGAGTTATTTCCAACGTATCCCATATTTCTTTTGCTGTTTTGTAGTGAGATATACGGAAAAATTCATTCATTCCTAGTGCAGATTGTAATATATTCTTAGCCTTCTTATCGAACAACACTTTTCTTTTATCATCATCAGTCCAATAATTTTTTATCTTTATTTCTTCTTTGTTATTGATGACAGTTTTTGGAATGTGAGGACCATTTTCAACTGCATCCCATATGTCATCTTCTTGTGCTTCAAGATACGCTTGCATACGTATTTTCCAAAAATCGTAGTGCTCTCCAACAAAACATGGTGGCTTGGTACTGCTACCACCATCTCTAAAAACAGGTTGTGCGGAAGCCATGAGTATTTGACCAAGGAGTAAGTTACCTTAACCTGCTCTAATGCCAATTGTAAGTATAGAAGTACGCCTAAGAGTGGGGGGGGGGGGGGGAATTGGGGGTT
>JBBPBT010001328.1:268602-323141 GCA_037974875.1 Cicer bijugum | reverse complement strand
GGGGGGGTGAATTAGGTGTTAGTAAATTTTCTTGTTTTTAGTGATATGGTAGTTGAATTTTCTAAGTTTAATAAAATGCCTACTAATAATAAGGTGCAGTAAGTAAATTGACACTTTAAGATTTATCCTGGTTCCCCTTATAACCAAGGGTACGTCCAGTCCTCTTGCACACCACAAGAGATTGATCCAATAATTGTCAGAAAATGTACAACTCCCACCCTGAGATTCTTGCTACAAACTTCTAACAACACTTCTAAGATAGCACACCACTATCTTAGATTAAGCTATCTTTTAGAAAGTCCAACTTTCTTTCACAAGTGATACAATATGATTTGAATAAGAATAAGATGAGGTATATTGATAAACAATCCAATAACAATTCAAGTACTTGAGAACCTTTAAGAATGATATGAAAATGGAATGCAAGTACTTTGTAAAAAATAAGAATTTTGTTCAAAGTTGGTCAAAGTATTGATTCAAGGATTGTGTCATTTTTGATATGAAGTTATGGGGTATTTATACTCCATAAACATCTCTTCAGATTCGTGACCATTGATCCAAGAGGTTTGATGAAAAAATACAATGTTCTAGAGCCATTACAGATCTGAAAAATTGTATTGTTTCCAGTTGTTTTCGAATACAGGATATGTGTATTCAAATACACCTCTTTGTAACGTTCAAAAATATTCAAAAATTTCATCTTGTATTCGAATACACATTGGTGTAGTCGAATACAGATTAGTGAAAATTTGCCACTGACTTACCTTGTATTCGACTACAGATGGTTGTAGTCGAATACACATATAAGGATTTTGGCCACTGACGTGAAGTGTATTCGACTACACATAGTCGTAGTCGAATACAACTTTTAGATTTTTGCTTCTGACTTGAATTGTATTCGAATACAAGATGTTGTATTCGAATACACTTATGTATTTTGTCAAAAATATGATTTTAAATACTTTGTTAATGTTGTTTTGACTTTTGAAAATACTTTAAATGCATGTGTAAATCTGACTTGTTCTCATGTAATTGAAATATTGGTTTGTATCATATACCTTTACATTTTATCAACTATTGTTTGGTTTTGAAGCTTAATATGAAGATATTTGATCTTGTTTTTGATCTTGTTGCATTTACCATAATTGGTGATCTTTGTTTTCATAAAAAACATGTAGTTTACAGTCTACTAAAAATTGAACTAAATATAAATAATACTACATAAGTTATGTCTTGTCTGACCAAGAGGTCAACATAACAACCAGACATCAAAGTATTCATTATTTTTCCATCTCCCACAATTCCAAATTTGCATTTTGCCAAAACTTATCCATGTGTGTATGTATCATTAACATATGTTGATGATGGAAATAAATAGATGTTCAAATTAAATTAGATTAAAACACCTATCCATAATGATTTCCATCATAGAAATAAATATATATGGAGTCAAAACAGCTTCTATATCATTAATAATTGTATATGAAAATGGTCTTGAATATTTATGGAATCAAATTTGCTACTTTTACTTCTCACTTTACTATCCACACACCTATTTTTATTTTTTTTTTATTTTTATTTTTTTATAAAAATAATACTTAATTTGCCCTTGAATATTTATAATATTCTTTAACTTCTTTTATCCCTTCATCACCATTCTTAACCACTCAAAACCCACATATCACAAAATCACCATAACTCACTCATCATAACTTATAATCATTCAAAATTTTCATCACATCACTCACTTGTAACATGCACCTCATCAGTCTCCTCTTCACATTGTGGTTAAAGTGACCTAATTAGGTATGTTTATTGTTTTATTTTTTAGTTCATAAATTTTTTCAAAATCTGGGGATTTTACTCAAACTAAATTCACATACATTGTAAAATTGTAAAAATCTCAAATAGTACATGAATTAAGTTCATGTAAACGTATGCGATTTAAGATTGCATAATTAATATAGTTTGAGACTCATTGGTGGTATGTGAACTGAGTTCGCGTAAACTTACTTGAACTAAGTTCATGTACATTGTAAAATTGTAAAAATCTCATATAGTACGTGAACTGAGTTCACATAAACGTACTTGAACTGAGTTCATGTAAAGGTACTTGAAATGAGTTCACATATATTGTAAAATTCTAAAAATCATAAGTAGTACGTGAAACGAGTTCATGTAATAAACGTACTTGAACTTAGTTCACGTAAACGTACTTGAATTGAGTTAACGTAAACGTACTTAAACTAAGTTCACGTAAATGTACTTGAACTGAGTTCATAGAAACGTACTTAAACTGAGTTCACATAAACGTACTTTTAAAATGACCAAAATGAAGGTTAGGGCTTTGAGGATATGGATGAAGATGTTGATGAAGATGAAAGTTGGGATTTTGAAGATGAAGATTGATGAAGATGAATATTAGGGTTTTAGAGATGAAGATGAAGATGTAGATGAACATGAAGATGAGAATGAGGATGAAGATGAAGATTGAGAGAAGTTAGGATTTTAAAGATGAATAAATGAGATTATAGTTAAAAGTTCAATAAATAGGTAAGGATATTTTGAGTAATTTATTTTTTTTAAATGAAGGGTGTAGGTAGCATTTTTGTTTTTCTATCTCCCACAATTCCAAATTTGCATTTTTCAAAAATTTCACCATGTGTGTATGCGTCATAAACATATGTGTGGAGTCAAAACAACTTCTATATAATTCATATCATTATAAATATAAAAATATGAATTTGTACAATATAATCATAATAATTATATATGTTATAATATAAATATCATATTTATATTGTTTTCTTAAATAATTGTAATAATATACTACTACTACCATACATTCATTCATATTCACGCATAAAAAGTTTTTTCAAAATCATATATCATATCACAATTTTACTTTTGAGATAATCATTATTTATTCACCCACAAATTCTTATTTTTAAAGACATTTGCTATTGGTGGCTAACATAAGCACTGCAATAAAGTATCACTGAAAAAAACTTTACTTTTTTATTTTATTTTTCTAACAACTTTAGTTTTAATTGCAAAAGTATTAACTCATTTTGTATATTAAGACCTATATAATGAAAGATAACATTTTAATTGACTAAGTCCAAATAATCACCATTGCTATTTTGGTAGCATCTCTCACTAGAACCACAAAAGGTTGAAATTTCATTATTGAAATAGATCTTTTAAAAACACGTGTTCCTCTTTTTCTCAATCTGTCTTTGATCCATTTTATAATTAGTTCTTTTTTAGCCTTTTACACAACTAATACTAATCAGTCATATTGATCGTAATCTCATGTAATTCATAAAATCAGTAATGAGTTTATATAATCTAAAACGCTAACATCAAATTAAACCATAAAAATCCTAAAATCAGTAAATCAATGATTTCAAATAAACCAATTGAATTCCTAAAATCAGTAAACACACAGCCCTACTATCGAGATTCTAACCTTAATCTTCTTCCTTGTTGGATGGGTCGCCATTCTAAAGCCTTTTGGAATTTGAATAGAAGAAAAAAAATCAATTTTGCTAGGTCACAACTGGGATTCAAATGGGTGTCTGGTTATATGGTAACAGTCGTCGCACGAAATTTGATCAAAATAAGCCAATTATAAAAATTTAGTATTAGCATAGACAAGGAAATAGATAGGACCACCTTTATTTATGCTGAATGAACTATTTCCTTGTTTCAAACAAGGATAATGATTAATTGTACATCTAACTAAAGGTTTTTTGCATTGCGAATTAGAAGTGAGACATATGAGAGATCTTTTTGCGATGATGGAAGAATAATAGAAAATTATTCTCAAGACGGTGGAAAGACGACGAAAGAGCGACTTACTAGAGCAAGGTTTGAGACTTACTGGTGCAAGGTTTCTCGAGAGAGGAAGGAAAGGAGTTTTGAATCTAATAATAATTTTAATTTTAATTAAAATAAAAAAAATATTAAACTTAAAAGGATTAAATTATAAAGATAAATGTACGGTTGCAACTAATTTTAGTCAACTTGATATATAATATATAAATGCCGACGTGAAAAACTAAACCCATTTATTGGTTAAAAAATTAACAAGTACTAGGACACTTTTCCTTTTTAAGAGTGCCATAGAAATTATCAAATGTCATCGCTAGAATGTATAGATTTTCTAAGATCATAATGTTCGGTTGACGTAAATTGAAATGATTGTTTTGCATGTTCAAATTGTTTGTGTTGGGGTGAAAGAAAATGAATGGCAGTGCAATTGTGGTGCTTCATATTCAATAGTAATTGTGGGAGTCAGTGATTAAGGTCTATTACACATTTGTCGTTGGAATGTTTTGGGTTGGTCCAATGGGACCAACATTTGGCTCTTTTGCAACACCACTTCGTGGGTCTCCAGTGGTTGCATAACTGATAGGTGAATATTGGAGTTGTGTTTAAGCCATAACATATACTCCTTTATCAGCACAGGGTCTATGTATCGTCCGATCTGTAAGACAATGACTTCATTGTTTGTTCCAAACTTGAATCCATGTAGCATGTATGTCTTTCTGCTTTTCCAAGTTCACATGTCTTGATAGTGAAGTGTGTCAATACTTATATGAGCCACTGGTATATCATACGAAAGTCTAAAATGCAATTTAACTATGTTTGTTAGATGTCATTCTTCAATTGGGAGACATATCAAAGCGGTTTTGACAATATCATTAAATCCTTGTATGCTGCTTGTGGTATGAAGTTTTCAAGACTTCTATAAAGCATCCACAGGAATTGGAGAAAGCAAAAAATATGTTAGTAAAATGACAAAATTATAAGTTGTATAAATTTACTTGAAGAATTAAATTTTTAACGTTGTTGCATGTGATAAATCTTTGATATAATTGACAAAGTCACTATATGGAGTTCCATAATGGATTAGTCCCCATCTAGTAAAAGAATATAACATTATTATGTAGCATATGTAGCATACCTAGTATATTTTGTTAGTATGTAAAGTGTTTTACCGTTTTAGTAGTGGAAATGATATTGAACGAGTGCAATCTTGAGTAATGAATGACATGTGATATCATACCCAAGATT
Source organism: Cicer bijugum (assembly GCA_037974875.1). Lineage (NCBI taxonomy): Eukaryota > Viridiplantae > Streptophyta > Magnoliopsida > Fabales > Fabaceae > Cicer > Cicer bijugum. Next base: position 318,059 of record JBBPBT010001328.1, on the reverse strand, counting down.
GAAGGAGCAATGTGCATCCACTCGTACATGCTTAAGACGGTGTGGTTGCACAACACATTTTTCTATATAAGTTTACCAAACAAACAGAACCCCAACAATATAGTCGAACGTGTTGAATATGTTTCAATAGAGGGAGGTGCATCAAATGAACTCTATTACAAGATTTGTCTAGGATCATCAAACCCCCTATCAAGCGCAACATGTATGCTCTTCAATGTTTTTGTACCTGCTCAGAGGTTGCATTATTCGTGATATGAGCAAATATCTCTTTCAACCATTTCAACTTGACGATTTGTCCTACCGTTTGGGTTTTTTCAAAGAAATGAGATCCAAAAGTTGTTGCCATTCTTTGGCTTAATCTAAATCGTAATGTCTAGTAACTGGTCTTTCATTAGTGGGTAGACTCAATTGTAACAAAATATCTTCAAGAGTTATTGTACATTATACAATTGGAATATAAACATGTGTGTTTATCTTCTTTTACGTTCTACCATTGTAGTCATCAAAGTTGGGTCCACATTACAGGATCCCAATGTTATAAATGTCAGAAACCCAACTTCCACCAAATTGGGAATTATCATTTCATTTGATTCCTCTATTTTAAAGTATTTTGAAGTGGTTGAGACACTCAATCATGTTCTACATTTAAAATAAAATCATTATTTCACTTACAAAAGGATGATTAAGATAAAATATACAAATTTAGTGAGGGCGACGAAGTAGAATCACTTACCATCTTAGTGACATTTCTAGATCTATAGAGATATTGGTTTCTCAACAAAGCTATCAAGTCGGAATGTTGTAGGAAGAGAGGAAGATGCAAATTTTATCGAAGTGTGAATGTGAGTGCTACAAAATGTGTGTGAATATATTGTGAAGACAATGACTATTTATAGAAAAAGCAAAGTTTTGGTGATGTAATTACTGACATCTGTGTCATGCACTCACCCAATCAGTGGTCGACTGAATACAAACTGTGATGATGTCGCTGTTGACACCAAGGTTATCTCATCAAACTCCGACTCATCTCAATATAAATAGGTACCACTGTCCACTCATTCACTACACTAACAAATATCCTTTTAAACGTTTGCTCAGACATGTATCTTCAACAACCATGGCTTTAATAGAGTTTTTTTTTTCAAGTATATTACAATGGACATGTTGAGAGGACAAACACAAAAGGTGTTATTTTTGCATGCACCAATTCATCCTTGTTCAAAGTGAAGGAAAACATCAAACTAGGTGGACTTATCTAATGTATTCAGTCAAAAATTAAACCAAACAACTCAAATAGGGTGGTCAATCTTATTTATCAATACCCAACAACTCTTGCGCAAGGACTTGTTCAATATGAGTTGTTAAATCTTGTAGGAGATGAAGACATGCATTTGATGTTTGACATGTTCAAGGTTGCAAGCGCTTTGTTATTTCAACAAAGACGTTTACGTAGGATTGGTAGATGCTCCCAGAGATGACATCCAAGTAGAGTCACCATATACTGAACCAACACACTCTTCAATCCCTCACTCCATAACCTCTTCATATCCTCACTCCATACCCTCTTTATACCCTTTTATTGAAACACAATCCTACTAGATGATGATGATGATTATAATCTATATTATAACAAATTGGTTTAAAAAAACAATTGATAATAGATCTTTATCCAATTTAACAAAAAAAAAAAGATAGTTTTACCTGTGTATTGCGCATGTATCACACTAATATCGATACAAGTTGGCTAGCATATCAGTACAAACCTTTTATTGAAGCCATGGACTGTCAAAAAAATAAAAATCTTAATTTGTTGTTTCCTCTCCGAGCAGTTTGATCATCATTATGTGTGAGTCGTTTTGTAAGACTTATATAAGTGAAAATCATTGGAGCATTTGTGTACAAGCTGGTTAACTCACAACTACATAGACAAGTCTCACAAAGTAAGTGAAATCCATTTAAGACATTGATTTCTCTTAACATATTTTTCCGTATACACCGGCCATATATCAAACCCTTGGACAAATTATTAAGGGACACAAATATCTACAATTTTTTCAGTGGTGTCACACTATGTCGGCTTTCGTGAAAGTGAAATGTTATGTCTATGATTATGTACTGACTTGTTTTCTCTTTGCGTTTGATTTTTGTGATGCAAAATTTGTAATTAACATATGTACATTGAAAACTAAATTCAATGAAATTCTTTCTACCACAAAGGTCAGCTACATGACAAGTATTTTTTTTCACAGTAGTTATGAGAAGTTGGTTTTTTGTTTATATTGTCACCAGTCACAATTATAAACTACAATTGATTCTATTATGCACTAAATGACTAAATGCTCAAACACATCCTCATTATAAATGCCAATATTAATTGACATTCCCATAACCATTAAGACATTTAGGAAGATAGTCTTTGACATTCTAAATTTACATGAATACTGCAGTAGAAAAATATCAGAGATATGAAAATTAAATTGTCTGCACCAATTCTATTTTTGCTGTTATATTATTTGCAGAGCACAAATATGCACATGTATAGGTAGGTAGTTTATCAGGAACAGAACTACTAAACAAAAAGAATTAATCTGAGTATAAACTTTGGGTGTGATTTCTACTAACCAACATTGGATGATACCAAATGTCAACATTCAAAAATCAAAATCTTATCATGCAGACCAAGACTACTGCTATCCAATACTCTTAACCATAAGTAATTAATGATTAGGAAATATTACTAAAAGACCTTTATGATAGTAAATAAAACTATCAGGTGAAGTTATGTGAATCCAGAAATTCAAAAATGCAGTAGTTTGATGATCTAATCAGGTGAAGATATGTGATCTACTGGTGTGAATTCATAACTTCAAAAAGATTTATTAATTTCAAGATCAATCTCAAGTAATCTAACGATATGTCAAAATAACAAAAAATAAACAAGCCCAAAGTAGCATATTTTATCAAAATATGTAATCATAGAAACAAAACAAGCATCTTCAAAATTATCGACAACAGTGCAAAGCAAAAAATTAAAAAAGTTACAAAATATAATCCGAATCAGTTTCTTAATCAACCTAACCATTTTTAATCATTCCCAAAGCGGATCCAAAGACGCTCTTAAGTTCCTTCAAAATGTCCACAAACACTTGAGTTCCTTCCTTCTTGTCACCATCAAGCAAATTTTCACATTTTGCAGTAAGAGAAATCATCTTATTTGTTCCTTGTGTGGGAAGCAAGGAACTGATACCCTTATCCTTCATAACTTTCTTCACAATGTAAAGATAGTCGTCCAAAGCATTTATTGCTTCAACTTTCTTCTTGAACTTCAAATCTTCAGCTTTAAAATCCTCAGCTTCTTGAATCATTCTCACAATTTCTTTAGCGGACAGTTTTCCATTTTCATTGGTTATTGTAATATCATTCTTATTCCCAGAGCTTTCATCTTCACAAGAGACATTCAAAATACCATCAGCATCTATTGTAAAGCATACTATGTGAGGAAGACCTCGAGGTGCACGAGGAACTGAGATCGTAAAAAACCCCAACAAGTTGTTCTCGCTGGCTATTATTCTCTCACCCTCGTAAACCTCATTCAAAACACTGCTTTGGTAATCATAACAAGTAACATATGTTTCTGTCTTCTTGACAGGAATGGAAGTGTTCCTTGGAATCACGATATCCATGATATCTCCTTCTAAAGACGTACCAAGAGACAAAGGTATAACATCACGCAGCGTCAAGTTCAGAACAGTCTTAATGCTTCTACTCAACAAAGCAGCCTGGACAGCAGCACCATAAGCAACAGCCTCATCAGGGTTGATGCTTTTAAAAAGATCCTTCCCCTCGAAAAAGTTTTGCAACAGTTGTTGCACTTTGGGAATCCTAGAAGAGCCACCAACAAGTACAACATCATCAATACTACTTTTCTCCATATTAGCATCATTAAAACAACTAGTAACAGTCTCCATACACTTTTCAAAGAGCTCCATATTGAGTTGCTCAAATTTGGCCCGAGTGATTGATGAACAGAAGTCAAGACCTTGACAAATAGCATCTATGTCAATTGTGGCCTCAGTGTCGAACGAAAGTGTCCTTTTCGCCCTCTCACATGCAGTTCTCAGCTTCATTAGGGCTTTCGAGTTTCCACTAATGTCAACTTTGTTTTTCCTCTTCAACTCGTTCACAAAATAATTCAGCATCCGGTTATCAAAGTCCTCTCCGCCAAGGTGAGTGTCTCCGGCAGTGGCCTTGACTTCAAAGGCATTATTCTTTATTGTAAGGAGAGACACATCAAAAGTTCCTCCACCAAGATCAAAGATGAAAATTTTTCTCTCCTCAACACAATTTGCTCTCTTTTGAAGACCATATGCAAGAGCAGCAGCAGTAGGCTCATTGATTATCCGTATTACATTGAGGCCAGCAACGACACCAGCATCTTTGGTGGCTCTTCGCTGTGAGTCATTGAAATAAGCTGGTACCGTAATCACCGCATTTTTCACAGATGACTCCAAGAATACCTCTGCAATTTCCCGCATCTTTGCGAGGACCATAGATGATATTTCCTCTGCAACGAAGCACTTTTCCTCACCCTTAAAATTAACAACAATCACAGGGTTGTCATCACTGCCAGCAATGACCTTAAAGGGCCACAACTCTAGATCAGTTTTAATAACAGAATCACTATATTTCCTTCCAATCAACCTTTTTACATCTGCAAAAATTAAAATTGTGATGTATAGTTTGTTGTTCTAATATAAGAACAGATTAAAAAAAAATAACAATTATAGTAGTTACACCTTTACAAGTACTAACTACTTAAGAACATGGCTACTAACAAACTCCTAATTATCCATACTATTTTCTTTACTAGTAGTTATCCCTATTTCTACATCCTAGCAGTTTATGTCATTATAATCATCCTGAAATTTATTTTAGTATCAGCGCCACTTTTCAATCCCTACTAATTTCAAAAGCATGTACGTGTAATTTTGTAATTTTAATGGACTTAAAAATATGTACAAGGTAACAAAAACAAAAATGTAAACTTTATAGAGATGAAAAACATATGTGAATCTAATTGAAAAAAAGGGGCAAAAATACACACAAAAAGAATTACCAAATATAGTGTTGGTTGGGTTAGAGGAAGCTTGATTTTTGGCAGCATCACCAATCAATCTTTGGGAGTTAGTGAAAGCAACACAGGAAGGAGTTGTTTTGTTTCCTTGATCATTGTGAATGATTTCCACACGATCATAATGATCCTGCCATACTCCAACACATGAATAAGTAGTGCCAAGATCAATTCCTATTGCAAGTCCCTCATATTTTTTTGACATTGTGTTTCAACTTACATGTAAATTAAACCGTTTGTTGTGAAGATTTTAATTCAAACTTTGGAATAAATATAGTAGCAATGTACTTGGATTGGTTTAAATATGTGGAATATGAAAAGTGTATTAATTGAATGTGTATGTATATTGAGATTCCCTAAAATGAATTCATGTGCACAGTCATAAATAGAGTCTCTTCGTTGTCCGTTCACAGTTCATGCTTAAGGAAATTGAGTAGAAAAAAGTTCAAGTGGCAGCTGTCTGAGTCCTTTTTATTTTATTAAAAGAAATAAAACATTTATAAATAAATGACAATTATTTTATTAAATAAATTATTGGAGTTAGATGTGTGAGTCATTTGATTGATGCTTGATAATTTTGATGCAAATTCAACCTTCACAAACTTCATTTTTGCATTACACAGACTTACGATAAATTATATTTTTCCTTTTTAAAAATAAGATATATTTTTTATTTACATAGAGAATGTTTGTTGTATTTTCTGTTCATAAAAAAATATTAGTATTATTCTTTTTTTTTTGTTGAGGGAATAATATTTTCTCTTTATTAGAGTTTGAATCTTTGTCCTTTAACTACTCCAACTTTATAAAGTTCTTATTTTTATTACGATATCATTAGTAATATGTTGTGTTTTGATATATTTTATTTAAAGTCTTGATTTTTTGAGTATTTTACTTTTTAAAATTTGAATTTTATAAACAATATATGTGTCTTGAGGAAATTGATGAAAAATTAATATTTTTAATTATGATAATATGAGAAAGTTGATTATTGAAATCCATTAATGTATAGTTTGATGTTTATGTTTAAAGAGTAGTAATGAAAAAAAGTTTATAGTGAAAGGAATAAAATTTCTATCGAATTTTATGGACTATTAAACTGAAAGTGATAATTTTGAGATATTTGTTCATTTGCATATGGATTCCATATTTGAAATGATGAAGTTATCAAGTACTAACTATGAACATCCATTAAAATTCAAATCTGAAGTCATATGTGAATAAAATTTAATTTTGAATATTTTATCCTTGTGGTTGCGGAAGTGGCTGATGATTTTGTTTTGAATATTGTTCTCCTTGTTGTTGCTTAAGTAGCTGGTGTTTTGTGTGATTAACTTTTTATCTTTGTGGTTTCCTAAGGAACTGATGATTTGTGTTTTGAACATGTATCTTTAGCATCATTATCATGACATATAATATGCATCTTTGTGGATGCCTTATTGGATGGTTAAATTGTTCCTATTTGTATGGATGACTTCTATGTGAACGTCTTAGTGTTAGTTATATACGAATCATATATTTTTAGGAACATACGTAAATTAAACTCATTTTATTGTTATTTTTATTTTGATCTAACTATGTGTTCTAGGTGAGTTGCTACTTGAATTATTTTGATACATTTTATGACTTGATACATCTTTGCAAATTATTAAAAGACAAACCAATTTATTTAAATCTTTTAATACAAAAGGATTTTATATTTATATTTTATTGTTGCTAACTTATTATTTGGTTTAAATTTTATCGTGGGATAAACTAACCCCTTACACCCAACATATAGGTACTTATGATTTCAAAGAGTTGCATCAATGATGTATGCTAGGTGCGCATGGGGAAAAATGAGACTTTCACTTAAAATTAATACTTGTATTGATAAAACTGATGTGATACATTTTTAAATTTTATTTATTTTTCACCGTTAACTTTAAATAGAAATAAGGAGATAAGGTTCCTTCCTTTTGGAAAAAATTGAAGCGTCGTTAACATCAGTCAACCTAATTTTTTTAATATCACCGAAAGAGAATTTATTCCATTTTAGAGTGTAAATGAATATTTTTCTAATAATTAGCAAATCGTCTTAAAAAAAATAATAAATAATAAAATCTAGTAAATTGTGTTGCGTTCTTTTACAAAAATGATTAACTACTCTTAAGAGAAAAAATTATAGTCATTTTTAAAAAACAAAAAACAAATATTTGTAAGTAATGCCTTTGATCAAAATATAGGGTTTTGATACCACAATGTAACGCCTCAGATTTTGACCAAATTCATAACTTAAAAATATTTGTTTTCTTTTAAAAACGACAATAATTTTTCTTCTTCTTAAGAGTAGTTTATTATGTATTAAATAAAAGTTGCGCTAGAAAATCATGTGATATTATTTTTGTAAAAGAACGCAACACAATTTATTAGATATTATTAGTATTTATTATTTATTTTTTTCTAAAGAGAATTTGCTAATTGTTAGAAAAATATTCATTTATGCACTAAAAAAGAATAAATTCTCTTTAGGTGAAATTCAAAAAAACAAGGTCGATTGAATTTTACGACGATTCGATTTTTCCTAACGGAAGGAACCTCACCTCCACATTTTTATTTAAATTTAACATGAAAAGTAAATAAACTTTCAAAATGTACCACATTGGTTTTATCAATACAAATATTATTTTTAAATAAAAGTCTTATCTTTTCCACGCGCGTGCACCAAACAAACATAATTCATGCAACTCTTTGAGATCATTAGTATCTAGATGTTGGTGTAAGAGATTATTTTGTTTCACGGTATAAATTAAACCAAATAATAAGTTAGCAGTCATTAAATATAAATATGAAATCTTTTTGTAATAAAAGAATTAAAGAAATTGATTTTTTTGAGTTATTCGAAAAGATGTATCAAATCATAAAATGTACCTAAATAATTCAAGTAGCAACTCACCTAGATGTATCAAATCAAAATAAATAAATAAATGTATGCAAATTATGCATGTTCCTAAAAGTATATGATCCAGATTTAACCAGTCACTAAGGCGTCCACACAGAAGTCACCCATACTAATGGAAAAAATTAAACTAGCCACTAAAGCGTTTACAAAGATGCATATGATATGTCATGGTAATGATGCTCAAGGTACATGTCACCGTCCACTTAGGTAACTATAAGATAAAATGTTTAAAACACAAATCATCAGTCATTTAAGCAACCACATATATAAAAAGGTTCATAACTCAAAACACCCCCCACTTAGGTAACTACAAAGAGAATAATTTTTAAAAAATAATAATAACTATCCACTTAAGTAACCACAAGGATAAAATATTCAAGTTTAAATTTTAATCACATATGACATCAAATTTATATTCTCATAGATGTTCATAGTTAGAGCTCGATAACTTCAACATCTCAAATATGGAATACATATGCACATGAATAAATATCTCAAAATTACCACTTTCATTTTAATAATCCATAAAATTTGATTTTGCTACATTGTCACTGATAAAAATTAAAATAGATATCACTAAGAACACATAAAAATATTAATTATATTCCTTTCACTATAATTTTTTTTCCCAATACTACTCTTTTAAGCATAAAAATCAAACTATACACTAATGCATTTCAATAATCAACTTTCTTATATTTTCTTAATTAAAAATATAAATTTTTCATCAATTTTTTTAAGGCACATATATTGTTCATAAAAGTCAAAATTTTAAAATTAAAATACTCAAAAAGTTAATACTTTAAATAAAATACACTGTAAAAAACATATTACTAATGATATCTTAAACAAAATAAGAACTTTATAATTAAGTACACTAAGACACATAAGAATCTCAATTTTACGTTAAATATTTTCACAACAAGCATATTTATCATGTTATAATAATAAAAACTTTATAATTAAATTTATTAAGACAAACATATTACTCAAAAATATCAAAACATTATAGTTAAATTCCTTAAGACAAACATAAAATCAAGTTTTTTTTCTTTTGAGACTTCAAGACATCATATCAATATCTTATAAACCACTAATTTAAAATCTAACCTAACTTTGTACGGAAAAAATTTCTTACCTTAGACGCTTTACTTCCTAGCAACATGTTCTAAGCCGCACGAATAAAGAACAAGACAAATGTCCAAACTTTACTTGAGATGATGTTAAAGGAAGAAATAAAATTTGAATTCAACTTGGCAATGATGGCGATGATAATGATGGTGTGAGAAAAAAAAGGAAGGAGATTATATTTCTCTTTTTTTTTTCTTCTTCTTTCTTTTATTTGTGATGGAAAATTTGAGAACTTAAGAGAAAATAAAAATAGGTGTGGGAAAAAAATAGGAAGACACTATTGTTTAGACCACCCTTTTAACTTTTTTGCTAATAGTTATGAAACCAAAAATTTCCTAGAATTCTTTTTGTACATAATTAAAATAAATTCATAATATTGGTTTAAGAGAGAAGGAGGCATGAGATATTACAAAGAGGAGAGTTTATTTTTGTCCTCTCTTAATTGCATTAAATAATAAAACCTATAATTAAATTTGTAATATTCATTTCAAAAATGAATTAGAGGTGGTAACGAGGAGAGAGAAGTGGGTATACCGTGTCAAGAATGAGGGAATGCACATTCTCTCTTCTCTTAATTCGTTGAGATAATGACATAAAGTGTACATTATGCTAAGATAACACCAAGAATTGTCATAAAATCTTTGTCACGAAGAACAGTAAAAGGAATGAATCATGTCACTTTTTTTATACTAAAGATGAATGTACCAAAAATATTTTCAAGCAAGAATACTCATACATGAAGGTTGTGCCTCACTAGACGAATACTTATTTGGTCCAAAATAAAACTAACAAAGAATATAATTTCTATAAGATATAAGTTAATTAAATAACTCAACTAATATTTTCATCAAATAAAATAAATCAAGCAAGACATAAAATATCATTGTTGGTCACGTATAAATAAATAAAATCAACATATCTAATACATCAGTTTCATGATTATCAAAACTAATCAAATAAACAAAATACGCAACGATCAATTTAGGAAATTATCATGTCAAAACAATTCAATAAAAATACAGGTTATAATTATTCAGACAAAATATAGGGTGATAAAATTTATTTTAATTTCTTTACCCATAAAATAAATTATTAATTAAATAATAAATCATGATAATTACTTAAAAGACACATATAATATATATTAAAATATTGGGGTGTTACAACATTTACTCCCTTAAAAATAGTTTCGTCCTCGAAATTATGAGGAAAAACAAAGGGACAAGTCACATTCACATATTGGCACATTACTTAAAAATCAATTAAAATTCTTGAGTTCCTATTAGCGTCAAAAAAATTCATTGTTTAACAATAATTCGACTAAAATATAAAATTTGAGTTGTATAAGGGTTACTTGTTAAACACATGAACAAGTTAAAACAAATCAAAGAAGATAAAAAAAAAAATAGTAAATTTTCAAAAATAGAACAAGAGGAATAGCATAGATCCTACTAATTGTTTTCATAAAAAGTCATTTATATAAAGAAATTGATTTAATTGTTTTTGTTTATTATACAATAAAATTTGACAATGCAATACTAATATGTAAAATTCTTGATAATGATGTATAATAATAATAATAATAATAATAATTATTATTATTATTATTATTATAATATGATTCGCAATAACGTCTTAACTAAGTAAATTAAAAGAAAAATTCATTTTTAACACTAATAATCACATCGAATTAAATATTAATCTCTTTAAAACATTCGTCATTCAAGCCAAATGAAATTTTTCTAGTTCATAAAAATAAGGTAATACGGACAATGATAACAACACTAACATGTAGCGATATATTTTATAACACAATATTCATTTGTATCAAATAGAAGATGAAATCATTTTGTAAAAGGTGCCTTTTTTATAACTGCTAGGGGATAAGTATCATCGTCTCTTCATTCCCATTACCAATTGAGTTGTAAAACTCGTTATTCCCACTAGGTGGAAGGGGGAGGCAAAAACTCACTATTTTTACTCGGTGGAGCGTGTTGGGGGGGGGGGTGAGAAGGTCGTGATTAATAGTGTCGATAATGGGGCGAGATGATCGTGATTAACAGTGTCAATAACGGGGCGAGATGGTCGTGATTAACAGTGTCAATAACGGGGCGAGATGGTCGTGATTAACAATATCGTTAACAGAGCGAGAATGTCGTGATTAATAGTTCCAAATGGTAAGGGTAGCATCACTTTTCTCATTGAGTTTGTTTCATTTTGAATGATCATTTGTGTTTCCTATGATCAAAGAGTATGGATGAGATGACTTGTATTTCCTCAGTTTTATTTGGTTCATTTGAAATATCTGGCTGTTCTGAACGTTGTAGATATGCAAAGTATATTTGTATGTTTATGGTCAAGCTTTTTCGTCATCAAACTTAACATGGATTGATTTCTCAGCAATTAGTGTTCCTTTGTTGTATACTCTATAGGTGTTAGACCTTTCAGATGTCCCAAAAAGATGCACTTTTGAGATCATGACTCAAACTTGCTAAGTTTCCTGGTGTTCAAAATATAGAAAATACAAATAAACTGATGAAAATATGAATTGTTGGGCTTTACTCGCTTCCATAATTCATAAGGAGTCTTATTTAGAAAATGTCTAATATAGAGTACATTCTAAATGTATCACATTTTGTTCATTGCTTCTACCCAAAAGGGTTTGACAATTTCATTTCGTGAATCATGGTGCCTGTCGTTTCCTAAAGAGATATGTTTTTCCTTTCTACAACACCGTTTTGTTAAGGTGTTCTATGAGGAAAAAAAATTAGGTGAAATGCCATTCTCTTCATAGAAATTTTCAAATTCACTTCCATGATCACTACGAATCGTTGTTATACAAAAACTTTTTTCATTTTGCACGTGTTTGCAGAAGGTAGTGAAAATTTTATGTGACTAATCTTTTTGTTTCAGGAACTTTACCCATGTCCATCTTCATGCATACCGTAGAATATTATATATATTGTTTCAAAAAGTGTAACAAGAGTACAACAACTAAATTGTTTAAATATACTATGATAAGCATAATGGGCCTAATTAACGAGATAAATAAAAACTATATAAATATCAATCTTCTATCCAACTTCTTTTTGATCAAATATTAGTCTATCTCAAATCTTTTGTTTTGTCATATTTAACAAGATTATGAGCATAGTGATCATCGGTTTGTTGTCACAAAATAATTTCATATGTCTTTCACATTTTATCTTTAAGTTTTCTAGCACGAGTTTCATCCATAATAGCTAACAAATTCCTAGTCCCATAGCTCTAAATAATGCATCATCGCTTGATCAAGCACCTACACTTTTTTTCTTACTCCTCCAAGAAACAAAGTTACCACATAGGAATGTACAATATCCTTAGTAAATAATCTATCACTCATGAAACCTGCATTATCAGCATCAGTGTAAGCCTCCAAAATTGGGCTCACACCTCTTTTAAACGAAATTCATCTCCCTTGACTGGTTCAAAGATATTTGATAGCGTTTCAGCAAGTGTACTGAATCGTTGCAAGTAATAATAAAACGGTAGTACCGAGTGTCGAACTCAAGGATTGCGTTTTACTATTGAATTATATTTAATTACTAAAATTGAACAAAAAGGTTCCCAAGTTGATTGAAATAATGTTTGAAATTAACAACAATAATAAAATTGATCTTTTATAATGAGAAAAATGTTAGGGATGAGTTTCACTTCGAATCCAACCTTGGTGTCTAATTTGATCCTAGTTACTGAATTCCTTTATTGAATTATTACCGAATTCTCTTTATTATTCTTGCCTTAATGTCTTAGTGACAGAACCTTTAATTCCAAAGTAACCCCTAATTCCTTAGTAGATTTAAGATTAGAATTAAGCATTACCGTATAGAAATTCTCTTGTAAATTATTGCTTTGCAACTAATTTAATTGGTTTCATGACCTGCATCTATCCCTAGACTACAAATTCATGAATTTCTCATCTCAAGCATTCGTAAAATCCACTTCCGTTTCAAAATACAAATCGTAGAACATTTTAATGTTGATCAAGCAATAAAAAGCATTAAGCACAGAGATGAGAAAAATAATTCAATAAACTCATTCATATAACTAGAAATCAAATCAGAAAAATAAGGGTTTCATCTGGTTACACTCATCCCTAACAAATAGGGTTTAGTTACTCATGACAGAGATACAAAAGATAAGGATTAAAGAAGAATTACAAGAATGATTCATGGATGATTCTTGATAAAACTGCTTCAATGGCGTTAGAAACGGCCGTCTTTGAGTTTCTATGCTAGGGCACAAGTCTCCCGACTTCCCAAGAGTCCAAAAGATCCAAAAAACAGTAAAAAAAATTGCGTTTTTATGATTGCTGATGCGTGTCACGCGCTCCAGGCGCGCAGGGCGCGCCCCAGGCGCGCGTTGGCAGTACTAAACAGCGGGAAATGCGCTCCAGGCGCGCAGGGCGCGCTCCAGGCGCACAACATCTGCTGTCTGACGTATTTTGCATTTTTCTCATCTTTCGAGTCTGAATTTGGTCCCGGTGTCTTCATAAAAGTTGTAGATATGGATCTTAGCTTTCATTAGCAATTGGATTGACTCCAATTGGACAACTAGAACTCCAGATATGGCTAAAATACTCCAAATAGGTCATGTTGATTTCTCACCAAAATTCAGCACTGCACTAAAACAAAGTAACAACGCAAAACTACGAAAAATCTCCACTTAATTAAGCAAATAATAACAAAAACATTTTATTAAATCAAATAACTAAAATCAACAAAATATATCAAATAACTTATTAAATTAACTAATGATTAAAGATAAATAAGACTAAAATCAATAGAAATTATGCATATGATGAAGAGTCATCAATATTGTAGAACACAATCTATAGCTTGCAAGTGTCTCACCCTTGGATCATGTGTGAATTGGCTCAATACACTTACTCTATATTCCAAATTTGGCCTAATGTGTGCCAAGTAAAGCTAAACTGTGATTTTGTTCAATGGAAGCACTTGAAGGTTTGCATCAAAGTTTTCCTGTTTCCCACAAAAGATCAAGCACATACTTCCTCTAAGAGATAAAAATGCTTTTAGGTCACCTCAATTTCCAATAATTACTTGAGTTGTCCAAGGTCCTTCATCTCAAACTCTTCTAATAATTTCTTGTTGGAAATTGACTCTCATTCAAATCATCTTTAGTAACAATAATATCATCAACATAAACAAGAAATCCAATTATTTTTCCTCCTTGTGAATGTTTGAAGAATATTGTGTGATCACTTTGGATTTTCTTATAGCCCAAGCAAACCATTTCCTTTGTAAACATTCTAAACAATGTTCGAGGGGACTATTTTAGTTCAAATAAGGCTTTCTTCAATCGATACACCTAGTTGGTTTCACTTGTGAGACCAAACCTTGAAGGAAATTCCATGCAAGAAAGCATTTTTTACATCAAGCTTGTGTAGTTTCCATCCAAAGTGGGCAACATATGATAGTAAGACGCAAACAATATTCATCTTTTCCAAGGGAATAAATGTCTCCTCATAATCAATGCCATATTTTTTAGTACATCTTTTTTCCATTAGTTTGACGTTGTAACGACCAAGGGTGTCATTCGGTATGTGTTTTACTGTATAGATCCACCTGCAACCAACTACCTTCTTACCTCTTCACCTTTCAATAGCTTGAACCCAATTTTTATCTTCATCCATAGCTTGAACCCGATTTTTATCTTTCAATATTTTTAGAACAAATGATGGAATCCTCACAAAGTCAACAACTGCAATAAAAACTTGGTAATGTGGAGAAAGATGCTTAAAGTAGACAAATTGATAAATAAGATATATGTATTTAAAGGCACAAGATATTTTATCCTTTCTCAAAGCAATGGTTAAATCATTTGATCAAATTCTGAATTATCACAAGTATCATAAATATGACAATAATCAATAGAAGCCTCATTTTCAGTTTCACGAGTATTAGGAATATGAGAATGACCAATTGAGGAATCATTTTCAGTACTTGCCTCTAATTCAAGACATTGAAGTTGTTTCTAAATTAGGTCGGATTTACTTCTTCTCTGTTACACTAGAATTGGTGTGGATTCAATAGACGACTCAAATTTAAACGCAGAGCAAAGATAAGGAGCTATCATAATAGGAGACTTAGATTCTGAAGCATGGCTATTAGAAGGAGCCATCATAGGTGTTTAAGTAAACTAAAATCAAGACTCAAGAACTCAAACTCAAAGTCGGTGTCACTCATATTCTCCCCTGTGGCTGAGGACGAGTAAAGAAACATACTCGTGAAATGTCACATCTTTGAAACAAAGTACTTACGACTGGGAGGATGATACCATTTGTACCCTCTTTTGTTAGAAGGATGACCCACAAAGACACATCTATCTGCACGAGAATCTAACTTAGTTTTTTGTAGTTTATGAACATGGATAAATTAAGCCATCACATCGAAATACTCGAAACTCAAGACTTTGTATAACTAAAACAAAACAAAAAAGTGAGATCATAAATAGAACATGACTAACATTACCTATAGCACGAGATGGAATTCAATTAATTAGATAAACAACAATCAATACTGTTTCACCCCAATATCATTTTGGAACAAACATTTGAAATAGAAGAGCTCGAGTAACTTCAAGTAAGTGGCGATTCTTTCTTTCTGCAATTCTATTTTGTTGGAGAGTGTCAACATATGTATATATATGGATAATGCCTTGTTTACTAGTAAAGCTTGAAAGGTTGTGATTATCATATTCCTTCCCAGTTTCAGAACGTAATATTTTAATGACATTCTTAAATTGTGCTGGAACCCTATTGTAAAATTGAGTGAATAGTTGAGGTATTTATCATTCATCAAAATTTTATCACAACAAGATATACTCAAAATTTGTTCACAAGAAGATATACTCAGAATTATTCACAAGATGATACACTCAAAATTATTAACAAGAAGAAATACTCAAAATTATTCACAAGAAGATACACTCATAATTTGTTTTCAAGAAGATACATTCATAATTTGTTTGCAAGAAAGATATGATCCATAATTTACAAGGAAAAAGTTAAACCCTAATATATTCTATAAATATATATTCAAGGTTGAAGAAGAAAGCACAAAATCATAAACTCAGAAATCAATACAATTCAAAAAAGCTTTTGAGAGCTCAAATTTCTTAAGTATTCATAGTTCAAAGGTTTAAGTTATACAATCCAAAAAAGCTTTCTATGTGTTTTAGTGTGAGAAATCAATTGTAACAATTTGCTTAGTATAAGCAAAACACAATCCGCTCCAAACTTATGTAACCAAGCTTGATAGTGGCTTTAATGTTCATCAAGCAATTTTTGTTTTTCATGTTGTGTTGAGAAAACTTGACTTGTAGGGCCAAGGTGTCTGTTTGCCTCAAAAAGTATGTAGGTGTCACATGGTTTTGAAAAGACTGACTTATAGGGTCAGATGATGTGTAATTCAAGGATTTGAATTAGTGTTAAATCCTTCAAAGTGAAGGGATTGGATGCAGCTACAAAGTTGTGGTGAACCAGGAAAAATCATCTTGTGTCATTTTACTTCTGCACTCTGTACTTTTATGTTACCTCTGATTACATAAGTTCGGTTCTTACTGCCTCTATTTTAGTTAAAATCAAAAAACCCGGTCCAGTTCATGAATAAATAATTAAAAAGAATCCAACTTATACAAACATAAGTTAACCCATGTTCTCGTGTTTGCACCTTCAACCATTACTTCTTATGTCATGTCCAATATCTTATCCTTTTGATCGCCTACAAATCCTCCTTTCTTGAGGGTTAGGTCTTGGAACATAGACTTTTCTCTCATCATGTGTCGTGAGCATCAATTCTCCAAGTATCATGATTGGTTTTTCAACTTTGTAGCTAAGGATATCTGCGAGATATATTATTTTATTTTTAGGTACCAAAATTTGGTTGGGTCCTGATTTGTTAGTTCTGAAAGGTATCTTATATTTCCATGTTTTCATCATATGACATGTTATTATGTTGTGACTTTTCTTATGGTAGTATGCGCAAACAGGTTGATTAAATCTAGGATTTTCTATTATTTCTTCAAAGTTGATGTCGTGCTTATTGTTTATGTTGATACCATAGATCATAAAAGTTGGTTTACTTCTTTTTGTCTATGCCTTCAACTAGAAATTTTGAAATAACAATCAAGAGGCTACTGAACATTCCAATAAAGAGACCCGACAATTATAAACAACACCAAAAATGTCATATGAGGCTATCAAACAAACAAAATACTAGCTAGCCCAAACAATAATCTCAAAAGAGAATTATCTCATAACATGATTTTGAACTTCAATGGAGATTATTTTACTGAATATACGGCATCCATTAATTGAGAAATGAATACAACATAGACTTATTCACAATAGTAGCCATGTATTAGTAAAGAACAAATAAACTTGAAAGGCTAAACCAAAAAATACTTATAACCACCCACAAATAAAGACCTAATAAAACCAACAAACATAAAACTAGCATCCCGCTCAAAATAGAGAATATTAATGTATGTTAAAAATTCCGAACTTGTTAAGAATTGAATGTTGCATGTTCAAATGACTTAGCAAAAAAACATGTCAACATATTTGATGAAGAGATGGGAAAAAGTTTGAACAATCCAGTTTCTTCTTTGTCACGAACAATGTGATAATCAATTTCTATATATTTTGTTTTCTTGTGGAATGTTGGATTTGATGCAATATTCCTAGCTGATTGATTATTGCAATAAAGAGTTGTATGAACATAAAAATATGTGTTTAATTCATGCAAAAGTTGTTGACGTTATAAGAAATGTTGTCCATTGAATTTCACAAGTTGTTAACGATATAAGAAATGTTACCCATTGCATTTCACAAGTTCTTATACCTAAAAGAAATGAATGATGATCCTAGAAATATAAAAAACATCCAATTACATACATTCTTGTTTTAGGGCAGGTTGCCAATCAAAATTGCTAAACGCTTGCAATTGAAGTTTGGACGTTGATGAGTAAAACAACCTTTGGGCTAGTGCAGTTTTTATGTATTTGATGATCCTCATGGCTACCATGTAATGGTCTTTAGTTGGTGATTGCATAAATTGGCTAAGTTGCTGCACGGAGAAAGTGATGTCAGGCCGTCTGTTGGTCAAGTAGATAAGATGCCTAATAATTCTTCTAAAAGATCTTGGGTCATGAGGTTGTGCCTTTGAGCTGTATAGAAATTTGCAGTCCTTGTTCATAGGTGTATTACAAGGTTTGGCACTCAATAATCCATCATTTGACAAGATATCGAGAGCATATTCATGTTGACATATGTGAGTACCCTCCCTTGAACGAGATATCTCCAATCCAAGAAAGAACTTTAAGTCTCCAAGGTCTCTAATCTGAAAGGTTTTAATCATATTAATCTCCAATTCATAATTATCTGCAATAATAATATCATATATGTGAACTAACAAAACGATAAATCATATTGAATAAGGAATGATTATGTTTTGAATGGTGAAAACCAAATGATATCAAGGAAAAAGAAGGTTTGGCAAACCATTGCCGACTCGCTTGTCATAAACCATATAGAGATTTATCTAAACGAATAAGCTTATTACTGTTATGACTCAGATAACCAAGAGGAAGTTTAAACTTCCTCATGAAGGTCACCGTGAAGAAAAATGTTACTAACATCTAACTACTTTAAAAACCAATTATTAGTGGTAGTCAAAGCAAGAAGTTATCTAACAATAGTTACTTTGACCATAGGAGAAAAGGTGTATAGAAAATCAACATTTTCCAATTGAGTGAAACCCTTGGCAACAATTCTAGTATTATGTGTTTCAATACTACCAACAACCTAATGTGTAACCTTATATACCCACCTACATTCTATGACATATTTATCTTTTGGCAAATCAACTAATTTCCAAGTGTCATTAGATTGTAAAATTTTAATTTCATGTTGCATATCAAAGATTCAATCCTGAGATTTAATGGCTTTGTGATAAGTTAGAGGTTCGACAGCACTAGTCATGGCATGAATGTATTTTTAATGAGTAGAAGAAAAATGTTTATAAAACAAAATAGAAGATAAAGGATATAAAACAAAATCGGTTGCAAAGTTAGTAGCATATTACCTGAAGTATTTAAAATATTGCAATGAAAGTCTTAAAGATAAAAAAAAGTATTTCTTGACCTTGTTGATTTGCAAATACTAGCTTGTATAAAAGCTTCTTCATGTACATAATTACTTTCATCACAAGTAGGCATGACATTAATATCATCCAAAATAGAATGACTCTTTTTACTATTGACATAATCTAGCTCTTACAGTTCGAGAAAGAAATTAAAAGTGCCCAAATCACCGTAAGAGTACAAATTACTTTTAGAAGAATCATTACTAGATAAATATGAAAAAACATTTTCATCAAAATAACATGTCTAGAAACTAGAATTTTCCTAGTATGTAAATCATAACAAATAAAGCTATCAGTGCCAAATTCATATCCAAGAAATGGATGTTTTCTAGATCTAGGATCTATTTAGTCCTATGTTGTTGCAAAGTAGAAACAGAGCAAAGAGATTCAAAGACTTTCAATTAATTAAAATTAGGGAGGTGTATATATAACAACTCATAAGGGGGGCTATGATTAAGAACAAAAGACCAAAATATTAAGGAGATATACGGTATGTTTGACAACAAAAGACCAAAATATTTTTGGAAGATTATCATGAAAAAGTAAGCATTTATGAGCAACATTAATTAATTGAAAGCCAATAAAATATTTATGACCATGAATAGAAGAATGAAACAAAAGTCCCCAAATATCCTTACGAATCAAATGAAAATCTTTATAAAAAACATTATTACTAGCACGAAAGGGTAATCTAAATTTTTTGGTAAGATACCAAGAATAAAAAAAAATTATTTGAATTCAAATATGGAAAATGTTTACAAATATGAGTAAGAACATTATTAAAAGAGCGTCCTAATCTAAGATGTCACATATCAAAAGAAGCATATGTCGTACTAGAATTTAAAGAATACCACACAAAACATTTGGCATCATTATTAGATTGTACATGATATATACCACTCAAAGCTTAGCATGCTCAATCAACTTGGATTAAGGTCCTGAATGTCACAATGAGAGTCAACAAAAATTAATTTATAATTCAAAAAGTAATTAATAATTAATTGTTGAACGTTAATAATGTTCAAGGTAAAATAAAAAATGTTTAAAATATTGAAAAATTTAAATTCATTTGAAAAATATATAGTTCTTGAATGTGTAGGCATAACAGTATTTCCATTTGCCAATGTAACATGAATTGGTTAAATTTCATGAAAAGAAATAAAACTTTTGAAATTACAAGTGACATGGTTAGCCGCAGTAGCGTCAAGAATCCAAAAGCTTGGAGAGATATTACCTAAAACAAAATTTTGTTGATTAAGGAAAACTTCACAATTTGAGAAATATGATTTGGAGGTTGAGATTGATTTCCAGAAGAGGAAGCAGATTGTTGAAGTAAATGTTTGAGTTGATTAATTTTGCCAATAGTGAATTGAGAGACACTACCATCAAATGGATTGGAATTAGGAGAATTGTGATCATTAGGAGTAGTCCCAAAATCATCGTAAGTAATTGAAGAATTAATAGATTTGTTGTTCTTGTATTCAAGAGAGTATCCCGATAGAAAACCAAGTTTAAAATACCAATTATCAGAAGCACATTGTCGTTGAGGACCTTCACCTCAACCCCAACCAGATTCGTGACCTAAACCACAACATGAACCATTTCTAGGTTTAGCATTATAATTAGCATTGTTGGAAGAGTTCATTAGAACCTTGGCATCAACAGAAAAACCAATAACTTGTCGTTCTTGTTGTAAAATTAAAGAAAATGTTTTGGTTATATCAAGTAAAGGATCCATCATCAGAATCTAGATTTTTACCGCATTATAATTGTCATTAAGGCCCTTTAAAAAATAGGTGAAGGCTTCAGAGGAACAATAGCCTAAGACTAATTTTTATAAAATACACTGAAGAATTATAGCAAGAACAATCGGTGATGGGTCGTAAAATCTCTAACTCCTCCAAAAAAAATATCTCATTCAGTAAAGAAATCATAAATTGATTTATCACCCTTTTAATAGAGTGTAAATCTTGAAGAAGATAAAAAATAAAAAAAATAAAAACCAAAATGATCTCCTTTAGAAAATCTATTCTTTAGATGATCCCATAAATTTTTTGAATACTCAATGTGTATAGTACTTTGAGCAATTGAAGGGGAGAGGGTACGAGTAATCCAAGAAATTACTATCATATTTCAACGCTCCCAAGCAACAAATAACACATCATTCTTTGTCGGCATCGTTAACTTACCATTGATTAATTTCGCTTTGTTCTTTGAGATCAATGAACGTTTCATCAAACAAATGCAGTTGTAAATAGTTGGTCCTTAAAAAGTTTGATTTATAACTCAATGCGTCTGAATTTTCGCCAAAATGAAGGTAATACTGCGATGTTGAATATCTCAATTCATCTTGAGAAAGAGTTGTATAGATTGAAAATGAACCGTTATCCTTCCTACCTTTTTTTTTCTTCTTGAATTTTAGGATTTTGAGGTAATTGGATTTGAAGGAATATATCATAGTGGGCTATTTATAATAGTAGCCATCACAAAAAAGCCTAAAAGGCTTAATAAAAAAAATAGCTATAACAATATCCAATAATAAAGACCTAATAAATCTAACTAATATAAATCTAACAAATACAAACAAAAAGAGAATCGACGATCAGGATGCTAGCGCATGGCCGTCACGCGCCGCTGATTACCCACGAGTGGTTGTCATGCGCAGGAGCAAAGGCAGCACTTGGAGGTGAGTAGCTGGTCTGACAAAGACAAAGTTTTGGATACTAACTCGGTTTTTCATGGTAGTTCAGATGATATGAGTGGTGAGGCTCAACGCACGATGGAAATGTCAGATACAACGTGTATAGAGCGTGAAACAATAAGCTTGAACATTAACATCTAACAATCGTGAAAAGTAACTTCAAACCAATGTGAATAACAATAATTTGGTTAGAGGATTCCAAAAGAGGGCTGCAAAGGATCAACATATAAAGAAAAAAACCACATAGACAGCGGCTAAATTTTATGCGGAAGCAAAAGCACGGAAACCATGTAAAATTAGAGAATAATAATCTAAATATTATTTCAAAAAGAGTAACAAGAGTACAACCACTAAACTGATTAAATAGGCAATGGTAAATCTAATGGGCCTAATTAACTAGCTAAATAAAAACTATATAACTAACTACACTATAAAATAATATATTTACCACATTTAAAGAGATTTATATCAATCTGTAAATAACATACTAAAGCAGTTGCACTTCCAACTGACTAACTGAAAAACAGAAGTGCCAATTAACCAACCTAAACAAAAAACTCAACTGCCTAATAACCAAGTCAACAACTTATGTTCTAAATAGTTTTCAACAACCATTAAAGTCTAGCTTAAAAAACAACAATCACTAAGATCTTTGAAAGAAAAAGAGGAGGGTGATGGGGTCGTAACTTTATTTATCGTTCTCTATCATGCAAAATAATTAGGTAAAATGGGGAAAATACACTTCACAAGACTTGTGATGTACACTTGGTACCACAAGCTTCGGATTTTGATAATTTTTTTCTCTGCCCTTAATTCATTATTTTCTCTTTCCTATTTCAAAAAGGTTTTAGGATCCTGCAAGTATCATTATTTATTCTACGTTGATTGTCAAAGCATAGGTTGTGACACAGCGAGAACAGTGATTACTGATTGTTTTATGGTATGATTGTTACTTCTATATTGGAGAATTTAACACAACAGAATAAAATTGAATTCATCAAATAAGATAAAAAGAAACAAACCCAAAATATCATAATTTATCAAATTAAGTAACCAAAGAAGCAAAATAAAAAGTTCCAACATTTTACATGAAGAAGCTGAAATTTGATAAACTCAATGAAATAACTAAAAAGTTATCAATCAGAATCAGAATAACTTTCCTCAGCAGAGTAACCTTTGTTGATTTTGTTCAAAGCAGATTCAAAGATACTCTCAAGCTCCCTCAGAAATTCCACAAACACAAACGTTTCTTGCTGCTGGCTGTTGTTATCAATCAATTTCTTTCCCTTTATCATTGCAGAATTGATCTTCATTTTGTCTATTGAGGTAAGCATGGAAGCAACACCATCATCCCTCATAACTTTCTTCATGTTATAAATATAGTCTTCCACGGCATTCATTGCTTTAACTTTCTTCACAAATTTCTTGTCTTCATCTTTGAATTTCGCAGCTTCTTGAATCATTCTCTCAATCTCTTCGGTTGATAGCCTACCATTATCTTTTGTTATTGTAATATCTTTCTTATTCCCACTTGTTTCTTCCTCAGCAGAAACATTTAATATACCATCTGCATCGATAGCAAAGGATACATTGACAGGAAGGCCGCGGGGTGCAAGAGGAAGCGAGAGAGTAAACAAACCAAGCAAGTTATTCTCACTAGCAACTTCTCTCTCACCCTCATAAACATCAATTGAAACACCAGGTTGGTCATCTTCACATGTTTGGTATTGTTGTTTCTTCTTGACAGGGATGGTGGAATTCCTTGGAATCAACACACTCATGATATCTCCTTTTATCGATATACCAAGCGACAATGGCGTAACATCTCGCAACACCAAGTTTGAAACAGAATTGATGCCTTCACCCAATAAAGCGGCCTGGACAGCAGCACCATAAGCAACAGCCTCATCAGGGTTTATGCTCAAACACAGATCTTTTCCATTGAAAAATTCCTGTAATAGAGTTTGTACTTTCGGAATTCGAGAAGATCCACCAACAACAACAACATCATCTATGGCATTCTTTGGCATTTTAGCATCAGTAAGACAACTTTCAACTGTTTCCATACACTTTTCAAAGAGGTCTACATTGAGGTTCTCAAACTTAGCACGAGTAATCGATAAACAAAAGTCAATGCCCTCTGATATAGCATCTATATTAATTATGGCCTCCATGTCGAATGAAAGTGTCCTTTTTGCTCTCTCACAAGCAGTTCTCAACCTTCTAAGGGCCCTTGAGTTTCCACTAATGTCCTTGTTATGCTTCCTTTTGAACTCCTTGACAAAGTGGTTGACCATTCTGTGATCAAAGTCCTCTCCTCCAAGGTGAGTGTCTCCCGCAGTGGCCTTGACATCAAACACATTATTCTTAATTGTGAGAAGAGACACATCAAAAGTTCCACCACAAAGATCAAAGATGAAAATATTTTTATTTTCATCACAGTTGGCTCTCTTTTGAAGACCATAAGCAAGAGCAGCAGCAGTTGGTTCATTAATAATCCTTATTACATTGAGGCCAGCAATAGCACCAGCATCTTTGGTGGCTTTTCTTTGAGAATCATTGAAATAAGCAGGTACCGTAATCACTGCATTTTTAACCGGGGACTCCAGAAATTTCTGTGCAATCTCCCGCATCTTGGTTAGGATCATGGATGATATTTCCTCTGCAACAAAGCGTTTTTCCTCACCCTTAAAATTAACAACAATCACAGGATTGTCATTGGTGTCAGCAATGACCTTAAAAGGCCACAACTGTAGATCATCTTTAATAACGGAATCACTGTATTTCCTTCCAATCAACCTCTTTGCATCTGCAAATTAAAAAATGTTGGTGCTATATAATTTCTTCTTTTGTAAAGAAAGTATAGCATAGAAAAATATAATAACTAAATTAAATTTCAAAAAATGGAAGAAGAAAAAAAAAAGATAAATTAATTACCAAAGATAGTGTTGGCTGGGTTTGAAGCAGCTTGATTTTTAGCAGCATCACCAATCAGTCTTTGAGAATCAGTGAAAGCAACAAAAGAAGGTGTGGTTCTGTTGCCTTGATCATTGTGTATGATTTCAGCTCTGTTGTTTTGCTCTTGCCATACAGCAACACATGAATAGGTTGTGCCAAGGTCAATTCCAATAGCAGGTCCCGCATACTTTTTGGCCATTGTTTTTCAAGTGAATGAATATTGTTTCAAATGCACACTATATATAAAATTAATTTGGTGGAATATAGAAGCCAAGACTGTGTTGTTGTTCCAATAATAGTGTCTCTTGGTGTGCATTAATACTCTGTATTGAAATTAATTGAGAAGAAAAAGTAACTGAAAGCTTGAACGTCAAATAGCTAGAGCATGCACGTTAATGCGTCCTTAGAGTTTCCTATTACATGGAAACAGGTGAAGTTTATTTATTAAATTAAATAAACTTGTTATTAGTTTCTGTTAAAAAGAAGAGATTATATAATGCACCCACGACTCTTTGGCTCCTTGAGAGATAAAAAAAATGTGGAAGTTTTTTCAAAATCTAATAAAGAAGTTAATACAAATAGATTTTTAATGTAAAAAAGATACTAGTAATCATAATCGGCAAATTCTCCAACTAATGATACTCTACAAACATATTTATTGTTCTACATGTGTAAAAAACATAAATCAAGTACTGTATTAAGTACAATGTGTATTCCCCTATTATTTGATCTATACCCCATAAATTTTTCAAAATGTCAAAATTACCCTCTATTTTTTTGTTTTTAGTATTTCACAAAATTCTGAGTTAATTTTTTTTTTCCACCATTTCATCATTTTCGGAGCTGTAGAAAAGATTTTTGGTAGATCTAAGTTTTCCGGTAACTTCTGGAAAATATTTTAGAAGATTTCCGATACACTTCATGTTTTCGGAAAACTTTTTTTAAGTTTTCCGGTATATAAGGTCAATACCGAAAAACTTTAAACAAAGATTTCCAATACAGAAGTAAAAAAGTGTGTATCATAAAATTTCATTCACAAGATCTTTAGTACAGAAGGTGGTTCCAGAAAACTTCATTTACAAGTTTTTCGGTACACGCGATTTTTTAAATTTTTTTATTTTATTATTATTTTTAAATGTTAACAGATATGGATAAACTGTTGAGACAAAATCTCTCTCAATTGGTTTTAATGATAACAAAATTAATGAAAAGATTATGATTGTGTTTAATGACTAATCTGTGCGTTTGAGTGTATCCATATAAGAAAACAGGTTATCATTCATTGAGGAAAAAGAAGAAAATTCTAAGTTAAATGCTAAGTATTGAAAATGCTGAGGATAGCCTCACGAGCTGCAGATCTGCATCCTCGCTGGTTTGAATTCATTCAACAAGGGGCATAATAATATTAAAGAATGAATTATTTGAATTCTTTCATCAAGGGCAGAATAGTACTAAAGGATGAATTATTCAACAAGGGTAGAATGACATTAAAGAATGAATTGTTGATTCATTCAATAAAGGCAAAATACTATTATTTTAAAGAAAAGCCTTTGAAGAAAAGTTGCAAGAATACAAAAGAAAGGCACGATGAATGATGATAGTAGCATGTGTCTAGAGTCAACATTTTGAAATGCATCCCAACACTTTATGAAGGCAACTCATCATGTCTTAGACTTCTTAGGCAAAAGGCTACATGTACCTTTATGTGATTTGAAAAGGATTATAATATTAAATCTTCAAAAAGGCAACAACAAAACTTGTCCTAAATAAATGAATCACATGTCTTAAGACAAGGCAAGAAGACTTCACGTGATGCCCTCACAAGGTCTTGAAGAAAGGGATGAAAGAGACATCACATGTTGCAATAAGGCATTAAATGGAGGAGAGATAAAAAGGTAACATGTGAAGTGTTTCTAGGCATGGAAGAAAGAGAAGGAAAAAGACATCACACAACATTCAAACCTTAAAACAAGGAAAGAGAATAGGACAACTCATGATCCCAAATGCTAAGAAACCAGCTACCTCGTACTAAAACAAGGAATGCATATTTCAATGAGCTGAATGGTATTTTCGTAATTATGAAGAAAAACCTTGCCATTTCTCAAATGGATTTTCCAACGGTCATGAAAGGCTTGGCTTATGAAATGAACATCACCAGACCTCTATATATTACAGCAAGCTGATCTTCATCATACACAACACACTTGCATAAAAAGATCAAGCATCTTAAAGCTAATCAAGAGCAAAACACTCTCACTTCTTACTTTCCTTGATCCTACACTATATCTTTGTAAATCTTAAGAGAAAGTATTAAGTATCAATCACTCTCATATCACTTTGTAATTTCCTTGTGAGTTACACTTGGAAATATTCGGAAATTGATTGTAAGCTTGGTGAAGCTAAATAATACACGGATTTGTAATCATCCTCGGGTTGAGGATTGATCTGTTTGAAAGTTAGTGAAATCTCACAAGGGTGTGAGGACTGGACGTAACCATCTTTGGGTGAACCAGTATAAAATTGTGTGTGTGTCTCTCTTACTTTACTCCTACTCCTTTGCTCAACTTAGATCCAACGACTTGAAAAATCTCATCCTCGAGCTAGCCATCCTCAGCGAGAGGATAGTTTTTAAAACACTTAGAAATTATTTTTAAACAGCAAAATCCCTATTCAACCCCCCTTCTAGTGATATTTGGCTACATCAATTGGCATCAGAGCAAGGTTCTCTAAAAAATACACCTAACAGTGTAAGAGAAAAAAATCCAAAAAGAAAAATGTCAAAAGCTAAGTATATTCCTGAAGGAGGATCATCCAGCCGACCTCCCTACTTTGATGGTACTGATTACTATCACTAGAAAGGTAAGATGAGGCTATTTCTCATATCACAAGACAACAACATGTGGTCTTTGGTGGAAAATGGAGATCATGTCATTAGAACCAACAACGCAGATGCAACCTCTGATGAGAAACCTCAAGCACAATGGACGGCGGACGAAAATGCAAAGGTACTCCTAAACTCTAAAGCTCATTTATTTCTAACGTGTGCTTTGAGCAGGGAAGAATATGATAGAGTTGAAGAGTGCAAAAATGCTAAGGAGCTCTGGGATACTCTATGGATCCATCACGAAGGATCAAGCCATGTAAAAGAAGCAAGGATAGATATGGGAGTAAGAGAATTCGAACTATTCGAAATGAAGGAGGAGGAAACTATTGATGAAATGTTCTCAAGGTTAACAATCATATTAAACAACTTGAGATCTCTTGGAAAGGTATACTCCGTTCATGAAAGGATAAGAAAAATCCTAAGAAGTTTACCAAAAGAATGGAGGCCAATCGTAACTGCCATTACAGAAGCAAGAGATTTGACCAACATGAAATTGGAAGATTTGGTCGGAACTCTAAGAGCTCATGAACCATTGTTGTTGGCGGACAAACCAAACAAAAAGGGAAGAATGATTGCTCTAAAAACCAGCCAAACAGAAAGTTCATCTTCCAAGAAGAATGAAGATGGCATAACAAAGGAAAACGCAGATTATTCTCTGTCTGAAGATGAGGATGAACTCGCTCTGCTTTCTAGAAGACTACAGAGGATGATAAACAGAAGAGGACAAAATAGAGCATCCCCTTAAAAAGAAAAAATTGACAAAAGTCAAATAACTTGTTATGGATGCAACAAGATGGGACACTACAAAACTGAGTGTCCTCTCAACAAAAGGAACTCTAGAAAATTTCCATACAAAAACAAATCCATGATGATTACTTGGGATGATAGTGATGAGTCATCCACGGAGCAAGAAAAGGAAGAAGAGGCCAACCTTTGTCTCATGGCAAAACCAGAAACTGAAAAGGTTCATCCTCTAATCAACAAAAGAAAGCCTTGGTACTTGGACAGTGGTTGCTCAAGGCATATGACGGGAGATAAGCATTGCTTCATGTCATTAGAGATAAAGGATGGAGGATCGGTCACATTTGGTAATAATGATAAAGCTCAAATAAAAGGAACCAGTATTATTGGTAAGAATAATTCTGCAAAAATTGAAAATGTTCAATATGTGGATGGCTTAAAACATAACTTGCTAAGCATTAGTCAATTATGTGATAGTGGGTTTGAAGTTATTTTTAAGCCTACTCTTTGTGAGGTTAAACACTCATCCTCGGGTAGAGTTTTCTTTTCCAAATTTAGAAAAAAGAATTTATATGAACTTTATCTTGATGATTTACCCACTGAATCTTGTTTTGTATCTATTGAAAAAGATAAATGCATTTGGCACAAACGAGCGGGTCACACAAGCTTAAACACTATTTCTAAATTAGCAAATTTAGAATTAGTAAAAGGTCTTCCAAAAATTAATTTTGAAAAAGACAAAGTTTGTGAAGCTTGTGTAAAAGGAAAACAAGTTAAAAGTAGTTTTCACTCAAAAAACTTTGTTTCAACAAATCATCCTCTTGAACTTAATCACATTGATCTTTTTGGTCCTATTAAAACTCCAAGTCTTAGTGGAAAAAGATATGGTTTTGTAATTGTTGATGATTTTTCTCGTTTTACTTGGGTTTTATTTTTAAAACATAAAGATGAAGCCTTTGAGGCATTCCACCATTTTTGCAAAAAGATTCAAAACGAAAAAGGTTGAAAGATTGTTTCGGTAAGAAGTGACCATGGAGGTGAATTTGAAAACGAATCCTTTAAAAATCTTTGTGAAGAAAATGGTATTTCTCATAACTTTTCTTGTCCAAGAACTCCCCAACAAAATGGGGTTGTTGAAAGGAAAAATAGAACTTTACAAGAAATGGCTAGAACTATTTTAAATGAAGCCAACATTGAAAAATATTTTTGGGCCAAAGCCATCAACACTGCTTGTTATGTTTCAAATCGTGCATCCATTAGAAAATTTTAAACAAAACTCCATATGAATTATGGAAGGGGAGAAAACCAAATATTTCATATTTTCATATATTTGGGTGTTATTGCTACATTCTAAATAATAAAGAAAATTTGGGAAAGTTTGATCCAAAATCTGATAAAGGAATTTTTCTAGGATACTCCACAACGTCAAAAGGTTATAGAATATATAATCTTAGGACTCAAACTGTGGAGGAATCCATGCATGTTATTTTTGATGAGTTTGATGACTTGTGTTTAGAGAAGTTGGATAAAAATGAAGAAGATGAACAATCAACCTCTCAAGTACCCGATCCTCGCGAAGAGGATGAGTCTGACCCAACTTCTCATCAACTTCCAAGAGGTTGGAAAACAGTCACTCATCATCCTCCAGATCTAATCATTGGGAATACTGAGGATGACGTTAGAACCATAAATTCTCTAAGGGAAAGCACTACCAACATGGCCATGATATCAAAAGTTGAACCCAAAATGATTGATCAAGCTATTGGTGACAAATCATGGGTTGAAGCTATGATGGAAGAACTCTCACAATTTGAAAGAAATAAGGTATGGAATCTTGTACCCCATCCTTCGGATAAATCCATTATTGGGACTAAATGGATATTTAGAAACAAGCTAAATGAGGATGGAGAAGTCATTAGAAATAAAGCAAGACTAGTGGCACAAGGGTACAATCAACAAGAAGGAATCGATTATGATGAAACGTTTGCACCCGTAGCAAGACTTGAAGCAATAAGAATCCTCTTAGCTTATGCTACTCATAAAGGCATAAAGCTATTTCAAATGGATGTAAAAAGTACCTTTTTGAATGGGTACTTAAATGAGGAAGTGTATGTTCGTCAACCTCCTGGGTTTGAGGATGAGAAGCGGCCAAACCATGTGTTCAAACTATCAAAAGCTCTTTACGGCTTAAAGCAAGCTCCTAGAGCTTGATATGAGAGGTTAAGCTCCTTTCTAAAAGAGAATGGATTCATTAGGGGTCAAATTGATACAACTCTTTTCAAATATATGTGGATGACATTATATTTGGTTCCACAAATGAAAAGATGTGCAAAGATTTCTCAAATCTCATGCAAAGTGAGTTTGAGATGAGTATCATGGGGGAATTGAAATTCTTCCTTGGCTTACAAATCAAACAACGAGAAGATGGTATTTTTATATCACAAGAAAAATACACCAAGGATTTGCTCAAAAAATACAACATGAGTTTAGCCAAGAGTATGGGAACTCCTATGCACCCATCCTCCACACTTCACAAAGATGATGAAGGAACTCCTATTTCTGAAAAGGAATACAGAGGAATGATAGGATCCTTGTTGTATTTAACTGCAAGCAGACCGAATATAGTCTTTGCAGTCGGTATTTGTGCAAGATTTCAATCCTCTCCTAAAGAATCTCATCTCACAGCTGTAAAAAGGATCTTTAGAGACCTTGTTGGCACTACAAATCTAGGAATATGGTACAAGAAGTGCTCCAATCTTGACCTTAAAGCCTATTGTGATGCGGACTACGCGGGAGACAAAGTTGAAAGAAAGAGCACAAGTGGGGCTTGCCAATTTCTTGGAAAATCACTCATAAGTTGGTCATGCAAGAAACAAAGCACCATTGCTCTTTCAACCACTGAAGCAGAGTATGTATCAGCCGCTCAATGTTGCTCACAACTACTATGGATCAAAAATCAACTTGAGGATTACTTACTAAGGTACACAAAAATTCCCATCCTCTGTGATAATACAAGTGCAATAAATCTCTCTAAAAATCCCATTCAACATTCTAGATCTAAGCACATTGAAATTAAACATCATTTTATAAGAGATCATGTGCAAAAAGGGGATTTAGAACTGATTTTTATTGACACTGAAAATCAATTAGCAGATATTTTTACCAAACCTCTCCAAGAGGATCGGTTTAAACTCATCTTAGAAGAACTCTCCATCATAAATTTTCCCAAATAATTTAAATCTGTCATTTTTATTTTGTTCTGTTAATTATTTTATTGTTTGGCTTTTATTATTTTTTTTAATCTTGTGTGATAAATATTTTGCTAATCTGATCCCTAAAATAAAGTAAAAAATTAAATAGGGGGACTTAGGACTTTTACGTGAAAATCTTCTCCTGTTAAATCAATCAACGGCCATGCGCATGCTTCCTTTTTACCATTGGTCAATTGGCTGGCACGTGATGAATACTCCCCATCTCCCTTAATTGCGCAGACTGCATTAAAAGCAGTCCATCATCACACCTCATCAACGGCTCCCGTTTTCTCTCTCTCTCTCTCTCTCTCACGTTTCTAATTCATTTTCTCTCTCCATCAGTCAATCAGTTTTTTTTTCTTCTCATACGTTTTCTACTTTCCACTCAATTCTCTCTGTCATTTAATTTTCGTTTCTCTCTCCTTTTATTATCTTTAATTCAGATTTCTTTTTCTTTTTTTATTATTCCTTGAAATTATTTTTCTCTCTCTTCGTTTTTAATTCTTTCTCTCTCCGTGTTTAATTTTCCTTCCTCTTTCTTCCATACGTTTCTCTCTCCCAAGACAGTCAGTTTCCTTCCCTTTCTCCCTTCACGAATTCAAGTTTCTTCTGCTTTTCACTCTCTCAACAAAAATGGCACGCATCAAAACTACTACCAAGCGAAAAATGCATCCTTTTGATCCAGAAACTGATTCTGAAAATTACTCGAGTTCTAAATCCACTGGGCAAGAGGTCAAACAAAAATCTGTATCCCCTCCTAGGGCAATTCCTCAACCATCGTCTAAAACTCCAAAGAAGCCCTCAACGACCAAACCAACTGCCTCAACCAGACGGTCTTCCAGAATTCAATCTGGGGCTGTTCATTCAACCAAACAGATCACTGAAGACTCTACTGTGCATGTGATTGACTCGGATAATTCACCATGAAATATTTCTGCTAAATCAATCCCAAAATCTTCCTCCAAGCCTTCCACTCCAAAGAGGCCGAAAACCAAATCATCTGAACATGGTAAACCGACACCAAAGAAATCTCGTTCATCCAAACCTACTGATGTTCCTCTTTTTGAATCCAAAGATTCAGAGTTAAGTTACACCTCAAAATGGGTTCACAAATCTGTGGTTCATGGCAAGCATATTGATTTAATCAATATGAAAAATGGTGGTTTTAATGTTGTAAAAGTCTTTGATAAGTTTGGCTGGACACCCATCTTTAGAGTGAATGAACCGCAATACCCAAGGCTAGTAAAAGCCTTTTATGCTGCTTGCAATGGCTGTAAAGGAAGCACTGATTTCAGTTTTGTACTTAAGGGAGTACATTTGGACGTAAACCCTACTTCTCTATGCAAAATCCTCAATATACAAGATGCTGGAGCACACTGTTTTGCTGAAACTTGGTATATGCAGTATATGGTCATTCGAAATTATGTCCTTCAAAACATCCTGATAAATCCTCAGAAACCTCTCATAGCCTCAAACCTTCCTACCATGTGTCGGATTTATCACAACATTTGTGTTCACTCGATTGCTCCTCGCGCTAGTAGTTATGAAAAAGTAATAGAACTTGACATTTTGATCCTTCATCATTTGTTAATTGGAACACCCCTTCATCTGGGCAATATCATATTTAGCTATATGTTGAATGCTGCCATTGTTGGTCGATCAGCTCCTTATGGGATGATCTTGACCAAAATATTTAAATTCTTTAAGGTACCACTTGATGATGAAGAGCGCATTCAGTGCAACAATTTCTTTTCTATGAAAAACATCAAACAAATGCGCGTTAATCTGCCTGAGCAAAACCCCAACTCTAGGAAAGAAAAAGCTGCCTCAAAGAAACAAAAATCCGCCTCTTCGTTATCTCACTCTCGCACCCCCTCTTTTAACTCTGCTGGCTCAACACTTCCTCAATCTCCACAAGACAGCAAGGATCCATCAACACATACTGTTAAAGATGGTGATGGTGAAGATTTGGCTTTTGATCTGAATGTATCCTACGATCATCATTCTTCCAAAAGTCCTTATAGGAACATGCATGCAAAAGAATCCACTTTACCATCTCAAGTAAGTCTGAACTCATCTCCTATTTCTCCAAATATTGCTTCATCTCATTCTGATCCAAATTTACAAGAAAAATCCAAATCCCCTTTGGCCCCACATTCTGAAAATGTCTCAAAGGATAAGGCTAAAAGCTCAAAATCCAAAAGGGCTCGTGGTGATTCCACCATCAGCATGAAATCGGCCGGAACTAAGAACAAAAGGGTTCTTAAGCTACTAAAGACCATTTGGAAGGATCAAAATAAATTGTTGGATAACTTCTCTCACTTTCAAAAAACCATTATTCAGTTTGGACTCATTCTGGAATGGGTTACCAAACATTTGGGTTCATCGGCTGCTGAAAATGATCAACCTCCTATCCTACTTGTCGAGTTCTCCTTTGCCCCTAACTCTACATCTTCATCATCTGAAGATTACTCTTCCGCTGAATGACTCTGTTTTAAATTTGTTTATGCTTTTTGATGTTGACTTAATTCAGGGGGAGTCAGATTATGGATTATATTTTGTCTTATGTTGGTAACTATTTGATAACTTGTTCATGTTTAAACTCATATTATGGTTTGCTTATGTTATGGTTGTTTAAACTCAAATTATGGTTGTTGATGTTATGGCTGAATTCATGAACCTATGGTATTTTGCTTAAATTGCTGGAATTTATTTTAGGTGTTTATGAATGTTCTATTTACCTCAATGTTGAATAATTTCAAAAAATTGCTTTTACTTGAATGTTAAAAGGGAAATTTTTCAAAATTATCACTTGTATGATTGAGGGGGAGTTAAAGTATTTCATTCTTACATAATACAAAAATCATAATCTAAAGAATTTTGTCATCATCAAAAAGGGGGAGATTGTTGAGACAAAATCTCTCTCAATTGGTTTTAATGATAACAAAATTAATGAAAAGATTATGATTGTGTTTAATGACTAATCTGTGCGTTTGAGTGTATCCATATAAGAAAACAGGTTATCATTCATTGAGGAAAAAGAAGAAAATTCTAAGTTAAATGCTAAGTATTGAAAATGCTGAGGATGGCCTCACGAGCTGCAGATCTGCATCCTCGCTGGTTTGAATTCATTCAACAAGGGGCATAATAATATTAAAGAATGAATTATTTGAATTCTTTCATCAAGGGCAGAATAGTACTAAAGGATGAATTATTCAACAAGGGTAGAATGGCATTAAAGAATGAATTGTTGATTCATTCAATAAAGGCAAA
The DNA here is from genome assembly GCA_037974875.1 of Cicer bijugum. Taxonomy (NCBI): domain Eukaryota; kingdom Viridiplantae; phylum Streptophyta; class Magnoliopsida; order Fabales; family Fabaceae; genus Cicer; species Cicer bijugum. The sequence continues at coordinate 282,840 of JBBPBT010001328.1, read as the reverse complement.
ATACTATTATTTTAAAGAAAGGCCTTTGAAGAAAAGTTGCAAGAATACAAAAGAAAGGCACGATGAATGATGATAGTAGCATGTGTCTAGAGTCAACATTTTGAAATGCATCCCAACACTTTATGAAGGAAACTCATCATGTCTTAGACTTCTTAGGCAAAAGGCTACATGTACCTTTATGTGATTTGAAAAGGATTATAATATTAAATCTTCAAAAGACAACAACAAAACTTGTCCTAAATAAATGAATCACATGTCTTAAGGCAAGGCAAGAAGACTTCACGTGATGCCCTCACAAGGTCTTGAAGAAAGGGATGAAAGAGACATCACATGTTGCAATAAGGCATTAAATGGAGGAGAGATAAAAAGCTAACATGTGAAGTGTTTCAAAGGCATGGAAGAAAGAGAAGGAAAAAGACATCACACAACATTCAAACCTTAAAACAAGGAAAGAGAATAGGACAACTCATGATCCCAAATGCCAAGAAACCAGCTACCTCGTACTAAAACAAGGAATGCATATTTCAATGAGCTGAATGGCATTTTCGTAATTATGAAGAAAAACCTTGGCATTTCTCAAATGGATTTTCCAACGGTCATGAAAGGCTTGGCTTATGAAATGAACATCACCAGACCTCTATATACTACAGCAAGCTGATCTTCATCATACACAACACACTTGCATAAAAAGATCAAGCATCTTAAAGCTAATCAAGAGCAAAACACCCTCACTTCTTACTTTCCTTGATCCTACACTATATCTTTGTAAATCTGTAGAGAAAGTATTAAGTATCAATCACTCTCATATCACTTTGTAATTTCCTTGTGAGTTACACTTGGAAATATTCGGAAATTGATTGTAAGCTTGGTGAAGCTAAAGAATACATGGATTTGTAATCATCCTCGGGTTGAGGATTGATCTGTTTGAAAGTTGGTGAAATCTCACAAGGGCGTGAGGACTGGACGTAGCCATCTTTGGGTGAACCAGTAGAAAATTGTGTGTGTGTCTCTCTTACTTTACTCCTACTCCTTTGCTCAACTTAGATCCAACGACTTGAAAAATCTCTTCCTCGAGCTAGCCATCCTCAGCGAGAGGATAGTTTTTAAAACACTTAGAAATTATTTTTAAACAGCAAAATCCCTATTCAACCCCCCTTCTAGTGATATTTGGCTACATCATAAACTGCTACTATTATTGGATAAAACATGCGTTGATACTACAAATATTCTTGACATAGACCAGGTATTGATAATTATAATTAATATTATATTTTATTTTAGATATTTGATACAAGGGATGCTGTTGTGAATTGGGCTAAAGAAGTCAATATAAAAAAATAAAGTTACTGTTATTATCAGAAGTTTAGATATGGAGACAGGAGAGAAAGGAATGAGAAATAAATAAATATTAGGTTATGACAAAGGAGGAAAATACAAGTGCGCTGCTAGTTGAACTCGAAGTTCAACAAAAAAATGTGATTGTTCTTTCAAGCTTAGAACAAAACCATTAAAAGATGATTCAAGATTGACAATTAATGTAATTTTGGAGTTCACAACCATGAATTACATGATGCTTTGGAGGGGCATGCATTTGTTGGACGCTTAGATGAAGAAGAAAAAAACATGTTCATGACTTAGAAAAAATATAATGTTACACCAAGACATATGTTACTCTCATTGCAAGATCAAGATAAGAACAATGTTACTAAGATCTCACAAATATATAAACAGAGGAGTATGATTCGATTGCACGTGAGAGGTAATAGAACAGAGATGCAACATTTATTCAAGTTAATTGAAGATGCAAAATATGTGTATTGGAATAGAAAGCATGAAGACTCCAATGTTATGAGAGATATTTTTTTGGTGCATCCAGATTCAACGAAGTTGTTGAATTTATTTCCAATTGTGTTGATTATAGACAATACCTACAAAACCAATAAATACAAAATGCCATTACTTGAAATTATTGGTATGACATCAACAGAGAAGACATTTGTAGTTGAATTTGCTTATTTGAAATTTGAGTGGGAAGAAAACTTTTGTTGGCATTAGAGAGGCTAAGAGATATGTTTGTTACACAAAACAAATTTCCTCATGTAATTGTGACAGACATAGTGAATGCAGTTGATATTGTATTTCTACATGTTAATTTGCTTTGTCGATTTCATATCAACAAAAAAGTTGGAGTAAAATGCAAGGAATATATCTTAAAGGATCGACAAGAGTCGGTATTGAATATGTGGAAAGACATTATGTATGTAGAAGAAGATAAAAAAAACTAAAATGATCTACTTTAGAAAATCGATTCTTTAGATGATCCTATATAAGTTTGTTTAATGCTAATGTGTATAGTAATTTGAGCAATAGAGGGGAGAGAGAATAAATAATCTAAGAATTTACCATCATATTGCAGCGTTACCAAGCAACAAATAATGCATCGTTCTTTGTCAACATCGGTAACTTATTGTTAATGAATTTTACTTTGTTCTTTGAGATCAATGAACCTTTTCATCAAAGAATGCAGGTGTAATAATTTGACACTTAAAAAGTTTGATTGATAAGCAATGCGCCCGGATTTTCGCTAAGATGAAGGTAATACTGGGATGTTGAATGTCTTAATTCATCTTGAGGCTCAATACACGATGAAAATGTCATGTACAACATGTACCGTGCATGAAACAATAAGCATGAACATTAACTTCTATCAATCGTGAAAAGTAACTTCAAACCAATGTGAATAACAATGATTTGGTTAGAGGATTCCAAAAGAGGGCTGCAAAGAATCAAGAAACCGTAATATCAACTGATGGGCCTAATTAACTAGTTAAATAAAAACTATATAAATAACTACACTATCAAATAATATATTTACAACACTTAAAAATCTATTTATAACAAATAGAAAAAACATACTAAAGCAGTTTCAACTGACTAACTGAAAAGCTGAACTGCCGAATAACCAACTTTAACAAAAAAACTCAAATGCCTAATAACCAAGTTAAGAACTTATCTACTAAATAGTTTTCGACAAACATTAAGGTCGGACTTTAAAAACAACAATCCCTAAGATCTTTGAAAGAAAAAGAGGAGCGTGATGGGGTCGTATCTTTATTTATCCTTCTATATCATGCAAAATCATTAGGTAAAATGGGGAAAAAACCCAAAATATCATAATTTATCAAATTAAATAACCAAAGAAGCAAAACAAAAAGCTCCAATATTATACAGGAAAAAGCTGATATTTGATAAACTCAAATGAAATAACTAAAAGGTTATCAATCAGAATCAGAATAACTTTCCTCAGCAGAGTAACCTTTGTTGATTTTGTTCAAAGCAGATTCACAGATACTCTCAAGCTCCCTCAGAAATTCCACAAACACAAACGTTTCTTGCTGCAGGCTGTTGTTATCAATCAATTTCTTTCCCTTTATCATTGCAGAATTGATCTTCATTTTGTCTATTGAGGTAAGCATGGAAGTAACACCATCATCCCTCATAACTTTCTTCATGTTATAAATATAGTCTTCCACGGCATTCATTGCTTTAACTTTCTTCACAAATTTCCTGTCTTCCTCTTTGAATTTCGCAGCTTCTTGAATCATTCTCTCAATCTCTTCGGTTGATAGCCTACCATTATCTTTTGTTATTGCAATATCTTTCTTATTCCCAGTTGTTTCTTCCTCAGCAGAAACATTTAATATACCATCTGCATCGATAGCAAAGCATACATTGAATGGAAGGCCGCGTGGTGCACGAGGAACAGAGAGATTAAACAAACCAAGCAAGTTATTCTTACTAGCTACTTTTCTTTCACCCTCATAAACTTTAATTGAGACACGATGTTGGTCATCTACACATGTATAGTATTGTTGTTTCTTCTTGAAAGGAATGGTGGAATTCCTTGGAATCAACACACTCATGATATCTCCTTTTATCGATATACCAAGCGACAATGGCGTAACATCTCGCAGCACCAAGTTTGAAACAGAATTGATGCCTTCACCCAATAAAGCGGCCTGGACAGCAGCACCATAAGCAACAGCCTCATCAGGGTTTATGCTCAAACACAGATCTTTTCCATTGAAAAATTCCTGTAATAGAGTTTGTACTTTCGGAATTCGAGAAGATCCACCAACAAGAACAACATCATCTATGGCATTCTTTGGCATTTTAGCACCAGTAAGACAACTTTCAACTGTTTCCATACACTTTTCAAAGAGGTCTACATTGAGGTTCTCAAACTTAGCACGAGTATTCGATGAACAAAATTCAATGCCCTCTGATATAGCATCTACATCAATTATGGCCTCCATGTCAAATGAAAGTGTCCTTTTTGCTCTCTCACAAGCAGTTCTCAACCTTCTAAGGGCCCTTGAGTTTCCACTAATGTCCTTGTTATGCTTCCTTTTGAACTCCTTGATAAAGTAGTTGACCATTCTGTGATCAAAGTCCTCTCCTCCAAGGTGAGTGTCACCAGCAGTGGCCTTCACATCAAACACATTATTCTTAATTGTGAGAAGAGACACATCAAAAGTTCCACCACCAAGATCAAAGATAAAAATATTTTTATTTTCATCACAGTTGGCTCTCTTTTGAAGACCATAAGCAAGAGCAGCAGCAGTTGGTTCATTAATAATCCTTATTACATTGAGGCCAGCAATAGCACCAGCATCTTTGGTGGCCTTTCTTTGAGAATCATTGAAATAAGCAGGTACAGTTATCACTGCATTTTTAACAGGTGACTCCAGAAATTTCTGTGCAATCTCCCGCATCTTGGTTAGGATCATGGATGATATTTCCTCTGCAACAAAGCGTTTTTCCTCACCCTTAAAATTAACAACAATCACAGGATTGTCATTGGTGTCAGCAATGACCTTAAAAGGCCACAACTGTAGATCATCTTTAATAACGGAATCACTGTATTTCCTTCCAATCAACCTCTTTGCATCTGCAAATTAAAAAATGTTGGTGCTATATAATTCCTTCTTTTGTAAAGAAAGTATTGCATAGAAAAATATAACAACTAAATTAAATTTCAAAAAATGGAAGAAGAAAAAAAAAAGATAAATTAATTACCAAAGATAGTGTTGGCTGGGTTTGAAGCAGCTTGATTTTTAGCAGCATCACCAACTAGCCTTTGAGAATCAGTGAAAGCAACAAAAGAAGGTGTGGTTCTGTTGCCTTGATCATTGTGTATGATTTCAGCAACACATGAATAGGTTGTGCCAAGGTCAATTCCAATAGCAGGTCCCGCATACTTTTTGGCCATTTTTTTCAAGTGAATGAATATTGTTTCAAATTCACACTATATAGAAAATTAATTTGGTGAACTATAGAAGCCAAGACTGTGTTGTTGTTCCAATAATAGTGTCTCTTGGTGTGCATTAATACTCTGTATAGAAATTAATTGAGAAGAAAAAGTAACTGAAAGCTTGAACGTCAAATAACTAGAGCATGCACGTTAATGCGTCCTTAGAGTTTCCTATTACATGGAAACAGGTGAAGTTTATTTATTAAATTAAATAAACTTGTTATTAGTTTCTGTTAAAAAAGAAGAGATTATGTAATGCACCCACGACTCTTTGGCTCCTTGAGAGACAAAAAAAATGTGATAGTTTTTTCAAAATCTAATAAAGAAGTTAATACAAATAGATTTTTAATGTAAGAAAGATACTAGTAATCATAATCGGCAAATTCTCCAACTAATGATACTCTACAAACATATTTATTGTTCTACATGTGTAAAAACCATAAATCAAGTACTGTATTAAGTACAATGTGTATTCCCGATCGTCTCATTTAACAACAGTATTACAATGTGTATTAGTTTAGCATTGAGCTTATCAGATTATTTTTGGATTACAATGTCCATTACTTAGTTTATTAAACTTGTGAAATTGTGTTTAAAGTATGTCTTGGAATGGCCCAATCCTTATTGACAAAGAAAAATTTACTCCTTATCCCCATTATTTGATCTATACTCCATAAATTTTTCAAAATGTCAAAATTACCCTCAATTTTTTGTTTTTAGTATTTCACAAAATTCTGAGTTAATTTTTTTTTTCCACCATTTCATCATTTTTGGAGCTGTAGAAAAGGTTTTCGGTGGATCTAAGTTTTCTAGTATCGTCTCGAAAATATTTTAGAAGATTTCCGATACACATCATATTTTTGGAAAACTTTTTTCAAGTTTTATGATACATAAGGTTAATATCGAAAAACTTTGAACAAAGATTTCTAGTACAGAAGTAAAAAAGTGTGTATAAGAAAATTTCATTCACAAGATCTTCGGTATAGAAGGTGGTTCCAGAAAACTTCATTTACAAGTTTTTCTGTACACACCATTTTTTGAATTTTTTTTGTTGTGAATTTTATTAATATTTTTAAATATTAATAGATATGGATAAACCGCTACTATTATTGAATAAAACATGCGTCGATACTACAAATATTTTTGACATAAAGCAGGTATGAGTAATTATAATTAATATTATATTTTATTACATATATTTGATACAAGGGACACTATTTTGAATTGAGCTAAAGAAATCAATATAAAAAATAAGTTATTATGAGAAGATTAGATATGGAGAGAGGAGAGAAAGGAATGAGAAATAAATAAATATTAGGTTATGACAAAGGAGGAAAATACAAGTGCGCTGCTAGTTCAACTCGAAGTTTAACAAAAAAATGCGATTATCCTTTCAAGCTTAGATCAAAACCATTAAAAGATGATTCAAGATGGACAATTACTGTAATTTTGGAGTTCACAACCATGAATTACATGATACTTTGGAGGGGCATGCATTTGTTGGACGCTTAGATGAAGAAGAATAAAATATGTTCATGACTTAACAAAAATATAATGTTACACCAAGACGTATATTACTCATATTGCAAGGCCAAGATAAGAACAATGTTACTAAGATCTCACAAATATATAAACAGAGGAGTATAATTCGATTGCACGTGAGAGGTAATAGAACAAAGATGCAACATTTATTCAAGTTAATTGAAGATGCAAAATATGTGTGTTGGAATAGAAAGCTTGAAGACTCCAATGTTATGAGAGATGTTTTTTGGGTGCATCCAGATTCAACGAAGTTGTTGAATTTATTTCCGATTGTGTTGATTATAGACAGTACCTACAAAACCAATAAATAAAAAATGTCATTACTTGAAATTGTTGGTATGACATCAACAGAGAAGACATTTGTAGTTGAATTTGCTTATTTGGAATGTGAGTGGGAAGAAAACTTTTGTTGGGCATTAGAGAGGCTAAGAGATATGTTTGTTACACATAACAAATTTCCTCAAGTAATTGTGACAGACAAAGATCTTGCGTTAGTGAATGCAGTTGGTATTGTATTTCTACATGTTGTTAATTTGCTTTGTTGATTTCATATCGACAAAAATGTTGGAGTAAAATGCAAGGAATATGTCTTAAAGGATAAACAAGAGTCAGTATTGAATATGTGGAAAGACATTATGTATTGGAGTGATGAAAAAAAGTATATCATGCTCTTGCACATGTTTGAGCAATCATGTGTCGATAATAAAGTGTTTGTTGATTATGTGAAAGAAACTTAGTTGACTATTCATAAAGAAAGGTTTGTTGAAACATGGACAAATCAAGTGATGCATTTGAGGAACACAGCAACTAACATATATGTAATGTGATTCTAAAACTCTAATTTTGTAATTTTATTTAATATTGTTGAATTGCCAAATATTGACAATTTAAATGTTATGATAGGATTGAGTCAGCTCACTAGAAACTGAAGTTAATGTTGAAAAACAACATGGGTGATATGTGAAAAATGTTGGGAGGCTATGAACAACATGATAAGGTTGCAATATAAAAAAATCAAGGCCTCGCTTCAGAAAAGTTTCTATGATGAAGAGCATGAACACATAAATTTATGTTATTAGAGATTGAATACATTTATATAAAGAGAAGCTCAAAGACGTATTGCTGAAGAATACGAGAAAGTTGAGTTGGTGGATATTGACAAAATTGTATGTGGGCGCTCTCTCAGAAGGACATATGTGATACCTTATGCTTGTGAATTGGCACAATATAAATTGATGGGTGAACCAATTCCTCTAGATTTTGTGCATGTTAAATGGAGAAAATTAAGCATGGAATGTGAATTCACCCAAGACACATAAGATGGATCAGAGTTGGATATGTCTATTGAGATGAATGCCTTATGGAAACGCTTTCAATCACTTGATGTTATAGGAAAACGAGTGTTGAAGAGTAAAGTGCGTGAACTTGCTTTTTCCAACTACAAGTTCAATGTGCCCACCACCTGAAAAAGTCAAAACCAAAGAACAAGTGAAGAATAGTAAGGGTAAGAAGTTGGATGGATATGATGTATATCGAGACCCTTCTTACTTTGAGCATGTTAATCCAACATATTGTGAAGATCTTGGTTCCCAACCATCTTAGTCATCAAAGAAGAGACAAGTCTCCCAATCAAAGAAACAATTCTCTCATTCATCTCAATCTTCAAAGCATTTGTTCTTGAGACAATTTCCTTATGTTATGTAGCCATACATTGACGACATATTTGATGTGGCAACAGATGGAAATTATGGTTTTCGCGCTATTGCATTATTTATTGGACACGATGAAAGGTGTTGGTCTTTAGTCTGCAATAGTTTAGACCAGGAGATTGCTTCTCATGTAACTCCATATGATAAATTGTTCCCAAGACATCCGGCTTAGGTCTTCCAGCCATAGATAAATGGTTGTCCATACCTGATATGGGTTACGCGATAGCAACAACATATAATATTATTCTCGTCACATTTGGTGAGACATTTTCAATGAATTTCTTTCCTAAGAAGGGTTTACATTCAGGATCAACAAAAAAATGATTGTATTTATTGTATTGGTTTTGCTGATGGAAATCACAAAATTCTGGTAATTATTTTCTTCTATTTTAATTTTTTTAAATAATCAAATGAATTTTAAAATAATCAAATGATATTATTTTACAATTAAAGATGAAAGATGGACGAAGTTTATGAAATATCTTTGTGACTGGCATCACATATCCCAACTATTCCACGTCTACATCAAATAATCTAGAAGGATCTGGAGGTGGAAAGTACAAGAGGGGGTGCACGGTACAATTCTCTTGACAAACCCATGTAGGCCCAACCTCCTTGGCACTTGATTCTAGTAGACTCCAATTGGCCCTAGTTTTAACGGCTAAGAAGGGACAACGACGACGATTGATGGAAATCACAAAACTCTGGTAATTATTTTCTTCTATTTTAATTTTTTTAAATAATCAAATGAATTTTAAAATAATCAAATCATATTATTTTACAATTAAAGATGAAAGATGGACGAAGCTTATGAAATATCTGTGACTGGCATCACATATCCCAACTATTCCACGTCTACATCAAATAATCTAGAAGGATTTGGAGGTGGAAAGCACAAGAGGGGGTGCACGGTACAAATCTCTTGACAAACCCATGTAGGCCCAACCTCCTTGGCACTTGATTCTAGTAGACTCGAACTGGCCCTAGTTTTAACGGCTAAGAAGGGACAACGACGACGATTGTGGCGCAGAATCCACTAAGCATAAACGTCCATGTCTTCAATAAACCTAATTCACTTTCTATATAAAACAACTCCTCTATCACAGTATACAAAAATACACTTTTTACATTCTACTACTTTTCACTCACCTTATAGAACGAATGAGAGCGACAAATATTAACTAAAATATTATAATCGAAATTCTTAAAAGTCATATAGTTTTTGTAATGTTTCACACGATTCTAGTAGACAAGTTGAAAAAGTTAGAATTTCAATTATCACAAGTTTTACATTTTTCACATGTCACACAATTTTTACAAGTCACATAATTCACACAAGTTTTTAGAACTTCACACAATTGAATAAAATAAAATATATCAATTTTACGATTTTCATCTTTGTCAAAAACTTTATTCTTAAAAAATGCATCAATTTTCTTATGTTTATGTCACTTCTAAAACAACACACATATTAATTAAAATAATTCACAATTAAAAAATAGTATCACACTATATCATATATCAATGGTTAATATGTAAAAGTTTGTGAGTAGTTGAGTTGCTAACTAGGATATCTATTAGTTAGTTTATCTTTCGATATTAGGTAGTTTATCTATATATAGAGCTTGCTGTATTAATTTTAATAGTATCAATTCTAAGAGATAAAGAACAAATTGAACAGAGATATGAGAGAAGAAAGGTTCATAGGTGGAGATCAGATAGGCGAAATGATGCGATGTCGGTTTCTCAAAACCATAAAGGTTTGAGGTTATTTTAATAATTTATTACTATTATTTTGATAATTTATCGTTATTATATATATAAAAAATAATTGATAATATATCATTATATATATATATATATATATAACTTAAAAATATAGGAATGTCGTATAGGGATGACAATGAGTAGGGTACTATAGTACCCGTCTCCATAGGTCAAAGTTGGCCACTTCATGACCGTTTAGGTCACGAAGACTAACTTACTGTGTAAAGGCCGACCTATTGCAACACTTGACACATGATGAAGGTCATTGCACTCTCAACGACCTTAAGATTCTTTAAGTGGTCCCAAAGACATATTTATAAGAATTATTACATTTCACATATAGACATCAATCATTTGAAAATATCCCCTCTTGACAACAAAAAATACAATAGACAACCAAAATAAAAACAAAAGAATATATAAATCAAACCTTAACAAATTGTAATGGATTACTCAATTCTTGTGAAATTTAACGTTTTTATGCATTAACCATTAGTCAAATGAAATAATCTTTAGAAGAAGAAACATATGTATTACTTTCCTTTTTATTCCCATTAGGTCATTATGTATTTTGCTTCTCAACAACCTCTTCTACCTTGTTTGCACTCACTTCTCAATTGAAAAGGCTGTGAGGATTCAACTAATCATGCTCACTCTAATAGGCCAAATAGAAACATCTACCATTCTCTTCTAATAAGCCAAAATCATAATTAGGACTTAAGAAACTATGATCATTAACCCACTTTGAGATCTGCATACTATTCAAATAGTATACTTACCATAATCATACTTATTTTTGTTGTTGTTCAAAGCCTCAACTGGGACATTCTTTCAAATTCAATTGGTCCAACACAGCCCCCACTAAAGAGATAAATTTCCTGCATGTAAGAGTACTATTTGTGCCTGATCATTCTTGCAATCAATAGATTGGTCTCTCAGCTAGCATTCTAATCCTTTAGCTAACTTTTCATCTCATCACTTTGTGACTGAGCATGGCTTATCTTGGGATACTTGCCACATAACTTATTGATATCAGAAATTACCTCCTTCTTATATCATGTTTCTTATCTTATGTTTCTTAGCAAGAGAAGCCTCAGTTTTGATGTTAAAATGCTCAGAATTTGGTCTTGAAATGCTACCTGCAAGCAAATTGTGCATGTTTTCAAGGTAGCGGTTGTTGCAGCTCAACTCAGGATTTTCACATCCTCCAGTTGTTTCTTCATTCTTCACAGAATCCCCGTTATAGTGTAGAAGAATTTGAAAAAATCGCTATTGTTCTACAATACGTTGTTTATAACAAAATATTGTTAAATAATGACTATAGCTACACCATAACCATGTTGCATAGCAAAATTTGAAAATGCCACTATTTTCAACAATCACTTATTGACAACACTAATCAAAAGAGCTACCATGAGTTCATGATTGTATATCTAACATGATAACGTGTTGTCCACCAATACCAGAATCTTCCAAGATATTCTTTGTGTCACCAAAACAACATCGACAACAAATTAAGCATCCAACATTTACTTCATTTTATGTCTATCACAGATACAAATGCATGGAAACTTTTCCAAGGCATATTTCTTCAACCAAAGGAAAACTATAAAAGTAACTATTTTCAATTCTTATTTCAAATCGTTAGAGTGTGTTTAGTTCCACTTTCTACTGCTCAAAATTGATTCAAGAGGTGTATAATTGATTTTGACATCCATTCAAATAAAAATGATTTTGCCTCTAGAATTAATTCTAACCTAAAGTGAGTTAGAATTTGTAGCTTGCCTCTAGAATTAATTCTAACCTAAAGTGAGTTAGAATTTGTAGCTTGAGTTTAAACTTACGATAATATTTATTGTTCATCTCATGTTTAAATAGTAAATCATAAATTACTTTACATTTAACTTAGTTTAAACTAAAATCAATTCATTCAAAATTAAGTTTTTGCACCTGAAACTCACTTAATTCAATTTTCAAATCTCTGGACAAATCTCTATAAAAAAATACCTTGATGAAATGAAGAAATTCAAAATCAAATGAACATGTATAGTCCAATCAACGGCGAGGAAGAGGTAGAGATTCAAATTCAATGATGCAAATCGCTGAACAAATATGGGGAGATGGGAGAGGAATGTCTCGTAGTGGTTATGTAAAGTAGGCAACAAAGAAGTCATTGTTAAGTTGGGCATCACAATTGCATGATGGGATGGGATGAAGAAAATTGAAAATTGCCTTAGTTGAAATTTGAAATTTATAAAGGAATTCTTTTATTATCAAAAGGTGTCGATAACAATCTAGATACATACATCTTATTTTCAATGTTACTTTCAAATGTAACATTTCTTTTAAGTAAATATTTGTTCATTTTCGTAATGATCAATCGCATATCATAAATACATGATACCCTCAATGCATTTTAACATTGGAGATAAAACTATGTTTGTGTATGCCTACACTTATGATCCTTGACACATGCTTAACAAAAGTTAAATTCAATGCATAGACGTATAATTTTACATGGTAATTAATGTACACATAGATGACTGTTTAACTTACCTAGGCGATGTTCTCGTAAGAGATACTTTAAATATCACATGTCATGTTATCATTATTGCTCCAACGTTGGAAATGCAAGTAATGCCATGCATGTGTATGGCTACACATGGGATCTTTAATGCACAATTAAGGAAAGCCTAATCCAATACATGCACATGTAGCAATAAATGGTAATTATTTACTATGATTGTTTAACATGCCTAGGTGATGGAGATAAGTTGCATTTAGAGTATTAATTATTTAATGTGCAGTTATTGTGTTTAATTATAAGTGGATGTTACAATGAGCATTTCGTGATATATATGCATTAAGATTGACAATGTTAGAATCATGATATGCATTAAGATTAAAAATCATTTAATACAACCCATTAGATTATGATATGTATTAAGATTGACAATCATTATGATATACATGTTACAATGAGCATTACATAATATGCATTAATATTCAATACAACTCGTTAGATTATCAATGTTAGAATCATGATATGCATTAAGATTGACTATCATTTAATGCACATACCTTACAATTCAAATGATCTTTAGTAGTTTAGAAAATTAATTCTTGTTGTAACTTATAGTCCCCCACCTTGAAGAATTAACAATTTAACATGTATATTTCCTACATTTACAACACTTTATTTCATGCACATTTACATATATTTTCTTTGCTTTGATTCATTAAATTTAGTGTCTATAGGATTACTAAATGCAACCCCACTTGGTCGTTTTTTCTTGTCATTTATTATGTGGATCTTAGTAGTTTTTCGTTGAACTTTAATTTGTTTATAGGATTACTAAATGTGATGATTGGAATAGTTATTTTCCATTGAACTTTAGTAGTTTTTGAAAACCCAGCTTACAGATTTTTTCAATGAACTTTAGTAATTTCGACGACCACATAACTTAAGTAAAAAAAATATTAAATTACTTTTTTGATCTTTAATTTTTTTTTTCTAGATTTCGTTTTGTTCTCTTAATTAATTTTTGTTCTATTTTAATGTCTTAAATATGATTATATTAGTCACTTTAGTTATTTCCGTTAATTTTTAATGAAAAAACATTAAATAATAACTCCGTATCACTTTAGTATGTCTGACTATACAATCTAAATCACCCATATACATATCAAAATTAGGATTTTCATTTTCCCCTTCTTTTTCTTCTTAGGGTTCTTTGCTCTTGAGTTTTTCCATCAATGACTCGTATGATTTTTGCTCTTATGCTTCCAATTCCAAGTGTGTTAGGTAGTCCTTGTTGTATTCATCAGTGGTTCCTTTGTTGCAATTACATCACCCGTCAAATTTTTCACTCTTTTCAACCTCCATTGTTTTTTTTTTTTTTTTTT
>JBBPBT010001328.1:230257-266774 GCA_037974875.1 Cicer bijugum | reverse complement strand
TCAATAAAATATTACAATAATAAAAATTCTAATTTGAAAGGTATAATATAAAATTTTAAAATTATAATAAACAATAAAAATGCAGGTTTAATAAAAAAAATCTTTTAAGTAAAAAATATAAAAAATAAAATTAATATAAAATTTTTAATTCAAATTATTATAAAAATAAAAAAAAATTTAGTGATATTACAACATATAATATCCAATAATTATTGGATAGAGATACAATAACATAAACATCTTAATTGAATAATTTAATATTACACATAACTGAAATTCTTAAATAATTCTCACTTATATATATATGAGCGGATATAACAAAGGTCATTAAACTGGAATGTGTTGTGGTTAGGGGAAGTGTATAAATGTACATTGATTTGTTATTGTATTTTTATTATATAATGGATAATTTTTTGAAAGTGGATTTTACGTTTTTATTGGTCAGTGCACCATTTAGCATTGGTTTACGTAAGACACTTGGTTTTGCTTTGGAAGTTGGATTAATGTTTTTATTATACCGGGAATGTACACTTTGTATTGGTTTAATGTGATGGTGTATATGACCTCTGATTTGCGAACGAATTATGCAGAATGATGTCTAATCTAACATGAATGCACAACGGTTTAATAAATTCAATTTTATTTCACACCAAATAGAATACGGTCCCTAGTTCACAATTCTAATGAATGTCAAACTATATGGATCATGGTAGATATGGAGAAATGCATTAGACAAGAATTATTATTATGGATGTTGATTTGCATGCAATTATTATTAAGACAATTAATCAATATCCGAAACGAAATAATTGCAGAAATGTAAACAAGATAAGGGAAAAGAAAAGGTGTACGCAGGATTTTATACTGGTTCAGCCGTCCCTTGACGACCTACATCCAGTCCCAAGATCCAACTAGATCTTAGCCTATCCAATAGAATTTCTTAGAATCAGTTTACAGATTTTTACACAGCGCCTCGCACCAATCTTAAACTATTCTCCCTGTTCTATCTTTCCCTCCCTGAATTCCCAAGTTTAAATCCCATAAACTTGACCAAGAATTCAGTCAAGCGTCTTCTTGTTGACAGCCCTCAACCTCGAAGAACACCACCAGTAAAAACTGGATTTTCTCACAGTAATTTGTTTACAAAAAGTGTTTACAGAAATGAAAAAGATCAATTATACAAAGTTCTTGATCTTCAAACTTCTCAAAGCATTCTTTCTCAATTCAGTCTTTTTCAATCCTCATTGATCATAAACGTTGATTGTTCATGGCTGAAAAAGATGTTCAAAGTAATGTCAGTTGAGAAAGAGTTAGTGGTAAAAATGATAGATCTCAATGGTTGTAAAAATTCTGAATGTGTTCTCTATCATTACTAGTGTGTGAAAGCAGTTTATATAGTTTCTGGAAAAACAACGTATGAATCGATTTGGCAAATCAATTCATTAAAGTTATAAAGCACACTAATCGATGTAACCAATCGATTTCGCGAATCTTGTTTTTCTTGAATCTTGAAACTGCTTACACTAATCGCTTTAACGAATCGATTTAACGAATCGATTATTTTAACTGAGTTCTTCAGACTTGGATGAATATTCTTAATTGAATCGATGTTAATAATCGACTTGGCGTGTTTTGTTCCAACAACGAGATCAAAACAATCGATGTACTTGATCGATTCAACCAATTCAGTCATCTCTGTTTCTAAAATTTTTGTACCAATCGCTTTAGTCAATCGATTACACTAGTTCCAGGGACACAGTGATTTTCAACAATCGACTTGCCTAACCGATTGAAAAATTAAGTCTGAAGCTTATTTCAGCAGTTTGCTCTTTCAATCGCTTTACCACGTCGATTGATGCCAAACTTAATTCAACTGAAATAAAATAGTTGATTGTGCTAATCGACTGTGTATGTTCCAGACCAATGTTATTTTTAAACTCATTTTACAAAATCGATTTGCCTAACCGATTTAGTAATCATTGGTTTAGCTCTGGGACATTCACACTCGATTGTGTCAATCGATGTAGACAAACAAACAATAAAGAAGTGATTGGTTTAATCGATTTTCCAAATCGATTAGTCTGCAAGGCATGCTACTGACTTGCGCATTTTAATTTCAGTAAGTGTACCAATCGATTTGTCTAATCGATGTAAGCAATCAGGTTAGTCCTGGTGACTTAACCAATCGATCTGCCTAATCGATTTGTGGCAAACTAGCTCTCTGACTTGCACATGTTATTTTCTAATAAATGTACCAATCGATTGGCCTGATCGATTGATAGCTTGTTTGATTTTTCATAGAATGTGCAAATCGATTTTGCCCATCGATTGATTAATCTCAGACTGGATAAAAACATTCAGCCCTGTAACAGAATCGATTTTACTAATCGATTTGCTTATGAATCTGCAAGCTTTTGTTGATTTCTTGAGTTTCAAGCAATTGTCTCAAGTTTGTAGGATTGAGTTGATGTTCATGAAATTTTTCTCAGTTCACAATGTCAGATTTATATCAAGATGTATGTTTTTCAATAATATCAAAAACTAACATATTTCTAACAATCTCCCCCTTTTTGATTTAAGTGACAAACATGCAATTTCAACTTGAGAAACATTTTAGCTGACAATGTAGTAAAGCTCCCCCTAACTATGAGTACCATTCATTTCATTTGAGGGTTAGGGTAGACATACCACTGGCATCGGAACTGTTAGAAAAAAATTGTAAAATAAACATTGCTATAAACATTGCTAACATAGGTTTGCAAGTTAGAAGAGAATAAAATAAACATTGCTAACATAACCTAGGTTTGCAAGTTAGAAATTTCTCTCCCCCTTTGTCAATTAAGTCAAAAAGAGGCAAAGGAGAGAAGTTTGCTCCCCCTGTGTTGGTAGCAAACTGAAAAACTGAAATGCTGCTAGAAACTTGACAACTTATTAGTAACAAAAGCAGAAAATTCAGTAAGAGTATTAACTTAGAAAAAAACTTGTATCATTTCAATAGGCAGAAACTGATTATGGCATGCACTAGACATATGCAAAATGAAATGCAACAGCAGTTAACACAATTAATAAACTTCAAAGAAAATATTATATTCATTCACCAACAGAAATTACAGCCAATAGAAGCAATTTACACAGAAAAGCAAAAACAGAAAAATCAAACAACTAAGAGAAACTAAAATCCTAAGCATATATGGTTGGCTGATCCTCATTATTAGCAGGGGATGAGGCTGAGACCGCTGTATTACCCTCAGCAGGTGTCTCCTCATCATGAGTCATAGTAACCTCTACATGAGTAGGAATCGGTTCTTCAGCCGCTTGTCTTCCGATTTCAGCAACATCGCTGAAGGACAACTTAATGCCCAAATGTTCCTGAATAACTGCTACATCCTGTGCAATCTGAATCTGGTCGACTTGATTCTTCTGGATTGCAGCATCCATCCTTTCATTCAATGCCTCCATCTTGGCATTGTGAGCCATTTGAGCTGCCATGAACTCCAGCAGCTTGGAGAGTACCTCAGACCCTGCTGAAACTGACTCAGCAGCTGGTGGTTCAGCACCTTGCTGGGTTGGTTCAGCATTGGCTTGAGGTCGTCCCCAAACGCCATTGACCTTGCGCAACTGCATTTGGTTCACGATGGATTCACCAAATATCAGAATGGTCTTGGACAATTCTTCACCCTTCACAGCCACCTTGAAGTGAGTGAGAATTTTTGTAATTAGCTGTGGATACGGAAGCACCAACTTGCCTTGTGCTGCTTCCTGCATGTGACGAAGCACGATCCATGCCCAGCTCATCTTGAGCTCTTTGCACAGACCCCACAGTAATACAATGTCCAGCCGTTGGATAACTGCATGATTCCAAGAACGCGGAACAAACATTCTGGTGAGTGCGTAAATCAGCATCCTATGCTGAACCTTCATCTGGCCGATTGGGAGTGAAACTGATTCCACAAATCCTTCGACCATCAGGTCCTGTACACCTGTTTGTCTCTCCAGAGACTCTTCCCATCCGTCATCTGCAGCGTCTGCCTCGGTGTTGCCGTCAACTGAGTTGCCATGATACGGAAGTCCCGATAAGCTCGAGAACTCCTCAAAAGTCATGGAGATCTTCTTGCCTTTCACCGTTGCTTTGAACCCTGTATCCGTCATCTTGAATGTAGCATAGAATGCTCGAATCAAGTTAGGATAAGTGTCAAGCGCGCAGGATAAGAAGTCTTCCAAGCCATGGAACCTGAGATGGTTTTGAAATGAAAAACCATCACTATCAAAATAGTTGAAATCCAATACACGAGCTTCGTGTATTTTCCTTTTGAGGGGTGGTTTTCTTTTGTGGAGTTGAAGAAGTACTCTTCTTCTTCTTCTTCTTCTTCTTCTTCTTCTTCTTCTTCTTCTTCTTCTTCTTCTTCTTCTTCTTCTTCTTCTTCTTCTTCTTCTTCTTCTTCTTCTTCTTCTTCTTCTTCTTCTTCTTCTGTGACACATCCTTCATTGCATCCGCCATCAACTTCTCAGTTGATGGCTCTTTCCTTTTCTTTGTCTTTCCTTGATCGACTGCAATACTTTTTCCTTTGTCTTGTGCAACAATCTTATGGGTAGGAATAGGTACTCTTTTAGAAATAGTAGGTGGAGGAGATGGGGTTGTTGATGAAGATGAGGTAGAAGGAGTAGATGAGAGGTTCTCTTCACTCTAGCCATATTGGATTGACTATAGAAGAAATCTGAAGTTGTATGAGTGAGAATAGAGATAGAATGGATCAAAACAGAGAGAAAAGTTGAGTTTTGCAGAGGTTTGGATGAATGAGTAATGAGAAATCGATGTTGGGGTTCGATTGCAACTGTTCCTTTTATACTGCTGGGCACGCGCATCGATTGGTCCAATTGATTTAGTTACCGTTGTTGGGGAAGATCAACGAACGGGTGTGTAACGGCTAGTAAAAAATTTGTAACGGTAATAATGTCAATCGATTTCCCAAATCGATATCCATAGTTACTTAATCGATTTCCCAGATCGATTTCGTATTAGTTCAGAAACTTCAAATAACAGACCAGTCAGGATTTCGTCTCAGCATCGATTTGCCACATCGATTCTTTAAGTGAAATACTCAATACAGTTCAGCTAATTGATTACCCAAATCGAATTCGAATTTGCTCAGAAAACTTTTCATATCAGTTCAGAGGTTAACTCGTCACAGTATCGATTACTACAATCGATCTTTTAAATGAAAATTGCAAACCAATTGGAACAATCGATTTCCGAAATCGATTTCGATCTTGTTTAGAAACCTTTCATATTAGTCCAGAACAAAGTTGTATCAGCATCGATTTTCCAAATCGATTCTTTTAAATGAAGATTTCAAACAAGTTTAAAACAATCGATTTTCCAAATCGATTTCGAGACTGAGTCAGGAGGAATTCTTCAATTTTGAGGTCTGGGTCTAAACTAATCGATTTTCCATATCGATTCTTTAACCATTAAAACAAGAGGTCAGTTGAATTCCATAATCGATTGAACTGGGAAAGTAAGAACATCTGAAGCTTCCTGGAAATGTCACATCGATTGTTCAAAACGATTTCGTTTGAAAACTTGAGAAAATAGACATATTATGGGTCAAGTCGACTAGGGCAATTGATTTTATAAAGACACTTTCCCGTGTATCCACAGGATAGTCGATTTTCCTAGTCGATTAGACACATAACTCATATCTGACTAGGATCTAATATGCCCAGTTTCATCCTAATGTACTGGAAGCTATCCTTTGGCAGAGCTTTAGTGAAGATGTCTGCTAACTGCTCAGTTGTGTTGATGTATTCTAACTTGATGTTCCCACACTGAAACTGATCTCGGATGAAATGATGACGAATTTCGATATGTTTGGTCCGGGAATGCATAACTGGGTTCTTAGTGATACTGATCGCACTTGTGTTGTCGCACAAGATGGGAACAGTTCCTATGTTCACACCAAAATCTAACAAATGTTGTTTCATCCACATGATCTGGGCACATCAACTTCCAGCTGCAATGTACTCAGCTTCAGTTGTTGACAAGGCAATACTGGTTTGTTTCTTGCTGAACCAGGATACAAGTGAATTATCTAGCAATTGACAAGTACCTGAGGTACTTTTCCTATCCAGTTTGCATCCAACAAAATCTGAATCTGAATAACCAACCAAAGAACAAGTTGATCCCTTAGGATACCACAATCCAAGGCTCCTAGTCCCAACCGAATACCGGAAAATCCTCTTGACTGCACTAAGGTGAGACTCTTTAGGATTGGATTGATATCTCGCACACATGCAAACCTGAACATAATGTCAGGCCTGCTTGTTGTGAGATAGAGCAATGATCCTATCATGCCTCTATACCTAGTAACATCCACTGGTTTTCCTAATTCATCTCTATCTAGAATATTTACTTGGCTCATTGGAGTATCTATGGACTTGAGATTATTAAAACCAAACTTCTTTAACAAATCAGTGCAATATTTTGTTTGGCTAATAAAGATACCTTGCTTAGATTGGTTAATTTGAAATCCCAAAAAGTATGATAGTTCACCCATCATAGACATTTCAAATTGACCTTTCATTAAATTTTCAAAATTTTTGCACAATTTGTCATTTGTTGATCCAAATATTATGTCATCCACATAAATTTGGACCAGCAATATATCTTTTCCATTAGTTTGGATGAAAAGAGTTTTATCCATATTTCCTCTCAAAAAGTTTTGCTGAATGAGGAAATTGCTTAACTTTTCATACCAAGCTCTTGGAGCTTGTTTCAAACCATAAAGGGCCTTAGTTAGCTTAAACACATGGTTAGAAAAGTCTGGATTCTCAAATCCAGGTGTTTGGCTAACATACACCTCTTCATGGATGTCACCATTTAAAAAAGCACTTTTAACATTCATTTGGAATAGCCTAAAGTCCATGATACTAGCATAAGCAAGGAGTATTCTGATAACCTCTAACCTTGCTACAGGGGCGTAGGTTTCGTCGAAGTCTATACCCTCCTCTTGGTTGTAACCCTTGGCCACTAACCTAGCTTTGTTTATAGTTATGACACCATTCTCATCTAGCTTGTTCCTAAACACCCACCTAGTTCCTATGATGTGATGGTTTTCTGGTTTAGGTACTAGCTGCCACACTTTGTTCCTCTCAAATTGGTTCAACTCCTCTTGCATAGCAAGTATCCACTCACTATCTTGCAGGGCTTCCTTAATGTTTTTAGGCTCAATCTGAGATACAAAGGCTGTAAGGTTACAAAAGTGTCTAAGGTTCCTTCTAGTTGCCACTCCTTTTGAGATATCACCTATGATGTTATCTATGGGATGGTTTCTATTGAACTTCCACTCCTTAGGTAACTCATCTAATCTAATGGGTTCAATACAGTCACTGTTTGTTGGAGGTGTAGGTTCCTTTGGGTCTAAAGGTTCAGATTCTATAACTTCATCCAAAGAAGCATCAACAATAGAAGGATTTTTGTTCAAGTTTTCTTTAAAAAGTTCATCAAATTTCACATGAACTGATTCTTCTATTGTCTTTGTTCTCTTGTTATAGATTCTATAGGCTTTGCTAGTTTGGGAATAACCTAGAAAGATACCCTCATCTGCCTTGGGATCAAACTTGCCTAGGTGTTCTTTACCATTATTCAAAACAAAGCACTTGCAACCAAACACTCTAAAGTAGGAAATATTAGGCTTTCTACCCTTGTACAACTCATAAGGAGTTTTCTTAAGTATAGGCCTAATCAAAACTCTATTTACAACATGTGTGGCAGTGTTAATTGCATCAGCTCAGAAATACTTGGGAGTATTTGAATCTTTCAACATGGTCCTAGCTAACTCCTCTAAAGACCTATTCTTCCTCTACACTACACCATTTTGCTGTGGTGTTCTAGGGGCTGAGTACATATGATGAATGCCATTCTCTTCACAGTAAGAATGAAAAGAATCATTTTGGAATTCACCTCCATGATTACTTTTGATAGACATAATTTTCTGACTTGTTTCATTTTGAACTAAGTTTGCAAACTTTTTGAAAACAGAAAATGCTTCACTTTTATGAGTCAGAAAATAACTCCATGTGAATCTAGAATAGTCATCAATTAACACTAATCCATACAGGTTACCTCCAAAACTTCTTACTTGGGATGGTCCAAACAAATCCATGTGGATAAGTTGCAAAACCCTATTGGTTTTGGCCATATCTATTGGGGGAAAAGAAGACTTGACAAGCTTACTTTTCTCACAAGAATCACACAGCCTATCCTTAGAAAACTTTCTATTGGGAAGACCTATGACTAGCTGCTTGCTAACAAGTCTATTCAAATGATCAATGTGAATGTGTGCAATGCGTTTATGCCATAACCATGTTTCATCAGCATTTGATAATAAGCAACAAACAGAATTAGCGGGCATAGCAGTCAAATCTAGCATATAAATGTTATTAACTCTATCACCTACCAATTTCATACTCTTATCATGCTTGTTTTCAATTATGCAAGAAAGTGGTGAAAAGCTTACTTGAAAACCATTGTCACATAGCTGACTTATACTAAGAAGGTTGTGTTTTAGCCCTTCCACATATAAGACATTTTTAATTATTGCAGTTGATTCGCTGCCAATGTTACCTTCACCGCATATCTTGCCTTTGTTATTATCGCTGTACTTTACAAATCCACCTTCTTTTAGATTCAGGGACAGAAACATTGACTTGTCCCCTGTCATATGCTTTGAGCATCCACTATCAAGATACCATTGGTGTTTAGTGGATCTCAAGCATACCTGTAAAAAGATTAGAAATTCAATTTAGGTCCCCAATTTAAATTGGGTCCTAGGGGGTTAGTCTCAACATCTTTTGTCTTGATTTTCCAAATCTATTTGAATCCTCTATTTGCTAGTCTTTTTAATTTGCAATTGTAAATAAAATGACCTTTTCTACAACAAAAATGACAAGTAACATTAGAGGATAGATACTGTTTTGGTTTGACAAAGACAGGTTTGACAAAATTCTGGTTATGCTTAACATTACCATATCCTATGCCATATTTATTCTTTTTAGCATGCATTGTCTGTTTAAAACCAAGTCTAGATTTAATGTTGACACTTCTCTGGTAGCTAAGAATATCATTCAGTTTATCCTTGCTACTAGAGAGTTTCAATAAATCAGATTTCAATAATGCAACAGAATTTTCAAGCTCAATGCATTTGGCAGATTTATCATGTGAGTCCTTTTTCAATTGTTCACACAAGTCCTCAATCTTCCTATAATCAGTTTTCATTTGATCATGCAACATACATTGTTGTTCAAGCATTTTCTTAGTACTAACTAACTGCTTAACAGATTTAACATATTCATCATGCATTTCATTAAATGCATCTTGCAGTTCATCAAAAGAAGGATTATATTGAGAGCTTACCTCACTTTCTGATTCAGAATCCGTATTAGCCATGAAGCACAGATTTGCTTCTTCAGTTTCTGAAGATGTGGAGGATTCTTCATTGTCATTCCATGCAATGTATGCTTTTCTGTTTTTCTGAGTTGGTTCCTTGCCTTTGGTCTTAGAATTTCTGTTTTTGTTCTGCAGCTTGTAACAATCGGCCTTGATATGACCAATTTTTCCACACTCATAGCATGTGATTGTCTTAGTGTCATTGTTCTTTGAGCTGGATTGTTTTCTGAATTTGCTGTCTTTCTTTTTCAGAAATTTCTTAAACTTCTTGACAAGTAATCCAAGTTCAGGTTCCTCATCATCTTCACTGCTTGATTCATCTGAACTGCTCTCATGTTCAGATTTAGACTGCTGTGCTTGGGCTTTCAATGACAATCCTTTTCGCTTTCTATCGCCTTGCTCAGCTTCATTGAGTCTATGTAGTTCCATTTCATGCTCCCTCAGTTTTCCAAACAATGTTGCTATTGTCATGCTTCCAAGATCTTTCGATTCTGCACTGGCAGTGATTTTTGGTTGCCATTCCCTAGTCAAACACCTCATTACCTTGCTGATTTGCTGATCATTATCAATCTCCTTGCCTAAGGCATTTAGGTTGTTGACTATGTGGGTAAACCGAGTATGCATGTTGTAACGCCCTGGATTTTTAATCCAGATCGTTACTAAAAAAATAATTATTTGTAAGAAAAGTATATGAATTTTGTTTTTGTATAATTGACCTTTATTCATTTTACATAATTAGTAACAATCACGTTATTTAATATCATTAAGAAAATATTTATTCAAAACTAAAATAATATGAAAACGATTATTCTTAACAGAAGAGAACCACTTCAGTACTAAAAGATTAATAGAACTAAAATAATTGGACAATTCCATTATTACAAAATCGTCTTGAAAGAAAAACCCATTTTTACCCCGCGTTTTGCCACACGTCAATACTCATTAACTACTCTTGAATCTCCTTGAACTCATTAGTACCTAAAATGTTGTTGTAAGGGTCAATTTTTTTCCATCATCCACATCAAATCAAAGCAAGACATATAGAAGAATAACACAAAACTCATAAACGCAAAAACTTCCATTGAAAAGAAAAAAATGAATAAACTAATAAATTGTATATCAAAACATATGCATGATGAATATTCCTAGAACTATATGATCCGGATACACACCTGCCACTAAGGCAACTTCCACGAAGATGCATATGCCATGACATGAAGATATAGTATCAAATAGATATATTCCAACAAACCGATAAATTGTATCTCAAAACATATGTATGATGAATGCTCCTAACACTACATGATCCGGATATAAACCTGCCACTAAGGCAACTTTCACACAGAAAATCACACCTGCCACTAAGGCAACTTCCACACAGAAAATCACACCTGCCACTAAGGCAACTTCCACACAGAAAATCACACCTGCCACTAAGGCAACTTCCACACAGAAAATCACACCTGCCACAAAGGCAACTTCCACACAGAGTATCACACCTGCCACTGAGGCAACTTCCACGAAGATGCATATGCCATGCCATGAAAATGTAGTATGAAATAGATATATTCTCACACAGCCCACTAAGAATTATGTCACGTGCATTCAAAAATCACTTTTTTTAAAATCATCACCTCATTCATACATCATTAAGAACACATGCACACATCCATATCATGACCATCACATATTCATAGATAATTAATGATAAAAATTATAACTTTCACCACATATACCTAGAGACAACCATTTGATATCATATAGGCCATAAGAATTAACACTTTAACATATATAACAATACAATTTCACACTTCAACCAATATACATAATAAGAATTAAGTCTTTTTGGTCATATATCGCATAAAATTTCATACTTTACTGCATAGAAGTCAAATATTAAATTTAATCTCATAAAAATTAAGGGTTTTATTAGTCTACATTTATTTCTTTTAAAATACAAGTAATCGCGATTATTTATTTCATGTCATTCAACTAATGGCCTAACAATAATCTGTGTGGGGAAAAGCCCTTACCTTGGCCGCTTTCCTTCCTAGTACAAAGCTCTAAGCCCCCACAAAGTTGTTCATAAGGAAAAGATGTTATAAGCTTTTAATGCCGAAAAAAAGAGGAGGTGATGGTGATGGTGGCTTGTATTTTTTGTTTTATTTATAAAAGGTTTTGTGAACTAGGGTTTGTAGTAGTGGCTAGAGTTTCAGTATTCTTTTCTTAGTATTGGGCCTAAATGAGGAATAGGATGGAGACAATATTATTTTTACTACTATTATTACTACTACTACTAATTCTATTATTATTATTATTATTATTATTATTACTATTATTATTATTATTATGGTTATTATTATTATTATCATTAATATTATTATTATTACTACTACTACTTATATTATTATTATTATTAATATTATTACTATTATTGTTACTGTTACTGTTACTTTTACTGTTACTATTACTGTTACTGTTATTCTTATTCTTGTTCTTATTATTAATATTATTATTATTAAATAAATCCAACAATTACTAAAACTAATTTTTTTTTTAAAATAAATTAAATAACTAAATATAATATTTATAATTTATATTACTCATAAAATCAAATATATATGGTTATCAAACCATAAGAAACTCATACATATAAGGAGAAGTAATCATAAAATTAATCGACATATATTCTAAAATAATTTTAACACCAAATTAATTTCTTTAAAATTCTATTTAATTAATAAAATAGTTTATCATGAAATATGGGATGTTACACATGTCATTCACTGATTCTTCTTTTTTCATGAGGGTATTTATTCGAGCTTTCTTTACATCTGTGGTTCCTTCATGCGTCTTCTGAAGTGTGTCCCACATCTGTTTTGCTGTTTTGCAGTTTGAGACTCTGAAGAATTCAACATGACTCAAGGCTGCAGTGATAATGTTTTTGGCTTTGGCGTTGTACCCAACTTTCTTTTTGTCATCTTCAGTCCAATCACTCTTAGGCTTTAGGATTGTTGATTCACCTGTACCTGCTATGGTTGCACAAACGGTCCATTTTCTACAGCATCTAGAATGTCAGTACCACTAGCCTCAAGAAAAATTAGCATGCGTTGTTTCCAATACATGTATGCAGCTCCGTTAAAAGCCGGAGGCCTAGCTAATGATGCATCTTCTCCTAAGAAATCAGAAGTCATGATACCTTTTTTTGAGAAAAACAACTCTTTTTAAAAAAAAGGCAGGCTCTGATACCAATTGATGGTGTATATGACCTCTGATTTGCGAACGAATTATGCAGAATGATGTCTAATCTAACATGAATGCACAGCGGTTTAATAAATTCAATTTTATTTCACACCAAATTGAATACGGTCCCTAGTTCACAATTCTAATGAATGTCAAACTATATGGATCATGGTAGATATGGAGAAATGCATTAGACAAGAATTATTATTATGGATGTTGATTTGCATGCAATTATTATTAAGACAATTAATCAATATCCGAAACGAAATAATTACAGAAATGTAAACAAGATAAGGGAAAAGAAAAGGTGTACGCAGGATTTTATACTGGTTCAGCCGTCCCTTGACGACCTACATCCAGTCCCAAGATCCAACTAGATCTTAGCCTATCCAATAAAACTTCTTAGAATCAGTTTACAGATTTTTACACAGCGCCTCGCACCAATCTTAAACTATTCTCCCTGTTCTATCTTTCCCTCCCTGAATTCCCAAGTTTAAATCCCATAAACTTGACCAAGAATTCAATCAAGCGTCTTCTTGTTGACAACCCTCAACCTCGAAGAACACCACCAGTAAAAACTGGATTTTCTCACAGTAATTTGTTTACAAAAAGTGTTTACCGAAATGAAAAAGATCAATTATACAAAGTTCTTGATCTTCAAACTTCTCAAAGCATTCTTTCTCAATTCAGTCTTTTTCAATCCTCATTGATCATAAACGTTGATTGTTCATGGCTGAAAAAGATGTTCAAAGTAATGTCAGTTGAGAAAGAGTTAGTGGTAAAAATGATAGATCTCAATGGTTGTAAAAATTCTGAATGTGTTATCTATCATTACTAGTGTGTGAAAGCAGTTTATATAGTTTCTGGAAAAACAACGTATGAATCGATTTGGCAAATCAATTCATTAAAGTTATAAAGCACACTAATCGATGTAACCAATCGATTTCGCGAATCTTGTTTTTCTTGAATCTTGAAACTGCTTACACTAATCGATTTAACGAATCGATTTAACGAATCGATTATTTTAACTGAGTTCTTCAGACTTGGATGAATATTCTTAATTGAATCGATGTTAATAATCGACTTGGCGTGTTTTGTTCCAACAACGAGATCAAAACAATCGATGTACTTGATCGATTCAACCAATTCAGTCATCTCTGTTTCTAAAATTTTTGTACCAATCGCTTTAGTCAATCGATTACACTAGTTCCAGGGACACAGTGATTTTCAACAATCGACTTGCCTAACCGATTGAAAAATTAAGTCTGAAGCTTATTTCAGCAGTTTGCTCTTTCAATCGCTTTACCACGTCGATTGATGCCAAACTTAATTCAACTGAAATAAAATAGTTGATTGTGCTAATCGACTGTGTATGTTCCAGACCAATGTTATTTTTAAACTCATTTTAAAAAATCGATTTGCCTAACCGATTTAGTAATCATTGGTTTAGCTCTGGGACATTCACACTCGATTGTGTCAATCGATGTAGACAAACAAACAATAAAGAAGTGATTGGTTTAATCGATTTTCCACATCAATTAGTCTGCAAGGCATGCTACTGACTTGCGCATTTTAATTTCAGTAAGTGTACCAATCGATTTGTCTAATCGATGTAAGCAATCAGGTCAGTCCTGGTGATTTAACCAATCGATCTGCCTAATCGATTTGTGGCAAACTAGCTCTCTGACTTGCACATTTTATTTTCTAATAAATGTACCAATCGATTGGCCTAATCAATTGATAGCCTGCTTGATTTTTCATAGAATGTGCAAATCGATTTTGCCCATCGATTGATTAATCTCAGACTGGATAAAAACATTCAGCCCTGTAACAGAATCGATTTTACTAATTGATTTGCTTATGAATCTGCAAGCTTTTGTTGATTTCTTGAGTTCCAAGCAATTGTCTCAAGTTTGTAGGATTGAGTTGATGTTCCTGAAATTTTTCTCAGTTTACAATGTCAGATTTATATCAAGATGTATGTTTGTCAATAATATCAAAAACTAACATATTTCTAACATAATGAGCCTTGCATTTAATGAGGAGGGGTGTAGTAAGCATTGGTTACGTTTAGTGTTGGAGTGCATGGTATCTTAGTTTGGCGGGAAATGTTTACTTACAATAGTCATAGACAAAGGATTAAAAGAAATAACGATATGCACGAAATTTCACCTAACACCTCAAAAGAATTTATTAAAAGAACTTCATCAATAATTATTTATCATTATATTTCAACAACATTAATTTATTTTAAGTTTAATTGCAATTTTGGTCCCCCTATTTTAGCTGAATCGTGAAAATAGTCTATCTATTTTGTTTCTCCTCAGTTTTGGTCTCTCAAACATAATTTTGGTCCAAAGTTTGATGAAATTTCACTTTTTAAAGCCATATTACACCATTTATGATCATATATTTCAAGTACAATTGTTGCAAATGAGATATTGAGTCATTGTGAGACTTAAATAAATGCAAACAAAATAAAATTTCATGAACTTTGGGACCAAAATTCTGTTAGGGACCTAAACTGGAGAGAAACAAAATGGGGGGACTACTTTCGCGATTCAGCTAAAATAGGGGGACTAAAACTGCAATTAACCTTTATTTTAATATAATTGTCACGTCCCAAAATTTAAATGTCGTGACCGGCGCACAAACTATACTCCAAATTTATGAAATCCCTGTTAAATTCTCAATTCAATCACAATTCAAAGAACATAAACTAATCGTTTAATACACTTTCAAAAAAAACTTCTAGACTCCAAAATAGCTGCAATTTACATAGACTCAGCAGACGTTACAAAAAAATGGTCCTCAATCAAAGAGGCCTACCAAAAGAAATATGTTGAGACTTGAATCAAATAACAGATTCTACTCAGCTGCCTGCGAATCTGAAGAAAAAAAAAGCAACATAAAGGGGTAAGTAACAAAGACTTAGTGAGAAGACAACAACCACCATCAATTAGAAGGGAAACACAAAAAGGCACAAATAACTGCTTTACAATCAAGCGGCAATTATGTTAAACAATATTACTTAGAATTCTAGAAAAAAATTCTAAATTTAAATATATACACATATATGGTCATTAAACTTATAATTTAATCGCTTGACAAAAATATTAAAAAAACACAATTAATAACGAAACGAGATCAAAATGAACAGCCTTAAAATCATCATAAAATCAACAAGTAACAATACAAATTTTTTAGAACCAAGATGTGACTTTATCTCATTGATAGCCCTTTCCTCATAAGGGTGACCTTTCCCTTAGGGGCAGCTCCATCTAACGGATGACTCTCTCCTCTCAATCCCACAACACATCATCACATATCAATTAGGGAGCTTACATCTCGTTGATAGCTCTCTCCTCCTACAGATGACCTTTCTCATAGGGGCGGCTCCATCTAAAGGGTAACTCTTCCTATTCAACACGAGGTAACTAGGTGCACCTAATGCATTAATAATTATAACATCGATTTTACAAAACACGCATTTAGAATCATTTTATCGTAATTCATAAAAAAAAACATACTCAATCACATAACAATTCAAGATTTAAATACTTTAACTCATACGTAAATCAAATTAATAACATATTATATAACAACGACCGTTAAATTAAATAATTGACGAAATCGAGATAAAATTCAAAGGTTGTGTTCCCCAAATTTTTCAATAAACATTTTAATATAGAAAACAATAAAATAATAATAATACCATTATAAAAATATATGACGATGATCGTCGTCAACTCACTGCTATGGAGAATCGTCTAAGTTTGCTCTCCAACAACTCTCAGAGTAGCCGGCAGGATCTCAACTGACAAATCTGAGTATCAAAAAATATTTCCAAGACTTTAGAAAAATTATTCTAAAGTTTAGCTAACTCTAGGAAACCCTAAAAATCGTTTAAATATACCTACACACAAAAATAAGATTTTTAAACAAAACTACATTTTTCTATGAATTCATACTAAGATTAGAGTTGTGCATTTATCTCAATAAGTTTCAATCAACAACCCTCAAGAGATGGACACCCTTTTGCTTCCTTAGAACACAAACCCTAACCCAAAAATTATACCCAAGAACTTGGGAAAATATGAGGAAGTTTGCTTAGGGAAAGTATACCCTTTCCATAGGTTTATTGTGACTTAAAAAGTGAGAGGAAGAAGAAGAAAAGAAAAGAAAAGAAAAGAAAAATGAAAATGGGGAAGGATGGAAGGGGGAAAAAGTGAAATGAAAGAGAAAGTGGTGGGGGTGTGGGGAAGTTGGTTTTATTATTATTATTATTATTATTATTATTATTATTATTATTATTATTATTATATTTTTTTTAGAAGGACACGGGACGTGTTAATCTCCTCCCCTTATAAAAATTCGTCCTCGAATTTATTTACCTTTTTATTTATTTAATAAATACCACCAACCTTGAGTTTCAACATAAGTGTGGGTACTTTGCACGGATGACTTCTTCGGATTCCCAAGTAGTCTCTTCACCTGATGGACCATGCCAAATGACTTTTACTGAAACAATATCTTTTGAGCGTAAATGTCTCACTTGTTGATCTAATATAGCTATTAGATGCTCAACATATGATAGACTTTCATCTAATTGTACGTCTTCATGATTAATCACATGAGAAGGGTCATGAAGATACTTCTGAAGCATCGAAATATGAAAAACTGGATGAACTCCCAAAAGGTCCGGTGGAAGTGCCAAGCGGTACGCTACTGGTCCGACTCTTTCTAAAATTTCAAATGGTCCAATGAATCTTGGACTTAGCTTCCCCTTCTTACAAAATCGCAAAACTCCTTTCATTGGTGAGACTCGTAGGAATACATGTTCTCCCACTGAAAACTCTAAGGGACGACGCCTCTTATAAGAATAAGATTTTTGCCTACTTTGAGCTGTCACTAAGCGATCCCAAATCAATTTAACTTTTTCAATGGCATCTTGAACTAATTCTGGACCGACTAAGTTAGCTTCACCGACTTCAAACCATCCTATCTGTAAGACCCATAATTTTTAAGTGTACTTTATGTATTTTGGTGTATTTTTGGTATTGAACTCAGAGGCTTTTTAGCCAAAGTTATTAATATTTTGGAGTTTATATGACCAAGAAGATATTTGATGTCGATTAGAATTACTCGTCGATAAATAAAGTAAATTAACTGCGGTGAATCTTTTACAAAAAATTTAATGTGTTATGGGTGAAAGGGTAATTTAATAAATATCTAAAGATTTTGAGATATTTGTTAATTATGATTAATATATATAAATATATATATATAGAAAAGGAAGGGAAGGAATTGGAAAGAAAGCAAATAGAAAGGAAAGAAAAAGGAAGAAAGGAAAAGAGAAGGAGAGAAAACAGAAAATTTCCATCTTCTCCCTCCTCTGCCTCGCGTGAACACCCAATCCTTCTCCTTCCTCCATCTTCATCCATTTTCGTTCATCCTTGCTTCCTTGAGTTTGAAATTGATAGTGGGTGATTGGACAAGGTTTTCTCAACTTCACTCTTCCTCTTTGATTCGAAAACGGAGAAAAACGGTATTAGGGATTCAAACTCAAATCTCCCCGTTTCATCTAGATCTAAGCGTCATTTCAAGAAGTGATAGAAGAGAAAGTTGCTCACCACTACACTACGGTGCTAGTGAGCTAACTTTGGAAGCGGCGTTGCGAGCGGAGATTTTACCGGATTTGCTCACGGTACCGTAATCGAACGAAAAAGCTAAAGTGAAGGTAAGGGCTCCTTCCAAACTTTTAGTTTGCATTTAGGGACTTACTTGTGGTTGTGTGGAAAAGAATTTGGTTAGGGTTAAAGTAATGTTTCGTGGAAAATGAATTTTAAACTCATTTATGTATGATTTTGAGTATGTGAAACTTGTTGTGTTTGAGTGATGGATTGTGTTGATTTGTGTTCGTTGTTTTGAATGTGTTCTTAATTGATACTGATGAAATTTGAGATGTGTTTTATGTGGAATGTGAAAACCATTAAGTCAAACGAGTATTAAGAATGGGGAATCTCTTAGTGTCTCGTTTAGTTAATGTGAGTTTGTGAAAATCGTTAAGTTAAATGAGAATTAAGAATGGGGAATCTCTTAATGTCTCGTTTACTTAATGTTGTTTTGAAAATCGTTTTAGTTAACTGAGCGTTAAGAATGGGGAATCTCTTAATGTCTTAGTTACATAATGTTGTTTGAAAATCGTTTAAGTTAACTGGGCGTTAAGAATAGGGAATCTCTTAATGTCTTGTTTACTTATTGTTTGTTTTGAAAATCGCTTAAGTCAAATGAGTATTAAGAATGGGGAATCTCTTAATGACTCGTTTACTTAATGTTTGTTTTCAAATTTGTTTAAGTTAAATAAGAATTAAGAACGGGGAATCTCTTAATGTCTTGTTTACTTATTGTTTGTTTTGAAAATCGCTTAAGTCAAATGAGTATTAAGAATGGGGAATCTCTTAATGACTCGTTTACTTAATGTTTGTTTAGTAAACCGTGCAGACCCGTGATAGGTGGCACCTTGGTAAACGGTACAGGCCCGTGATAGGCAGTACGTTTATGGTTTACGGTTTTTGGTAAGTTGTGCAGACCCGTGATAGGTGGCACCTCGGTAAACAGTACAGACCCGTGATAGGTGGTACGTTTACGACTTACGTTTCTTGGTGAATTGTGTTTGTCCGTGAGAGACTGCACAGGTGTTTGTCCGTGAGAGACTACACCCTGGTAAATTGTGTTTGTCCGTGAGAGACTGCACAGGGGTTTGTCCGTGAGAGACTACGCCCTGGTGAATTGTGTTTGTCCGTGAGAGACTGCAAAGGTGTTTGTCCGTGAGAGACTACACCCTGGTAAATTGTGAATTGTTGGCTCATTTTGTCCGTGTGAGTAATTGTATTATAAGTGTTAAGTGTTATGTTGTGGAATTTAGTGATAACATGTTGATTGCAATACCATTTCGAAACTCATGATGTTGTAGTAATTGTATTATAAGTGTTAAGTGTTATGTTTTGGAATTTGGTGATATCATGTTTGATTGCAATACTATTTCGAAGCTCATGATGTTGTAGTAATTGTATTATAAGTGTTAAGTGTTATGTTTTGGAATTTGGTGATAACATGTTTGATTGCAATATTATTTCGAAACTCATGATGTTGTAGCGATTGCGTTATCAGTGCTGAGTGTTAAGATTTGGGATTATGTATGAATGTGATTGAGTTAGTTTATGAACTTTTGAAAGAATATACAGGGAAATCGATTTGATGAGTTACAGGGCCCTGTTTTGCACGAAATCGATTTACCCAATCGATTTTGTAAGTTGTCTTTCAAAATCATTTAAGAAATCGATTTGGTAAATAGATTGGATTCAATTGGATTCAAGTCAGGGGCTTTGTCTTCCAAAAATTGATTTGCTCAATCGATTGGATTCAATACAGGGGCTCTGTCTGTCAGGAAATCGATTTACCCAATCGATTGAGTCAATCGATTTACCCAATCGATTGAGTCAATCGATTTACCCAATCGATTGATTTAAGCCTAGAGTTCAGTTTTCACTAAAAACTTTCAGGAAATTGATTTCCCTGATCGATTGGCTTAGTGGAAAATCTTTTTGAGTTAGATAATTGATTGCTCAATTGATTTATCAATGTTTTGGTGAGTTACGTATTACTTGATGGATTGAGAACTCTATTTGATTTCATTTACATTTGGCAAGCATTATATGCACTTTTTAGCATATGGAAAATCCTTTTAAGGTGCATGCTTAGTTGAGAGGATATTATGTCCATTTAAAAACTTAAATGTTATGTGTTAACTGTTAATTTCGGTTGGTGACCCTTTACAACTATTGTGGAAATATGAGCTTTGCTCTCAGATGAGAGCCAGGATGATCCTACCGGTTCGTACCCTACGGATGGGAATGCTTGATTGGAGCTACGCTAGGAGGATCTCACGGGGCGCGTGGAGATCACTTAGGGTGTTTAGTTGTTTTGTAAAATGATCAGACTAGGTTGACACAGAGGGAATAGATGTCTTTCTTTTGGGTTGCTTTTATTTTTAAACTGGAAGACTGTACCACTTTCGTTATGTAAACATTTTGAATTCACATTTTGAGAACTTTTTCCGCTGCTTGTAAATTATAATGACTTAATTATTTATCCAAAGGTTTTACCTGATTTATTTCTCTGTTGTATTTTAATTTCTTTTGAAAAAAAAATACACCCTCGCTTTGAAAAACGGGGTGTCACACTATCGGAGACCTACAACGTCTTCCATACAAAACCTCGAACGGAGCCATCTGAATACTAGATTGATAACTATTATTATATGTGAATTACATCAAGGGAAAATGTTGATCCCAACTACCCCCAAGATCCATAACACAAGCGCGAAGCATATCTTCCAATATTTGTATAGTCCTTTCAGCTTGACCATCTGTTTGAGGATGAAAAGCGGTGCTAAGCTTCAAACGAGTTCCTAATGAAGTTTGGAACAACTTCCAAAATTGAGTAGTAAATTAAGCTCCACGATAAAAAATAATAGACATCAGTACATCATGCAAAGAGACAATTTCATCCAAATAAAGTTTAGCATATTGAGATGCAATATACGTAGTCTTCACATGCAAAAAGTGTGCCGATTTGGTTAACCGATCTATAATCACCCACATCGAGTCATAACCCTTTTGGGTTTATGGTAATCATGTGACAAAATCCATAGTAATGCCTTCCCACTTCCACTCAGGTATTTCAACAGGTTGAAGTAATCCCGCAGGCTTTTGGTGCTCAGCTTTTACTTGTGGACACACTAAGCACTTAGAGACAAAATCTGCTACGTCTCTTTTCATCCCTTCCCACCAATACAATTCTCTCAAGTATTGATACATCTTATTAGAACCTGGGTGAATAGTGTAAGAAGAATGATGAGCCTCTTGTAAAATTTTCCTCCTAAAGTCACCAACATTTGGAACACACAACCGAGACTTCAATCTCCGCACACCATCATAATCAACTGAAAAGTCTGAAATTTTACCATTCTAAACATTATTTATCATATTCACCAAGTATGGGTCTTGACTTTGAGCTTCCTTAATATCATCAACTATGGTTGGAAAAATCTGTACGTGGGCTAAAAATAATCTCTAATGACCAAGTACAAATTGAATTCCACTTTCAACAACTTCTTGAAACTCTTTAACTATTGGCCTCTTTACTTCTGCTATATGAACAAGATTGCCTATGGATTTCCTACTCAAAGCATCTACAACAACATTTGCCTTCCTTGGATGGTATAAGATTGTGCAATCATAATCCTTCAAGAGTTCCATCCACCTTCTTTGTCTTAAATTTAAATCTCGTTGTTAAAAGATATACTTAAGACTTTTATGATCGATATAAATCTCACAAGTTTCACCATATAGATAGTGCCTCCAAATCTTAAGAGCAAAAATAATTGCAGCCATTTCCAAATCATGTGTGGGATAGTTTACTTCATGCTTCTTGAGTTCTCTAGATGCATAAGCAATAACCTGACCTTGTTGCATAAGTACACAACCGAGACCAACTCTATAAGCATCACAATAAACTGCATAACTTTCGCCACCTATAGGTAATGCCAAAATAGGTGCTGACGTCAAGTACTCCTTCAATTTTTGAAAACTTCCCTCACATGCATCAATCCATTGGAACTCAACTTTCTTCTGGGTCAACCTAGTCAACGAAGATGCAATCTTTGAGAAATCCTTCACAAAACATCGATAATAACCAGCTAAGCCAAGAAAACTTCGAATCTCCTTCACTGTGGTAGGTCTGGGCCAATTCTAGACTACTTCCACTTTACTTGGATCTACACTTATTCCATTCTTAGACACAACATGACTTAAAAATGCCACACTATCCAGCCAAAACGGGCATTTTGAGAATCTGGCATATAATTGGTTATCTCTTAAGGTTTGCAAAACCAGCCTTAAATGTTGCTCGTGTTCTTCTTTACTCTTGGAATAAACAAGGATATCATCAATAAACACAATCACGAATCGATCCAAGAATGGTTTAAAAATGCGATTCATCAAGTCCATGAAAGCTGTTGGGGCATTAGTGAGCCCAAAAGACCTAACCAGAAATTCATAATGCCCATAACGTGTACGAAAGGCTGTCTTCATTATGTCATCCCTTTTAATCTTCAAATGATGATACCCCGACCACAAATCATTCTTAGAAAAACATTAAGCTCCTTGAAGTTGGTCAAATAACTCATCAATGCGTGGCAAAGGGTATTTATTATTTATAGTTACCTTATTCAACTGTCGGTAGTCTACACATAGCCGCATGGATCCATATTTCTTCTTTACAAATAAGACTAGTGATCCCCAAGGAGAAGAACTTGGACAAATAAAACCCTTATCAAGAAGATCTTGAAGTTGTTCCCGTAACTCTTTAAGTTCTGCTGGTGCCATACGATAACGAGTTATAGATATAGGATGAGTGTTAGGAACTAAGTCTATAGAGAACTCGATCTCCCTATCAGGTGGCAACCTAGGAAGTGCTTCAGGAAAAACATCTAGAAACTCACATGCTATTGGAATTTTCTCCAATTCCTCTTCAGCAACTTGTGCATCCCTTACCAAGGCTAAGTACACTTGACAACCTCTTCTCATTAACTTGGTAGCTCTCAATGCTGAGATTTGGTTATGTGGTACCCAACAATGTGCTCCTTGAAATGAGAAGACTGGTTGTCCTAGTATCTCAAATTTCACCACTTTGTTATGACAATCCAAAGTGGCATGATGCAAAGCCAACCAATCCAAACCCAAAATCACATCAAAATATATCAAGTCAATAACTACCAAACCTACTGAAAACACCTTGCCATCAATAGTTATATCACAAGAACGATACACCAACTTAGCAAGCAAATTTCCTCCAACAGGTGTAGCTATAACTAAAGGCTCTTCTAAAGAAGATGAACATTTACCAAGTTGAGTAGCAAACCACGAGGATACAAAAGAATGTATAGCTCTAGGATCAAACAAAACATGAGCATCTCTAGAACAAATAGAAAGTATACTTGTAACTACTGCATTGGATGTCTGAGCATCCTAACGAGTCAAAGCAAACACTCAAGCCTGACCTATTCATGCTGGTATTTGGCCTCTACCACCAAATCCTCTACCTCACTACTGAAATTTTCCTGAACCTCTGACATAAGAATTTCCACTCTGACGCACATATGCATAATGAGTCTAGGAAGATGCCAAAGTTGTTGGTGTTGATGCATAACTAGAGGATGGATGTGTCGTGTCTACAGGATAATCCCTCCTGATGTGACCTATTTAGTCACATTGGTAGCACACCTTAGCATTACCATCTCTAGAACAATTCCTGAAGTGAAACCTACCACAAGTAGAACATCGTGTAGCTGAAACACCAAAATGCCTGTGAGGGAAAATGGATTGTGATGCTGCTCCAGAATCTGATCTACGAATATGCACTGTCCCAGAAGACTACCCTCTATTACCACCCTTTTGAGACATGAGTCTTTGTTGCACCTGATAACCAAACATAGATCCACCACCGCGATTTGAATAGTTATTGTAATATCCTTCAATCCTTTGCTTCTTATGTGAATCTTGTCTATAGCCTCATTTTTCCTTCTATCGTTGCTCAATCC
The DNA here is from genome assembly GCA_037974875.1 of Cicer bijugum. Taxonomy (NCBI): domain Eukaryota; kingdom Viridiplantae; phylum Streptophyta; class Magnoliopsida; order Fabales; family Fabaceae; genus Cicer; species Cicer bijugum. The sequence continues at coordinate 242,421 of JBBPBT010001328.1, read as the reverse complement.
AAAGGGCCAAACTCAAAACCTCAACAAAAGTAGAACAATTCAACCCAACCACATATCTAAATAAATAATCCTTTAATCCTCTAATAAAACTTTTAGCATGCATCTCCTCAGTGATAAGATAAAGACCATGTCTAGAGAGTTATGTAAAACGAGCACTATACTCTGAAACTGTCATACCCTCCATTTGCTCCACTCGCTCAAACTCATGAGCTAATCCATCTCTAACACTCTCCGGAAGTAAACGAGCCATGAACAATTGAGAGAACTCTCTCGATGCTAACGGAAGTGACCACGCTTGTCTTCCACGTGATACTATATCAAACCAATCACGTACCACACCTATTAGCTGAAATGATGTTAATTCTACTGCTCTTACCTCAGAACAACCCAATGCTCTCCAAAGCCGCTCTAGACTATCAATGAATTGTTGTGGATCTTAAGTTGCACTGGACCCATAAATAGTAGGGAGTTTAAGCTTCATGAAGTCTGGTAAAGTGACATCAATACCCCTCATTGCAGCAGTCGTCTGCTATTCAGCTTGTCTAACCTCTTGTTGACCATTGACATTTTCATGTCTTTGATCACCCTCCTGTTGTTGTCTGACGACAACCCCAACAAGTTGTTTCACAACCTGTTGTAATCCCTACAGACCAGCCACAAACTCTTCCATTGCTGGATTCCCGCTCCTCCTCCTAGGTACCTCTTCATCAGCATTCAACCCACGTCCGCCAACATTAGCTCTACGCCTATTTCGAGCATGCACTGAAACAAGACCTCGTTGATGAGCGCCTTGAGCTTGGGAAATTGACTCATCAACAATTTCCCTTATAGTAGGATTCCTAGTCTTTGGTGGCATTCTCACATATTCAAAGAACATAGATCAAAGATTGAATAAGACGACAAGACATTGTGGAGAGATAGTGATGATGAATTTAAACACAGATTCAAACAACAAATGAGACTCTCATAGAGTGCTAATAGCCCTTGTAAGTAAGTTGTGCCCATGTACACAATTTACTGACAAGAATCTATTATCACCCAATGTTTGCAGCTATTAGGACCTACGACCGAGCTCTGATACCAACTTTGTCACGACCCGAAATTTAAATGTCGTGACCGGTGCACAAGCTATACTCCTAGCCTGACAAGCCTACGAATTAACTTAACAATTAAACAACTAAATCGTTCTCTAACCATTTCAAATATATATATACTTTTTACTCGAAATTTCGGCCACAAATAAAGACCAATTTCAATTTTGGCCTTTGTGAGAGCTTTTTCGGTCACTAATTTGTGAAGGTTTTATTCGGCCACAAAATATTTATAAAGTTGGCCACAAAATGCTATTTTTCTTGTAGTGAGTATCCTCCGTAAATTCAATATTTCCAAATTTATGAAATCCCTGTTAAATTCTCAATTCAATCACAATTCAAAGAACATAAACTAATCGTTTAATACACTTTCAAAAAAAACTTCATGACTCCAAAATAATTGCAATTTACATAGACTCAACAGACGTTACAAAAAAATGGTCCTCGATCAAAGAGGCCTACCGAAAGAAATATGTTGAGACTTAAATCAAATAACAGATTCTACGCAGCTGCGTGCGAATCTAAAAAAAATAAGCAACATAAAGGGGTAAGTCACAAAGACTTAGTGAGAAGACAACAACCACCATCAATTAGAAGGGAAACACAAAAAGGCACGAATAACTGGTTTACAATCGGGTGGCAATTATGTTAAACAATATTACTTAGAATTCTAGAAAAAAAATTCTAAATTTAAATATATACACATATTTAGTAATTAAACTATAATTTAATCGCTTGACAAAAATAATAAAAAAAACCCAATTAATAATTATAACACCGATTTATTAGCATCTATGATAGCCCTCTCCTCCTACAGATGACCTTTCTCATAGGGTCGACTCCATCTAACAGGTAACTCTCCCTAATCAACATGAGGTAACTAGGTGCACCAAACGCATTAATAATTATAACACCAATTTTCCAAAACACGCATGTAAAATCATTTCATCGTAATTCATAAAAAAAAAAACATACTCAGTCGCATAACAATTCAAGATTTAAATACTTTAACTCATACATAAATCAAATTAATAACATATTATATAGCAACGACCGTTAAATTAAATAATTGACGAAATCGAGATAAAATTCGAAGGTTGTGTTCCCCAAATTTTTCAATAAATATTTTAATATAGAAAACAATAAAATAATAATAATAATAGCATTATAAAAATATATGACGATGATCGTCGTCAACTCAATGCTATGGAGACTCGTCTAAGTTTGCTCTCCAACAACTCTCAGAGTAGCCGACATGATCTCAACTGTCAAATCTGAGTATCAAAAAAATATTTCCAAGACTTTAGAAAAATTATTCTAAAGTTTAGCTTACTCTAGGAAACCCTAAAAATCGTTTAAATATACCCTATGCACAAAAATAAGATTTTTAAACAAAACTACATTTTTTTATGAATTCATACTCGGATTAGAGTTGTGCATTTACTTCAATGAGTCTCAATCAACAACTCTCAAAAGATGGATACCTTTTACTTCCTTAGAACACAAACCCTAACCCAAAAATTATACCCAAGAACTTGGGAGAATATGAGGAAAGTAGCTTAGGAAAAGTATACCCTTTCCATGGGTTTATTGTGACTTAAAGTGAGAGGAAGAAGAAGAAGAAGAAAAGAAAAAAAAATGAAAATGGAGAAGGATTGGTTGCTGAGAGAGAAGGAAGAAGGGGGAAAAATGAAATAAAAGAGAAAGTGGGGAGGGGGAAAGTTTGTTTTATTATTATTATTATTATTATTATTATTATTATTATTATTATTATTATTATTATTATTATTATTATTATATATTTAAAAGGACACGGGACGTGTCAATAATTTATTAAATAAAATCTAAAAAAAATAAAGAAAGAGTACTTGTACAGCTACTTTTCTTTACACTATGCGAAAAATAGGATTTTACAGCGCTTTTTTTAAGCCTTTTACAGCGCTTTTTCAAAAAAAAAAAAGGCGCTGTAGAATCGAGCGCTGTAAAAGATACAACAGCGCTTGTAAAAAAGCGCTGTAAATCATGTAAATATAACGCGCGCTTGTTATGCACCTTTTACAGCGCTTCCTACAAAAAGCGTTGTAAAAGGCATACCCATATTCATATATTTGGTGTACCTTTTACAGCGCTTTTTTCAAAAAGCGCTGTAAAAGGCATACCCATAATTCATAAATTTGGTGTATCTTTTACAGCGCTTTTTTCAAAAAGCTCTTTAAAAGGCATACCCATAATTCATTAATTTGGTGTACCTTTTACAGCGCTTTTTTCAAAAAGCGCTGTAAAAGGCATACCCATAATTCATAAATTTGGTGTACCTTTTACAACGCTTTTTATAAAAAGCGCTATAAAATGTGTGATTTTTTTTTTAAAGCCATGTATATATTTGAAAAGCGCTTTTTAGATTTTTATGGCATTTTTTTTATAAAGCGCTGTCTTTTATCTTTTTATCCAAAATTAGTTTGAACCAATTCACACAACACAACACAACCAGAATAAGTAATTTACAACATGATACATATATATTACCCTGTAACAGTAATTTATAATAAGCAGTTCACACAATATGATACATATATATTACCCTGTAACATAGTAATTTACAACATAAGTAACTAAATATACATTGAACCTAATTTACAACATATTCATATGCATGTTTATATATCGTCCTATGATCATATACATATAATAGCTATGCACCATATAATATTCAGATCCCTTGCCCAGCAGCATGCTATTTCCCAGAAAATCAAATAATTTTCATTTCAAGCACATACTCACACCATTCCTCCTTTAATTCCATCAGATCTTGCTCAGAATATGATGGACTGGAATTTTCAAAGTACTGCAATATAAAAATTGAACATATTATATTTACTTAGTATCAAATATATAGATAATTTATATATGAAAATCATATAATCAAAATATCGTACTGTTTCTGGGATAATAGTTTTATTCTTGTCAACAATCTCCTTCATGAATCTCAATACGTAGTACCCACAATCGATGTTGTTTGTTTGACGAGGGCACTTTATTGGGATCCATGTAATATTATTAGACTTTTGCTTCGACACTGTCGCACCTCTTTGAGCTCGAAAAGCTTTTAATGCACTATCGAATGAGTAAATGTGATTATTTTAGCATGAACAAATACTTATTTATATATATGTGTAACAAAAATAAATGAATATTACTTACATGTCGAACATAGTCTTTATTTCGGAGTGTTTGTTGTAATCGCCATGCACGGGATCCAAATAGTATATAACTTCAGAGACCGCATTGATTGCAAATAGCACCCAATGTGCCCTACAACAAAAAAAAATTGGTTAAGCAATTTTGTTTATACACAACTAATAAATTAAATTCTCATCAATTAAAAAAGAAAAAATTACGTACCCTGAATTATATGGTGCGAAGAACAATTTATCCTTTTCTTAATTTCCTAAAAACATATCTATAATGTATTTCTTTACATTTTCTGGATCGAGTTTCCACATGGACATCTTATGCGGAGACAAGAATGAGTATTTATTTGACAATTTCCTCGTGCACACGACCTTCTCATACAAAAACCTTCAATGAAAATTTTAAACTAGATTAATTACCAATACATTTAATTAATTACCAATAAATGCAATTAAAAGTATTTTTTACCTTATGTACAAGCTCATTACAGCAGCACTGAGCTCCTTATGTTCGAGAAGTTCGTATACGTGCTCCTTGCCGAGAAATTCCTCATAATCATCTCCGAATATATCTTTATCCATGTGTACCATGCGCGAATCGCCGCTGCTGCCCATGTTCTTTTTTAATTGGATGTCAATACACGCCCCGTATTTACCAAGGCGTGGCTGACTTATTTTAGGAGCAGCAGCAGCAGCGACTGATTTCCTCCGATCCAGTTTTTTTCATGCTGCAAGTTTGGCTGCTTTATTGCCCTCTGGCCTTTGTAATTTGGCAGCTCTATTAACCTCCAATTTTTGAGGTTTGCTGCCTTTTTTTGGATGTGCGGGTGGTTTATTTATTTGGACCTACAAAAATGAGGTTAAATGTTAGTTTATTGAATCTGAAAAAATTGACAAAGCTTATGTAATAAATGTGACAAACCTTTTCGGGAGACGTAACTGATTCGTTTCTGGGAGGGCTTTTAACGAGGGCAACAAGGTTTGTGGGCCATGCCACGTAACTACCAATAGCTTCGCCCAATGTCTGCATATCTCCGTCGTTGTCCGGTATCGGCAACGGTGCAGTTGGTTCGAAAGCAACAGTAGGCGATACTTTGACATAGCCCACAGGGATCGGAGTATTGTGCAATGCTTCTCCCAAAGTATTGTACAATTTTCCTTTTCCCACCTTCTGATGAGTGGGCGAGGACAAGTATAGGAAACATGAAGTGACACCCTAAATCAATAGTTAAAACATAAGTACAGTTAATATATAATATTGTAAGTAATTACATAAGCAAGTACAGTTAAAACATAAGTACAGTTAAAACTTAAGTAATTAATTACCTCGGGAATAATTTTCAAATCGACGTTGCAACTCCCGGTTTCACTCTCCATTTGTATTTCACGTTGGAGCTGATCCAAAAGTTGCTTCTCTTTATTCGTATTCACAAAGAGTGCCACTTGCTCTGATAGGATTCAGAGCTTCTCTAATACTTCCTCGTTGGAAGATTTTTGGCGCTTTTCTTGAGAAAAAAAGCTTTTGGGAGTTACGCCAAATCCCTTCCCCCTAACTCGACCGGAATATTCAGGAACATTAAAAACTTTGCCCAGAATGTCCCTGCAACTAGCCTTGTTGCCCTCTTCATTTTCAGAACTTTGTTCGATGGTCTCCTAAAATACATGTAACATTAAAATAGTTAAGTTCATTAGCATTTTTAAAATACAATATTAAAAAGTATTCAAGTGATAAATACATTGAAAAATATTAAAGTCATAATATACTTAAACAAAGTTTTATTACTTTTTGAACATTTTCGTTATCAACCACTCCATCCTTATTTACACGAGCTTCCTTCCACAAGATATGACGACCCAACGGTTGATCGGATTGGGTCTCTTGTCGCTATTCGTTAAGATCATAAACAAAATATTAGTTAGAAACTATAGTTTATAATATAAATTCCCTCATTATATCAAATTGATGTTTAATTACTTACAAGTATTTGGTCTAGACGTGCATATCCCATACGTGATTTTTTGTATGGGTGCGTCGGATTGCTTGCCCTCTCGCGATTTGCCTTACTAATATTCTATATAAAAAAATAGCAATTATGTAAAACACACAAATGCTAATAAAACACACAAATGAATAATAAAACACACAAATGCTAATAAATTAATCACTTACGACAAATGCGGGGTCAGAACGTTTGGAAACAAATGCCTTCCATTCATCATTTGATATATAATGTTGATATATTTTTGGAGGTTCAGCAGTTGTGTTTCCTTCTCTATCTTTTAGATAGAAATTTGAGAGATGCGATCTAGATCCCCGATGGATTTTCCCAGCAACTCTCAAAACGTAACTCTTTCTTCCCTCATCAAGGACAAAAGTCGTCTGCAATGAAAAAAATTATAAGTAAAGTATTTCAATGAAAATATTTATAAATGACAAAAGATTGGATCAAAAAATTTACTTGAATGTCATTCCATATTATATCTTTGGCATCCTTCAACGCCTTATCTCTCCAATCGTCAATTGTAATTGGAATATTTTGTCGAACAACAGCCCCAATGTAACTTACAAACATTGAGCTGTTGGGGTCAATTGGCTGACCACTGTCATTCCAACCAACCAAATAAACTCATTTAGTAAGTACATGCTATTAAAAAAAGCTAAAAAAAATACACAGCAAACAGAGTATAGTATAGTATAACCTCAAACTTGGTGCCATTGCTCCTTGCTTTAATCACCTTTTGCATTATAGTTGCACCACGTTTGACTTCATTTTCATAAGCCTTACTGGTGCCAACTTCTTCATTTTGAAGTTCTAAATCTCTATTTGTATCCATTTAACTATAACAAGTTCAACATGCAGTTTAGTATAACATCAACAAGCTCAACATGCATCAACAAGCTCAACATGCAGTTTAGTATAACATCAACATGTATCAGTATATATATTTTAAACAAGCTCAACATGCATTTTAATGATAACCAAAAATTAATAACATCAATACCTGAATAATGGTTCCAAGAAAGATGAAATGCAAAGAAAAGAGCGAACGCAGAAAGTTCACAGAAATAAGGTTCACAAAAAAACGGTTTGAGGAAATACGTAATGACGGTTACGTATTTCAATGAAAATATATGGTTCGAAATGATCTTGGATGAAAATAAGGTTCGAAATGAAGGAGATGATCGTGGAAATACAGTTCGTAATGGACGGGATTATAGGGTTTGCAAAAGAAGAGAAGAACGATGAAGGAGATGATAGTGTAGTTTATGTAATGAAGAGGAAACTAAAGAGGTTACTGTTATATATATTACCCTTTTACAGCGCTTTTTTATAACCCTTTTACAACGCTTTTTTCAATGAGCGCTCTAAAAGGCTCTAAAAGGCCTAAGCCTTTTACAGCGCTTGTTAAAAAAGCGCTCTAAAAGGCGTTCTTATTTAATTTTTTAAAAGGCTCTTTTACAGCGCTTTTCCAAATAAGCGCTGTAAAAGACCTCATTGATTTAGAATGTTATATAATGTTTTTTTAAAGCCTTTTACAACGCTTTTACAAATAAGCGCTGTAAAAGGTCTCTTTATTTTATTTTTAAAAGAGTCTTTTACAGCGCTTATTTGAACAAGCGCTGTAATAGACCTCGTTGTTTTATTATGTTATATGAATGTTTTTTTACAGTCTTTTACAGCGCTTTGTTAAAAGAGCGTTGTAAAAGGCCTTATTGTTTTTTTATGTTATTTTTGTGTTTTGTTATGTTATTTTTTAAACTCTTCCTCTTCACCAAACTCCTTTTATGCATCTTATTCACAAACATCAAAGCTTACTCCTCAACACCCTTTTTATCTCTTTACATTCCCTTTCATTCTGAAATCGAAACTTGTTCTTCAGGTTCAACACCCTTTTTATCTCTTTACATTCCTTCTTAAATCGAATCTTGGTCTTCAGGTTCATTGCCATGTTGCGAAAAATGGATTTGAGTCTAATGTTTTTGTTAACAATGTGTTTTTGTTAAAGAGCCTATTAACAAAGTGTTTTTGCCAAAAATGCGTACATGGTGTTTGAAGAAAATCATGTTAGATAAGGTCCTGTTAGTTGTTTGATGAATGTTATTTTTAAAGCCTTTTACAGCGCTTTTACAAATAAGCGCTGTAAAAGGTCTCTTTATTTTATTTTTAAAAGAGTCTTTCACAGCGCTTATTTGAACATGCGCTGTAATAGACCTCCTTGTTTTATTATGTTATATGAATGTTTTTTTCACAGTCTTTTACAGCGCTTTGTTAATAGAGCGCTGTAAAAGGCCTTATTGTTTTTTTATGTTATTTTTTTGTTTTGTTATGTTATTTTTTAAACTCTTCCTCTTCACCAAACTCCTTTTATGCATCTTATTAACAAACATCAAAATTTACTCCTCAACACCCTTTTTATCTCTTTACATTCCCTTTCATTCTGAAATCGAAACTTGTTCTTCAGGTTCAACACCCTTTTTGTCTCTTTACATTCCTTCTTAAATCGAAACTTGGTCTTCAGGTTCATTGCCATATTGCGAAAAATGGATTTGAGCCTGATGTTTTTGTTAACAATGTGTTTTTGTTAAAGAGCCTGTTAACAATGTATTTTTGCCGAAAATGCGTACAAGGTGTTTGAAGAAAATCCTGGTAGATAAGGTCCTGTTAGTTGTCTGATGAATGTTATTTTTAAAGCCTTTTACAACGCTTTTACAAATAAGCGCAGTAAAATTTTATTTTTAAAAGATTCTTTTACAGCGCTTTTCCAAATAAGCGCTGTAAAAGGTCTCTTCATCAGACACCAAATAAAACCTTCATCAGACACCAAATATATCGTTATTTTATTTTTAAAAGGGCCTTTTACAGCGCTTTTCCAAATAAGCGCTGTAAAAGGTTTCTTTATTTTATTTTTCAAAGAGTCTTTTACAGCGCTTTATAACAAAAGCGCTGTAAAAGACTTTAAAAATGATATTCATCAGACACCCTAACATGACTTTTTCTAACAGGATTTTCTTCAAACACCTTGCACGCATCATGGGAATCCTCAAAAGTGTACCAAAGTCACATCTTCTAGTACGCATCATGGAGAAGGTTGCATTTCAAATCAACTATTGAGCAAATATTGTAGTAGGAAGGTGAAAATTAACCAAACCATTATTTTCGGTTACTTGTAATGAACTTAGTAACTTGGTTAATTGAAATTACTCAAGACTAACAAAAAGACTATGCCATAATTTTCACCTCTTTAGTTTATGAAGAAGATAATTTCCATTAAATACAATTATAGACAAGTCTTACAATAATTTTGTGTGCAAACATCACAAGAACATACTAAACCATTCACTCTCTATGCCATTCCAAATCAAAGTATTGTGTTGGTGTATATGACATCTGATTTGCGGAAGAATTATGCAGAATGATATCTAATCTAACATGGATGCACAGCGGTTCAATAAATTCAATTTTATTTCACACCAAATTGAATACGGTCCCTAGTTAACAATTCTAATGAATTTCAAACTATATGGATCATGGTAGATATGGAGAAATGCATTAGACAAGAATGATTATTATTATGGATGTTGATTTACATGCAATTATTATTAAGACAATTAATCAATATCCGAAACGAAATAATTGCAGAAATGTAAACAAGATAAGGGAAAAGAAAAGGTGTACGCAGGATTTTATACTGGTTCAGACGTCTCGTGACGACCTACATCCAGTCCCAAGATCCAACAAGATCTTAGCCTATCCAATAGAACTTCTTAGAATCAGTTTACTGATTTTTACAGCGTGTCTCGCACCAATCTTAAACTATTCTCCCTGTTCTATCTTTTCCCTTCCCTGAATTCCCAAGTTTAAGTCCTATAAACTTGACCAAGAATTCAGTCAAGCGTCTTCTTGTTGACAGCCCTCAACCTCGAAGATCGCCACCAGTCGCAGCTGGATTTTCTCAAAGTAATTTGTTACAAAAGAGTATTACAGAATATGTAACATATCAAATATACAAATTTCTTGATCTTCGTTCTTCTCAAAGTAATCTTTCTCAAATCAGTCTTTTCCAATCCTCAATGATCACAAGTTGATTGTCCATGGTTGAAAAAGATGTTCAATTGATATTGGTTGAGAAAGAGTTATCTCATGTGTTGTAGCTCTGAAAAAGAATTATCAAAGTTATTATGTATTGTATCATTATTCATTCATTATGAGAAGAAGTGTGTGAAAGCAGTTTATATAGTTTCTGGAAAAACAACGTATGAATCGATTTGGCAAATCAATTCATTAAAGTTATAAAGCACACTAATCGATGTAACCAATCGATTTCGTGAATCTTGTTTTTCTTGAATCTTGAAACTGCTTACACTAATCGATTTAACGAATTGATTATTTTAACTAAGTTCTTCAGACTTGGATGAATGCACTTAATTGAATCGATGTTCATAATCGACTTGGCGTGTTTTGTTCCAACAACGATATCAAAACAATCGATGTACTTGATCGATTCAACCAATTCAGTCATCTCTGTTTCTAAAACTTTTTGCACCAATCGCTTTAGTCAATTGATTACACTGGTTCCAAGGACACAGTGATTTTCACAAATCGATGTGCCTAACCGATCGTAAAATTAAGTCTGAAGCTCATTACAACAGTTGGTCCAGTCAATCGATTTACCAAGTCGATCGATGCCAACTTTAATACAACAGAGGTAAATAAGTAGATTTAGCTAATCGACTATGTATGTTCCAGAACAAGTTCATTTTGAAATTTATTTTTGTAAGTCGATTTGCCTAATCGCTTTATTAACATTGGTTTGGTTCTGGAACATTCACATTCGATTTGGTCAATCGATGTAGACAAAACAGAACATAAAGAAGTTATTGAGTAATCGATTCGCCAACTCGACTAGTTTGCAAGGTATGCTACTGACTTGCACATTATAATTTTAGTAAGTGTTCCAGTCGCTTTGTCTAATCGATGTAAACCATCAGTTCAGTCTTGGTGATTTAAACAATCGATCTGCCTAATCGATTCGTGGCAAACTGGCTCTCTAACTTGCACAATTTATTTTCTAATAAGTGTACCAATCGATTTGCCTGATCGATTGATGGCCTGTTTGAATTTTCATAAGGTGTGCAAATCGATTTTCCCCATCGATTGATTAATCCCAGACTTTATAATATCATCCAACCCTTTTACAGAATCGATTTTACTAGTCGATTAGCTTGTGGATCGTCAAGGTTTTGTTGATTTCTTGAGTTCCAAGCAATGGTTTCAAGTTTGTAGGATTGAATGGATGTTCCTGAAATTTTCTCAATTCACACTGTTAGATTTATTTAAAAGTGTATGTTTGTCAATAACTTCAAAAACGAGCGAACATATGTCTAACAATTATCCATATGTCTAACAATCTCCCCCTTTTTGATTTAAGTGACAAACATGCAATTTTTAACTTGAGAAACATTTCAAAGGAATATAATGAAATAAAAACAGTCTTACAAAGCTCCCCCTAAATATGTGTATCATACTTTACAAGAGGGTTAGTGCTAATATAGACAATATGCGTATCCGAGCAAATTTGTAAAGACAATAGAGCATATTAGATTATCATATAAGATAAACACTGTTAGTACAAGTCAAGTTATAAAATTTCTCTACCCCTTTGTTAGTTAAGTCAAAAAGAGAGGAGGCAAAAGAATCAGAAGTTTGCTCCCCCTGAGTTGGTAGCAAACCTGAAAAAACTGAATGCTGCAAAACAATGAACTGATTAGTAACAAGAGCAGGAAATTCAGTATGATTATAAACTTGAAAACTTGTATCAATGCAATAAACAAAAAAAAAAAAAAAAAAAAAAAAAAAAAAAAAAAAAAAAAAAAAAAAAA
>JBBPBT010001328.1:194772-230036 GCA_037974875.1 Cicer bijugum | reverse complement strand
AAGAAAAAAAAAAAAAAAAAAAAAAAAAAAACAGATTATGGCACGCATTTGAAGTAATGAAAATGAAATGCAGCAGTAGTTAACACAATCAATAAACTTCAAAGAAAATATTATATTCATTCATCAACAGAAATTACAGCAAATAGAAGCAATTTACACAGAAAAGCAAAACAGAAAAATCAAACAACTAAGAGAACCTAAAATCCTAAACATCTAAAGTTTGCTGGCCCTCATTATTATCTGGGGATGAGGCTGAGACCGCTGTATTACCCTCAGCAGGTGTCTCCTCATCATGAGTCACAACAACCTCTACATGTGTAGGAGTCTTCTTCAGCTGCTTGCCTTCCAATTTCAGCAACATCGTTGAAGGACAACTTAATGCCCAGATGTTTCTGAATAGCTGCTACATCTTGTGCCATCTGAATCTGATCTGATTGAATCTTCTGGATTGCAGCTTCCATTCTCTCATTTGCTGCCTCCATTTTGGCGTTGTGAGCCGCTTGAGCTGCCATAAATTCAAGCAGTTTGGTAAGCAACTCAGACCCTGCTGGAACTGACTCAGCAACAGGTGGTTCAGCAGTAGCTTGAGGTCGCCTCCAAATACCATTCACTTTGCGCAGCTGCATTTGGTTCACAATGGATTCACCAAATGTCAGAATGGTCTTGGACAATTCTTCACCCTTCACAGCTACCTTGAAGTGAGTGAGAATTTTTGTGATTAGCTGTGGATACGGAAGCACCAGCTTTCCTTGTGCTGCTTCCTGCATGTGTCGAAGCACAATCCATTAATAACATAACCAGTGTAAGAAAAGACATGTAAGCTCGGACCATTTGCTAGCCACCTCAATCTCTGTGAAATTGATCTGGGGTCTATATCAAATTTTGAGTTTATGTGATTTTTTAACCAAGTTATAAAACTTCGATTGTGCTCTCGAGTTATCCAATTTTGATTCCTATTCATGTTCAAACGAGATAACTGATCCATGTGTATTGTAACATACGATTGAACCTCATCATCATTGTGCATAACATACAATTGTGCCTGCTCCTATTCTATCCTTGATATAGTCAGCAGTCTCCTTCCAATTGTCCCTTCTCCTGATATTCTTCCCGAATGACGAGACAAGGGAAGCCCTATGGATTCAACATTGGACAAATATTCAGTACAAAATTCAGCAGCCTCTTCAACAATGTATTTGCCTCTTCAACAAGGTATCGTTCAGCAATACGACCTTCTGGTCGTCTTCTACTTTTTACGTACCCTTTTAATATTTTCGTATATCGTTCTATCGGATACATCCATCTCATATAAGCTGGCCCACAAAATTGTGTCTCCTTAACCAGATGAACAGTAAGGTGAACCGTTATATCAAAAAGCGAGGGTGGGAAATACATTTCAAGCTCACACAAAGTAACAACAATTTCCCTCTACAATGTCGGTAATTTCTGAGGGTTGATCACTTTACTACAAATTTCCCTGAAGAAGAAACATAATCTAGTCAAGGCTAGTTAAACTTTTTCAAGTAAAATGGAACATATACCTATTGGTAGCAAATGCTCCATTAGAATATGACAATCATGGGTCTTCAAACCTTTTAACTTGAGGTCTTTCATACAAACCAAATTTTTAATGTTCGAAGAGTATCCTTCTGGAACTTTAACTTCGTGTAGAAATTTACATAAAACAATTTTTTCCTTTCTAGATTGAGTATGAGCGGCTGGAGGTAGATATGTGCGATTTCCTTTCTTTACTAGAGCCAATTCATTTCTTATTCCCATATCGACCTAGTCCAATCTTGCGTTGATGCCATCTTTAGACTTTCCTAGAACATTGTGTAACGTACCAATAACACTATCAAATACATTTTTTTCAATATGCATCACATCGAGGAAATGTCTTATATACAATGACTTCCAATATGGCAATTCAAAGAAAATTGACTTTTTCTTCCACCCGGTTTTGACCAGCTCTCCCGCAAAAGGTTTGCCAAATTTATTGGTCAAACCTTGTACTTTTTCAAGTATTTGATATCAAGTTGGTGCTAAAAGAGCTTTACCTTCCTCTGATTTTCCATTAAATGCATTTCTCCACCCACGATACTGATGACTATAGGGTAAAAATCTACGATGTCCAAGAAACACATTCTTCTTACAATGTTTCAACCGCATCCAATTTGTACTCTCTTCACATATAGGACATGCACACAGACCTTTAATGCTATATCCTGATAAATTACCATATGCTGGAAAATCATTAATTGTGCCGAACAACATAGCCCTCAAATTGAAACATTCTTTCTTATACCCATCATAAACTTCCACACCTGTCTCCCACATACGTTTTAAATCTTCGATTAGAGGAGTCAAGTATACGTCGATATAATTCCCCGGTTGTTTGGGTCCAGAAATTAACAGAGACAACATCATGAACTTACGCTTCATACATAACCATGGAGGTAGGTTATATATTACTAAAATCACATGCCACGTGCTGTGTGAGATGCTTTGAAGACCATGTGGATTCATTCCATCAGTAGAAAGTGTCAGTCTTAGATTTCTTGACTCTACCCCGAATTCAGGATACTCGTGATCAATTTTTGCCCATTGTGGGGAATCTGCAGGGTGTCGAAACATTCCATCTCTAATTCTTTCATTTGCATGCCATGTCAAGTGTTTTGAATCTTCTTCATTGCGATACATGCGCCTAAATCTTGGTATTATAGGAAAATAACACACGACTTTTGCTGGAGTAGATTCTTTCTTTCTTCTTATATCGAGAGACATTGCATTTCAGACACGCCTTAAGTAGTTCATATTCATTTCGAAATATAATGCAATCGTTAGGACACGCATGAATCCTTTCGTAACTCATGCCAATAGAACACAAAATCCGTTTAGCCTCGTAGGTTCGATTGGGAAGTTCATTATCATCTGGCAACATATCTTTTATGAGTGTTAATAATTCTGTAAAGCTTTTATCAGACCATCCATTACTCGCTTTTAAGCTGTACAACTTTAATATTGCCGACAATCTTGTGAATTTAGTACAACCATTATATAATTCTTTCTCTGCATCACTCAACAAACTTTCAAACATTTTAGGACAATCTCGAAGATCTTCTTCAACTGCTTTTGCGATCTCATCAACTCGGTCCGGCTCATATGTATTTGTATCGAAGTCAGTTGAAGCATATGTCGAACTATTCTCAAAATTAATGTTTTCTTTTTTTTTTCTCACCATGTCTTATCCAACATGTGTAGCTTTGATCAATTCCATTACATACTAGATGTCCTTCTAATTCATCTTCTCTAACACGTTTTCCAAAACAACATTTTAAACAAGGACAAACTACTCTATTTGGATCTTTTGCATTCTTTACTGCAAACTCAACAAACTCCTTCACTCCAATTTCATACTCTTTTGACAATCGATTGGCTGACATCCATTTCCTATCCATATTATACCACCTATATAAATGCATTTATAAAACTAATAAACATATCAACAAGTTTCAAAAAGAAACCAATATCAACTAACAATTTCAAAACAGAACAGATCATGTGGTATGAGTTTTTGACAATTTCAAAACATAACAAATCATGTGGTATATATATAACAATTTTTAGTTTTCAATTATTAAAAAACTAAAGATTTTTTGACAAAAACAAATTAAAAAATACCTGAGACAACGTAGATGGCCGCACAGTATGCAGAGGATATTAGGGTTCAATTATTTGAAAGATGTAGAGGATATGAGGGTTTCCAACGTATATAATTATTTGAAAGATGTATTTTACAGCGCTTGTAGTTAAATTCAATGAAAGCGCATGTATTTTACAGCGCTTGTGAAAAAAGCGTTGTATTAGGTAGTTAAATTTATTGCAAGCGCATGTATTTTACAGCGCTTGTTAAAAAAGCGCTGTAATAGGTAGTTCAATTATTTGAAAGCGCATGTATTTTACAGCGCTTGTGAAAAAAAGCGTTGTAAAATAATACACGAAAGCGCTTCATTTTACAGCACTTTTTTTACAAGCGCTATAAAAGCCTTATAATGTTATGCGCAAAGGTTATATGACCTACAACAGTGCTTCTTTTACAGCGCTTGTCATCAAAAGCGCTGTAAAAGGCTCCGTTATTTTTAAAATATATTTACAACAACGTTTGTGTTTTGCAAGCACTGTAAAAGATGCGCTGTTAAATGTCATTTTTGGCGTAGTGTTAACAATCACATATATTTTTTCATCTTCAATGAGGGTGACTAATAGACAGTGTCCTTAATAAGGAAAAAGTAGATAAAAGTCATCTGAATAGAAATGCTCCTAGAGCATCCACACACAGTGATAGATTTTCAAAATTAGTATTTAAGTGTCCTACATGGAGCCCAAGTGTAAATGTCATTCATTTATATTTTTTTAATAATAGTATATAATAAATACTTAATCACTTCAGTACAACATGTAAAGTTTTTTTAAATGGATTCGTTAATAATTTTATATAATTATTTTTCAACAACAATAACAATAAATACACATTATTTATTTGTTTTAATGGTAGAGTTCATGTGTCATAAAAAAAAGATAAAGTATCTTTATAAGATTTGATATCAAATAACAAATTATAATTAGAGATATACTAACAATACTATCTTTTCAAAACTCAAAATACCATTCACACTAGTGCATTTAAACCTTATATAATGTTACATCACCGATATTAAATCGGTTGTTATAAATCTAATGTAATAAATAAAACAGTGACAAATTTATTATTATGATAAACTTTATTAGATATGTTCTAATTGAACTGTTAAAAGATACAAATTAAAAAAAAAATCAACTAAAAAAATGCGATAACAAATTTGTTAGATATGTTATATTAGACAATTTTAAGAATCACTTTATCAAAAGAAAAAAAATTCCCCTAAATTAACCAAAAAAAATAAGAAAAAACATGCGCCAATCGATTCTTCTTCCTCCTGCGCGAGCTTCATCCTTCAACCTTCAACCTTTTTCCATCAATGCGAGCTCACCATTCATCTTTCAACCTTCAACCTTCAACCTTCAATGTGAACTCTGTTAGATAATATTATTATATATTAGTAATAAGGGTATTTTAGACATTTCTATTATTTTGTATATATACTAATTGTAACCTTATTAACTCAAGTTTGGTTCATTCTATGTTATGAAACCCTAAAGTGGTTGTCTCTTGGTTGTCTATCTTCTTCCTCTTTTCATTGTTAACATGGTATCAGAGCTTTGGTTGATTTTGGGATCTATTGTAAAGAAGAGAGATACTATTTTGATAGAAAAGACAATCATCAAAACAGAAAAGAGAAGAGTAACCCTATTCCCGATTTTGTTAAATCAGTCTCAGAAAAACATCGATTGCGCATTCGTTAACCGTTGGATCGGGCTGAAATTTGGACAATAGGTTCGGAACATTCAGGCCTTCGTCTTCAAAGGTTGGATCGGGAAAACGACGTCTGGAGAGGGAGAAATCGTGCTTGCACAACAGCAGGTTATCCCTAATTTATTTTGTCTTAGTGATTGTGTTTGTCGTATTTTTCTGTCATTATTTGCTGTGGTTGGTGCTAAGGATGATTATCTTCAAGCTATTAGTGTTCACCTCAATGGACAAAATTACTCCTATTGGAGTTATGTGATGAAAAAGTTTTTGATTGGAAAAGATATGTGGGGTTTTGTGGATGGAACTTCTGTTAAGCCTACCGATAAAAAGGATGAAACTCAATATGCAAAAGATCTGAAAACATGGAATGTTAGTAATTCAAAAATTATTACTTGGATTAATAATTCTGTTGAGTTGTCTATAGGAGTGCAACTAGCAAAATATGATACTGATAAAGAGATTTGGGATCACTTGAAACGTTTGTATGTTCAGTCTAACTTTGCAAAACGTTATCAGTTGGAAAGTGATATTAGAGCCCTTAAGCAGAACAATATGACCATTCAGGAATTCTATTCGGCAATGAATAATCTATGGGATCAATTGACTCTTATGGAATCACCTGAGTTGAAAGCTGTCAAAGCATACATTGATCAAAGAGATGAGCAACGTCTGGTTTGGTTTCTAATGGCTCTTCGTGATGATTTTGAGGGCCTTCGTGGGGGTATTTTGCATCGTTCCCCCCTTCCTAATGTTGAATCAGTAGTTAGAGAATTGTTGGCAGAAGAAATCAGACTTCAGACTCATTCAGGTGTGTCAGATAAAGGAACTCTCTCAACTCCTCCATCTGTTTTTGTTGCTCCTGTTCAAAAAGGAAAATCTCAAGGGAGGGTTGGGCTTGGTAATGATGAATGTGCATTTTGCAAAGAAAAAGGTCATTGGAAAGCACATTGTCCAAAATTAGGGAGAGCACAAAAAAAGAATTTTAGGGGGCCATCGTCTAATGTTGTTGCTTCTACTCCTTCTACCATTGGCTCTAGTTCTGGTTCTGTATACTCATCTGAGACTGCTTCCCAAATATCTGATATTGCAGAACAACTTCAAAAACTTCTTGCCACTCAATCACATGCAATGTCTGTCACCTCTTCTAAAGGTTTGAACTCCTCTGGTATGTCAGGTATATCTCCTTCCATATGGATTCTTGATTCTGGAGCATCTCATCATATGACATACGATGATAAATCTTTTGTGTATATGAAACCTTCCTCGTCTGTGTTAGTTGTGACTGCTGATGGCACTCCTATGCCACTAGCAGGCATTGGCTCTGTCTCCACACCTAACCTTTCTCTTTCTGATGTTTATCATATTCCTAATCTTACTTTGAGTCTTGCTTCTGTTAGTCAAATATGTGATTTTGGTTATTCGGTTATATTTTCTTCCACTTCTTGTTGTGTGCAGGATCCACATTCCGGGAGGCTGATTGGGACATGCCATAGACAGGGGGGACTTTATATTTTGGATGACCTGAGACTCCCAGATACTGCAGCCTCAACAACTACTGTTGACTTATTATCTAGTTTTCGCTTGAATTCTTTATCTTCTAGTTTTTATTTATGGCATTCTCGCCTTGGACATGTTTCTGCTTCTAGATTAAAATATTTGGCTTCTATTGGAGCCTTGGGAAAGTTACAAACCTGTGATATCTCAGATTGTTGTGGTTGTAAACTTGCAAAATTTTCAGCTTTACTGTTTAATAAAAGTGTTTATGTTTCATATGCGCCTTTTGATTTAGTCCACTCTGATGTTTGGGGTCCATCACCGGTTCTCACCAAAGGTGGATCTAGATACTATGTTTCGTTTATTGATGATTACACTCGTTATTGTTGGGTTTATCTTATGAAAAATCGGTCTGAATTTTTTGACATTTATCGTATGTTTCGTGCAATGGTCAAAACTCAACATAACTCTATTATAAAGTGCTTTCGTTGTGATTTAGGTTGTGAATATACCTCTAATAAATTTTCTAAATTACTTGCTTATGATGGCACTCTCCACCAAACATCTTGTACTGATACTCCTCAACAAAATGGAGTTGCTGAAAGAAAACACCGTCATATTATAGAGACTGCTCGTTCCCTTTTGTTGTCCGCTTCAGTTCCTAGTGAGTTTTGGGGAGAAGCAGTTCTTACTGTTGTTCATGCTATTAATAGAATTCCATCCTCTATCATATCATGTTTGTCTCCTTTTGAAAAATTGTATGCTTCTACCCCTGATTATTATTCTTTGAAAGTTTTTGGTTCTACTTGTTTTGTTCTTCGCCCTCAAGTAGAGTGCGGTAAGTTGTCTTCTCGTTCAGCCATGTGTGTTTTTCATGGCTATGGACCTCTATTCACAGTTTGTCTGAGCCCTCTTCCTATAAAGAGGATGTTCTTGATCCTCTTTGGCAGCAGGCTATGGCAGAAGAACTATCTGCATTGCATAAAACCAACACTTGGGAATTAGTACCTCTTCCTCCTGGAAAACGTGCTATTGGGTCTCGTTGGGTATACAAGATCAAAACTAAGTCTGATGGGTCAGTTGAGCGCTACAAAGCACGTCTTGTTGCTAAGGGTTTCTCTCAACAATATGGTATGGATTATGAAGAAAGTTTTGCTCCTGTAGCCAAGATGACCACTATTCGTACTCTTATTGCAGTTGCATCTATTCATCACTGGCATATTTCTCAAATGGATGTCAAAAATGCTTTTTTAAACGGTGAGCTTCATGAAGAAGTCTATATGGTCCCTCCACAAGGAGTTTCTCATAATCAAGGGGAAGTATGTAAGTTAAAAAAGGCTCTATATGGTCTTAAACAGGCTCCTCGAGCTTGGTTTGAGAAATTCTCTACTGTGATTACTTCTCTTGGTTTTCGCTCTAGTGAACATGATTCTGCATTGTTTATAAGGTCCACCACTTATGGTCGCATTATACTTTCTCTATATGTTGATGATATGATTATTACAGGTGATGATGTTAGTGGAATAAATGAGTTGAAATTGCAGTTAGCCAAACAGTTTGAGATGAAGGACTTGGGAACTCTTCGCTATTTCTTGGGGATTGAAGTTGCCTACTCTCCTAGAGGCTACCTTCTTTCTCAATCCAAGTACATTGCCAACATTCTTGACCAGGCTCGTCTTTCTGATACTAGAGCAGCAGATACTCCTCTTGAGTTGAATGTGAAATATGCTCCATCGGATGGTGTTCCTTTACCAGATCCCACTTTGTATCGTACTTTGGTTGGCAGCTTAGTGTATCTCATGATTACCAGACCTGACATTGCTTATGCTGTTCATGTTGTTAGTCAGTTTGTTGTCTCTCCCACTATAGTACATTGGGCAACAGTTCTTCGGATTCTTCGTTATCTTCGAGGAACTCAATTTCAAAGTCTTCTCTTTCCATCGTCATCCTCATTAGAGTTACGAGCTTATTCTGATGCTGATTGGGCTGGTGACACCACAGATCGTAAATCTACCACAGGATTTTGTATCTTTCTTGGAGACTCTCTTATTTCTTGGAAGAGTAAGAAACAGGACATTGTCTCTCGTTCCTCTACAGAAGCTGAGTATCGTGCTATGGCATCTACTACCGCTGAAATAATTTGGTTGCGTTGGCTTTTGTCTGATATGGGTATCTCTCTTTCTGAGCCAACTCCGATGCACTGCGATAACAAGAGTGCTATTCAAATTGCTCACAACTCGGTCTTTCATGAACGCACCAAACACATTGAGATTGACTGTCATCTTACTCGCCATCATCTTCAGCATGGAACCATTACTCTACCGTTTGTCTCTTCTTCTTTACAGATTGCTGATTTGTTCACAAAGATGCATTCCATCAAACGTTTTCGTTTTTTAGTTGACAAACTCTCGATGCTCCATGTTAATGCATCGTGAGTTTGAGGGGAGATGTTAGATAATATTATTATATATTAGTAATAAGGGTATTTTAGACATTTCTATTATTTTGTATATATACTCATTGTAACCCTATTAACTCAAGTTTGGTTCATTCTATGTTATGAAACCCTAAAGTGGTTGTCTCTTGGTTGTCTATCGTCTTCCTCTTTTCATTGTTAACAAACTCATCATTCATCCTTAACACGATTTGGATGAACTTCATCATTCAACGTGAACTAATATGAACTTCAGCTTTCAGTCTTCTTAAATTTTGTTTTCACTCTCTCGTTCACAATCAAAAGGTAAATTTTCTTTTCCCCTAAATTATGTTTTAACTCCCTCTTTCACAATCAACATGTAAATTTGTATTTCCCTAAATTTTGTTTTCCTCTAAATTATGTTTTCACGCACGAACTTTACGGCCTTTAGCGTCGACGACAACTTGGTCTGGTGCAACATTTTCTACTTTTGCGCTGCAACGAGTTTTCTTTGTCATCCTCTTCAATTTGTCAAGAAGTGTTTATGTCGAGAAGTGTTAATTTCTTTCACCATTAGAAGTATGTGAGCAAGTGTTTGTTGCTTTCTTCAATAACGTTCTAATAATTCTTATTTCTTACTTAACAATATAAAATTTTTTCATTGTTAATTGTTCTTATTATTAATCTTTAATCTAAAGTTGCAGAGGATGAAACAATTACTATGAATTATTGGCAGCAAGTGAATGAGACAGAAAAAGAACATCAATTAGAAGAAGAATTTCGCGTGCGAATTTTTCTTAATCAGAAGAACCATATTTCTTATAATGATAATTGTATGTTTTTGTTGTGTCTTGTTAAAGTATCCTTACTTAGAAGATGATCATATTGATGAGGCATGTCCTTTGTGCTGCGATAATTGCCATTGCAAAACATGCTTACAATCAATTGCACTTATGAATGTCAGTTTTCCCCTTTCTAGATTAACTTATCTTTTGATTTTTCTGTATTTTAAAATGTGATTATAATGTTTTTTGGATTGGCTTAAGTGGCCTCAAGTATTGAAATTGAAATATTGGCCTCCTTGCAGTGTCTTGTTACTGAATTAGTGTATTTTTAAATGTTAGAAATTAAGGAACTTGAGCCATAATCATCTTTATGGTCCCTTGTTTGCTAAATTTGGCAATATGAGAAGCATACACATTATGTAAGTCTTGTTGATGTTTTTCTGATCTAAACGATTGAATTTTCAACGTATTGTTAAGTTGTTTTTCCTAGGGGTTTTAGTGGTTCATAATGATTTATATTTTCTCTAGTGATATGTCCTTCAACAACCTTTCGGGGAGTATTCCACCAGAGATTAGACACTGCAGAACCTTGTGTCTATGTATGTCTAACTATGAAGAGTTTTGTGCTTGATGTTTTGTGTTTATTCCTTGTGGGGTAACCTATTTATGTTGCAGTAAATGATACTAGTGTTGATTTTTGGATTTGATTGAAATCATCTTCCACGCACAAAACATATATGCTAGAGTATATCTAATCTTGATGGCATGCATCAACAACACAAGAACAAGAACGTGCTCGTATGTTGGTTAAGTGTCAGCTACACAAGAACGTTCTTGTATCAAATGTTGGTTAAATGTCAACCACTCTTTGCTTGCATCTTATTTTTAGGCAGAGTATGTCTACTTGTATTGTATGTCTGATGTTGTTGGTGACTCCATATCAAAATTTTCTAACTTGAATGGAGCATCTGTTTTTAATCTGAGTGATGGTTTTCTGTTAATGATATGTAAAATTCTTCAACTCTGTTAATGGTATTGAGTACTTGAATTCCTTTTCTACTAATATGGATGACATTAGCTATGTGCTCATTTTCCTTTCCTTATGTTTTTTTCTCCTTTTGTTAAAATTGATTTATGTGCTTGATTTTCAATCCACTTATCAGATGATTGAAGAGTAACTTTAACGAAGCGATATGTGTTGAGATTGTTCACATCAATAAAGTACGTTATGCAAACGTGATAGATTGAAACTGTGGACGAATAGTAGCAATATCTTCCACTGCAGAACACGACATCAAGCAGTCCCTTGTGTGTGGTCGGTCCTGCAATTCAAAAGCAATTGCTGTTGTTGGGGAAGTATTGTCCAGGGGGCTCAAAGTTAAGGGGAAGCTTTTTCTCACTTGATTTTGGTTATTATTTATGTTTTTTCAGGGCCCCCTAAACTTGTAATTCTTCATTTGGATTTGGCAATTCACACTTTGGATGACATAATGAGAAACATTGAGAATCTCAATGAGAAATTTATTATTGGATATGGTGCCTCTAGTACTGTTACAAGTGTGTGTTGAAAAGTTCCTGACCAATTAGTCAAATGCTTGCACAATTAGCATCCACACAATTTAAGGGAATTTGAAAAAATTTCTACAATGTTATCACCAACGTAATGACATGTATTGCAAAAACTATCAAACAAGTCTTGCATAGTTACAAGATCAATGTGCACACCTAAAAAAATAGAATTTTTTTAATAATAATAAAAATATTATTTATTTTTTGTTAATGTCAAAAAAAAATTATTTCTTTTAAGTGTGTGTGTAAATACTAGTTAAAAGATCAATGTATAGTGTTCAGACACACCTACAATTTGATGATGTTCTTCTTGGTGCTTTCCCTTCTTATCTTACATCACCAATTTCACTTTTTGTTAAATTGCTTTGTGTAATCATTTTTGTTTGAGTGATTTAAGGTATAAATGGGATAAAAACGAGAAGCATTTGAAGCGAGAGATAGGATTGCTTCAGCTACGTGAAGGGCTTTGAGTATTTGCAAAGGGGTTCCTACATATAAAAATTTCATGGTACTGCATTATACCATTTATGTTGTTGCATTGAAAGTGAATAGAGTTAGTGGGGGGGAGTATGTTGACTCTTTGACTCACCCCACGGAGACTTACTCAAACTCCTATCCAGCTTCTCTGCCTCTTTCACAATCCTCTCATCCATAAGATTTGGTAGTCTTAATTTGTTCAGAACCCACTTATAGTCATTCATTAGTTGGTTAGTTATATGTTGTTATAATTGATTTCTATTAGTTTTCTACCTGTATCTAGTGTGCTTTTGATTTGTATGTTCTTCTGTAGTTAGTGGATGCTTCAACTATGAAAAGAGAGGTTGCTGAGGGTGTTGATCTCATGGTTGTAAGGGAACTAACTGGAGGTTTGTGTTGTTCTCATTATGGTTTCAATACATTGGATTATTTAAAGAAACCACAATGTCTCATATGATTATAATATTTAAAATTTTGATTATTAACTCTTCATTCATTTCATTTGAATTGTTAATATTGGAAGCTAATTCACCTAACTGAGTCTTGTTGCTGCTTTGTTCGTTATTCAAGGATCTATTTTGGAAAACCTAGAGGCTTTGGTACTAATGTATGTAGATGGCGAAAGATTGGTTTTAACATTGAGATTTATGCTGCACACGAGGTATCTTGCTATTACAAAATGGTATTGTGGGTTAAAAAATTTATGATTTGGCCAAAACGTTGTAATGGTTTGATATGGGGTATGAAGCACTTGTACAATCATCAAATGACACTTATCAATGTCAGTTTTCCCCCTTCTTTTTGTGTTAATTATGATTATTAATATTATTACTATCATTTATATATACTCATACTTGTGATTTGTTTGTGTTTTCATGTTAAGTATAATTTGTTGTCAACATAGTTGATGTCATTATATGACTCAAACATGATAGATGTTACAAGTCAAAATTCAAAATTAATTTATTACATCAGTTAAATTTGTACCGATCTAATACGTCAATTCAAAATTGATTTATTATATAGGTTAAATTTGAACCAATTTAATAAGTCAAATTTAAAATTGATTTATTAGATCGGTTAAATTTGAACCAATCTAACAAGTCATATTCAAAATTTAACTAAATTTCATACTTCCTTCATTATAGCAATTAATAAATCAACTAAATATCAATTGCATTGTAGCATTGTCACATCAAATAAGTATAACCAAAACATTAATGTTATTATAGACATAATCGAATTGAACATGCCCCAATAGTCGATTTAATAATTAACTATTTATTACAACGCTTGATGTTAGATCGGACAAGTAACCGATCTAACAAGTTCATAAAAACCGATTTAACAAGGCTTAATTGCACTAGTCACACTCATTGAATAAAACTCATGTGGATTTCACCACTTTATGTGTATCCCATTTTTGAAGTGTAAAAATCATATTGATTTCATTCAATAAAAGAGGGAGGTATAGAATAAGTGTTGAAAATAGTGTTCTTAACACTCGTGTATTAACTATTCTCCAATTGGGGTGGCTAATTAGGAAGAAGTCCTTAATTATAAGTATAACATCTCCTATTGGAGATACTCTTATTGCATCTACAATGGAGTATTTCCCTTAATAAAGACCATGTAATATAGATACTCTCATTGTGGACTAAAAAATATGGTGCTTATATATAGAGAGAATAGTGGTTATATAAGGAAACCACTTCTCTCTTCATTTTTTTTTTTAATTTTAACAATAAGTTATATTAAAATAAGTTAGTAAATTATTCATGAAACTCATTTAGTAAATTTTTTTAGGTGTTGGGTTGGAGAGAGATTGTTCTTAGTTTTGAAACATAATTTGTTCCTAAATATAATCACCTTTTCAAGTTATTAAGTGTATTTATCATTATATTTTTCCAAACATACAATTTATTAATAATATTAATTTATTTTGAAAAACAAAAAGTCAAATTGAATATTTTCATGTATAAAGAATATTTTAGTAACACATAAAATTAATACATTAAATTTACTATCTATTTTTCTTAATATATATGAAAAGGCAATGTAGGCTTAAAATTAATGTCTCAAGCAAAATATTCTTGAAATTATAGTTTCATTCAAAATAGTAGTTATTTAATATTTTATCATTACTAGAGATTATAGACTCAACCCGATCCATTTTTCTCCGATCGACTTTAACTCATCTAAAAAAGGTAGTGGGTTGGACCAACTTAAATATGTGAGTTGAAACTTAAAACACGTGGGCTATCAATAAGTTGGTGGGCCAACAAGTTGACTCATCAATAACGAAAAATTAAAAAAAATAAACTAAACATATGTATATTAAGGAGTTTGTTTGTCAAAACAAAAAAGTCAAAATTAACACCTCTTTTAGCAATCTTAGCCATTGAATATGCAGGATCCAAAGCATATTCATGCTTCAAACATAGATCCATGAAACCTCTAAGTTTCTCCCTAACATTTTCGCTTTCAAGAACTTGAGTCACAGTAACGGATAGAAGTTGATCACCATCAATAACTTCTCTTCCAAAAAGAATCTCCTAAATCACAACACCAAATGTAAAATGCATCCATTTTTGGAGTAATTAAACCATTTACAATATACTTAGGTGCTATATAACCTTGTGTCCCTATTCCCTATTAGATTGTTGGATTTTGAGTTTCAAAAAGTATTTTAAAATCAAAATTTATGTCACCGAAGATATTATTGGATTGAGTCGCGGACTATGTTGCTCTCTTTAAGACGTTTCGCGGTACTGTCTAAATTGTGCAAGGCAGACTATCAACCATGAAGTCCCCAGGATAAAACAGCTCAGATTCATTGTATCGGAGTTCCACTACACCGTAGAAAACCATTCTAGCATTACACCCTTAATATGGCGCTTAAAGCCACTCTTAATATGATGGTTAAAGTCACTCTCAATATAACGATTAAAGTTATTCGTAATATGGTACTACGACTACTCATAACTACGGCATAACGACCACTCTAAAAACAAATGGATTACGACATTACAACCGCTCTAGAAAACAAAGGGACTGCGGCATAACGACGCTCTAAAAAATGAAGGAACTACGACATAACAATCGCTATAAAAAAACCGAAAGGGACTGCAATATAATAACCGCTCTAAAAAAGCGAAAGGGACTGCGACATAATGACTGCTCTAAAAACCGAAAGGAACTAAGACATAATAACCGTTCTAAAAACCGAAAGGGACTGCGGCATAATAACTGCTCTAAAAATCGGAAGGGACAAAAAAGAAAGGGGAGAAGTGGCTCGAAATTAGGCGGGCATAATATAAGAGGGAGAAAAGAGAAAGTTGGGAAAAATATCAAACTTTGGTGTACTTTTCACAATAGTTTGAAGCTCATTATATAGTGATGGAAGTAAACACACATATGTTTTCTAAGCAATATGGGACTTTAGTATATATAGAGTTGAAACTACGCAAAATATGATAGTTTTCTAATGTGGGATTTCAAAAAAAATTCTTTCTAATGTGAGACTTGAATTTTAAAACAAGTTTCTTTCCATTTAAATTTACAAAAATATTTATTTCCAATGTGGAACTTCAACACATCTTTAAATTCACACTATAACATACTTATGTTCCAACAATCCCCCACTTGAATTTAAAAAAATGTTTCTGAAATAACATCAAATAAGATTGTGCATAGACAAAGGTGTCTCTTGACTTCAACCATCGCATAGTAAGTAAGATTCAGATTCACAAGAGTGACTCGTAGACTTGAACTCTATCTCGGACATCAAACCCACACACAACATTTTCATAAAGTGTATTCTCAAAAGCCCCATGCATTAATAGCCTTGCACGTGTATCCCAGTGTAGTGAACGCTCTAGAAATTCTGTCTCAAAATTCCATAGGAAGCGGCCCCACTTCCACATTCACATTGGTGAGTCTATCAAGAGTACTCCTATAACTAGGTACTCCCTCCATGTAGAGTATAAATCTCAATAAGAGTTTCTATTACATCATCCTATCATAGCTTTAGGAATCTTGCTTCTCTAATTTATAACAACATGTTCATCTCATATCACTTCACGACTTGTTATTACCCATTGAACCTAATTCTTGGGATCTCTAGTCTTTTAGGTCGGGTTACCATCATGAGTGACTCCATAGGCACTAATCACATCATTTTGGATGTATTTATGACTTTCTCTCTAGCTAACCCTTTTTTCAAAGGATTTGCTAAATTTTCATTAGTGCATATACGATCCACTATAACAACTCTTTAACACCGTTGTGCTTATAACGAATTGATCGTCTCTTATCGTTGTAATAACAATTCTCAATCTTTGCAATAGTCGCGGTACTATTGCAGTGGATCAACACAGCTAGCGATGGTTTTTCCCATAGAGGGATGTCTGCTAGCAAGCATCTCAACCAGTTTGCTTCTTCACTAGTAGTAGTTAGTGCTATCATTTCAGACTCCATAGTGGATTGAGCCAATAACGTCTGTTTCTTCGATTTCCATTATACAACACCACTAGCTATACTAAAAACATAGCCACTGGTTGCTTTGGAGTTCCAATCAGCATCGATGTATCCTTCAAGGACGACAATAAATCTTTGATAATGTAATCCGAGACTCATGGTTCTTTTAAGATATCTCATAACCCTTTCAATAGCGTGCCAATGCTCCATACTAGGTCTACTAGTAAACCTGCACAACAATCCCACGACGTAGGCTATGTCGGGTCTAGTACAATCAATGGCATACCTGAGGCTGCCAATGATGCTCGCATATTCAGTTTGTCTAACACCTTCACCAGTGTTCTTGAAAAGTTTCACATTTGGATCGTATGGTGTTGAAGCAGGTTTATAGTCAAAGTAATTCCCTTTTCAACATAGTGAGATTGATCCAAAGAAATTCCCTTTTTTTTTACCTGGTAATCTTGATTCCATGGATTACATTCGCTTCTCCAAGGTCTTTAATATTAAAGTTGTTACACAACAATGATTTCAAAATTTTACAGCATGAATGTTTGAATCAAATATGAGTAAGTCATTTACATAGAGACATATGATAGTGCAAATGCCATTTTCAAATTTGTAGTATACAAATTTGTCACTTTCATTCACTTTAAACTCATTCGATTTAATCAAGTTATCAAATTTTTCATGTCATTTCTTAGGAGTTTGTTTAAGACCATGTAGAGATTTATCTAACTAACAAACCTTGTCTTCTTGTCCATGAATTACAAAACCTTCGGGTTGTTCCATATAAATTTCTTCTTCCAGATCACCATTTCTAAAAAAGATGTTTTAACATCCATCTGGTGTATCACCAGGTTATGAATAGCCGCAAGTGATATAAGCACCCTAATGGATGTTAGTCTAGTGATTGGTGAGAAAGTGTTGAAGAAATCTATGTTTTCTCGTTGTCTAAAACCTTTAGCTACTAGGCGTGCCTTGTACTTATCAATAGATCCATCGGGTTTTAGTTTCTTTTTCAAAATTCTTTTACAACCTATTGGTTTGCAACCAGGAGGCAAGTCTACTAAATGTCAGGTCTTTTTAGACTCTAGAGAATCCATTTCATCGTTTATAGATTTTTGCCATAGATCTACATCAAATGATAACATAGCTTCTTTAAGATTTGCATGATCCTCTTCTAACTTATAGACCATATATTCTAGTCCAAAATCTTTAGCGACTATGACTCTCT
This sequence comes from Cicer bijugum, assembly GCA_037974875.1. Classification (NCBI taxonomy): domain Eukaryota; kingdom Viridiplantae; phylum Streptophyta; class Magnoliopsida; order Fabales; family Fabaceae; genus Cicer; species Cicer bijugum. The sequence goes on along the minus strand of JBBPBT010001328.1, from coordinate 212,172 downwards.
TACTTCTTTGAGTTTTTGTTTCACCTTGTTTGCTGCTTTCGGTGCTTCTTGTAACAGGAACATAATTTGGTTCGCTGCCACCACTATCTCTCTATTTTACAGGGAATTTATTTTCATAGAAGTCAACATTATTTGACTCTATGATTACTTTTGCATTTAGGTCATAAAACCTATATGCTTTGTTATTTACCGCATACCTGATGAATTCTCATTCATAGGCTCTACTGGCGAGTTTAATTTGCTCCGGATCGGGGATTTTGACATAAGTCATACCACCCCATGTTTGAAAATAAGACAAGTTTGATTGTCTTTTCTTCACTATCTCATATGGAGATATTTTGGTTTTAGATTTAAGAACTCTATTCAAACATATTTTTTGCACACTAATGAGATGCAACACTAAGCATACTAGCAACAACTAGTTCAACAAGAGTTATATTCCCTTTCTTTTCAATTTTACCATTCACATCAAGCAATTATGGTGTAGTTGTTCTATGTATAATTCTAGACAATTTATAAAACTTATTTAAATGAACTAGAATCATACTTGAAAGCTTTTAATCTTTCTACTAAATTGATTTTCAATTTTAGTTATAAAGATTCATAACATGTCAAGCATTTCATTTTTGTTTTTCATTTCTTGTTAACGTCTCATCAAGTTCACATATATCAAAATGTAATAAATCTAAAGACTTAGATTCTCTAACTACAAATTTATGTGAATTCTTTATTATTTTAGCTTGACTACAAAAATCATATTTTTCAAAGTCATTTAACAATAACTTTGGAATTAAACCTAAGTTACTTAATTTTGAAATCAAATGTGTTCACATCACATAGTATAGCATAAAGAGACATTTTATTGATTTCAACAATCAAATATAAAGAGACATATTAAATTTCAACACTTAATTTAAATATGTCATGAGTGACGTACCTTAATAGATGATCTGATGAGTTATCTTCTAAATTTTACGAAAATGCGCCTCCATGGATCTGTCATTGATCATTTGATATTTTGGGTAGGAGCTTACTACATGCTCATTCAAAGCATCTCAAATATCTCTACCAGTATTACTGGAACTGTAGAGTTATCCAAATCATCAGCAAGACTATTAAGAATATAATTATTATCATTATTTTTCCAATGGGTTAATTCTCCGGCTTTCTTATCCTTTTCTGTTTGCTTCAAACTGGAAAAATTGATTGAAATCATAGGCATCAGAGGCGACATAACCAAGTCCAGTAATATATTCGGTTAACATGGCAGAAAGAAAACATCTTAAAATTGTTGGTTTTTGAGTTTAAAAAACTATTTTAAAATACAATTTATGTCACCGAAGATATTGTTGGTTGAGTCACGGACTAGGTCGCTCTCTATAAGACGTTTCACGGCACTACCCAAATTGTGCAAGGCAGACTATCAATTCACGAAGTCCCCAAGATAAAACTGCCCAAATTCACTGTATCAGAGTTTCATTGCACTGTAGAAAACCGTTCTAGAATTACACCTTCAATATGGCGCTTAAATCCACTCTTAATATGACGGTTAAAGTCACTCTCAATATGAATATTAAAGTCATTCTCAATATGATACTACGACCACTCATAACTACGGCATAACGACCGCTCTAAAAACAAATGGATTACGGTATTACAACCACTCTAGAATTTAAAGGGACTGCGATATAACGACCGCTCTAAAAAACTGAAAGGGACTGCGACATAATGACCGCTCTAAAAACCGAAAAGAACTACAGTATAATAACCGCTCTAAAAACCGAAAGGGAATGCAGCATAATAACCGCTCTAAAACCGAAAGGGACAGAAAAAAAAGGGAGAAGTGACTCGAAATTAGGCGAGCATAATATAAGAGGGGGAAAAGAGAAAGTTGGGAAAAACATCAAACTTTGGTGTACTTTTCACAATAGTTTGAAGCTCATTATATAGTGATGGAAGTAAACTCACATATGTTTTCTAAACAATGTGGAACTTTAGTATGTATAGAGTTGAAACTACACACAATATGATAGTTTTCAAATGTTGAATTTCAAAAAAAAAAAATTTCCAATGTGGGACTTGAATTTTAAAACATGTTTCTTTCCACTTAAATTTACAAAAAATATTTATTTCCAATGTGGGACTTCAACACATCTTTAAATTTACACTATAACATACTTATGTTCCAACACATATCATATTAATTGAAACTCTTCATCATTTTCATTGGTAAACTAAAATTTGAAACATATACCTAAAATTTCCATCTAAAAAGAATGTGGTGAATTAGCATAAATATGAAGGTAATTAAGTCACGGTGTGAATGAAGTGGATGATGGTTCTTTAACAGTGTTGTGGAGTGGGTGATGATGGGTGTGGAATAGGAGGAGGAGTGATGATGGATGAATCGAGGATCACATAATCTATCATCCTTCGCCAATCATATAATATATAGAGTTGCTGTTGATGAATTATTGGTGAGGTGAAGGTGTCAACGCAGTGTTAAGGTGGAGAGAGTTGTTTATAGCTTCAAGAGAAATTTAAGATTTAAAATTTCTAAAGGTGATGTTTGTATTTTTTAAATAAATCTTAGGGGGAGATTAATGTAATTTTTGTTTAAAAGAATATCTTCATGGAAAAACTAAATTGGTTAACATCTTTTAATTTAGATGACTAATTTATTATTTTATAAATTTAAGTGACTAGATTAACTAACTCTTACTATTTAAAGGATTATAGCTTATTTACTATTGTTGTTGTCAATGGCTATAATGGGGTAATGTTGTTGTTGCGAAGCATGGGTTACATCTTTGATCTTTGTTGTTGAAAGACCCATAGTTTTAAATTCTAATTTATGTATTTTAGTATATTTTGAAATTGAACTCTGAGACTTTTTAGCCAAGTTATTGATATTTTGTGAGTTTAATGCCCCGATAAAAATTATTCGTCGATAAATAAATTATATTAAGTACGGTGAATCTTTTGTCGAAGATTAATTTATTTAGGTTACAAAGAATTTAATTCTGGGAAGTTTTGTTAAAAATATCTCGGGTTGCTGAAAATTGTATCTTCTAATTGAGTTGCGACGAGAGTAGATATTTTTATCAAATGGTTTGAGAGGTTATGGGTGAAATGGTAATTTTGATAAATATCTAGATATTTAGAGATTTATTAAGTTATAATTTATATATATATATGGGTGTGTGTGTGTGTGTTTGGAGGGAAAAGGAAAGGAAGGAAAAAGAAAGAAAGGAAAAACAAAGGAAAACAGAAATAGAAGAAAACGAAAACGTTTCCTCCCTGCCTCGCGAACTCATTCTCGTTCTTCCTCCTTCTTCATTTTCGTTTGCTTCCTTTTGCTTCAAGAAAAGAAACCCAAGGCTTGGTATGTAAGAAAGCAAGGATTTCTCAGCTTCATTCTTCTTCTCGGATTCGAAAACGGTGTTGGTGATTTCAAAACCGTCAAACACAAAACTCCATTTTTCTTCTAGATCTAAGCTTTGTTTCACGAAGAGATAGAAGGGAAAGTTGTTCACCTCCACGCTACGGTGCTAGCGAACTAACTTTGGAAGCGACGTCGCGAGTGGATATTTTATCGGAATTACTCGCGGTACCGTTATCGCTCGTTAAAGCTAATGTTAAGGTAATGGCTCCTTCCAAACTTTTAGTTTGCATTTAGGGACCTATTTGTGGTTGGGTGGAAAAAAATTTGTTATGGTTGAAGTGGAGATTTGGGGAAAATGAATTTAATGTTTTTACGGGTGAAATTTTAGAGTTGGGTTTTTGGTGATATTGACGAGTGTTTTGTGGAAAATGAATTTAACTCATTTATGTGTGGTTTTGAGGAATGAAATTTGATGTGTTTGAGTGGTGGGTTGTCATGATTTGTGTTTGTTGTGTTTGACGTGTTCATAATTAACATTATAAATTTTGAGATGTGTTTGTGTGGATTTTGTGGAAAAATGAATTGATGTGATTTGGTGTGAATTGTGGATTGAATTTGAGAATATGTCTAAGTATGCTCTGTTTGGAATTTGAAAATCATTAGAGTTAAATTAGTGTTAAAAATGGGGAATCTTTTAATGTTTGCATTTACCTAATGATTATCGTGAAAATCGTTAGAGTTAAATATTAAAAATGGGGAATCTTTTAATATCTGCATTTAGTTAATGATTTTCGTGGATAGGGTAAGAGTATGCTCATGCATTTCATAGTACATAGCGAACGGATGGGCCAAGGTGATAGTGGTGACCAGATGGGCCACAAGATGATTTCATGTGATTTGTTGGTTCATCTTATCCTTGCGGAGATTGTCGCGTCGTGTAAAGTCTGTGATAGATTGTACATTTTTGGAAAATCGTGTTGACCCGTGATAGGTGGCACCTCGGTAAATAGTAATTTGGCATGTGATAGGTGGTACATTTATGATTTATATTTTTAGTAAATCGTGTTAACCCGTGATAGGTAGCACCTCGATAATTTAGTACTTTGGCTTGTGATAGACGGTACAATTATGATTTACGGCCCTTCGAGGAGGGTTTTGGTTTGGAATTCCGAGTCCATGCATTTTGGCATATACGCATTGCATTAGGGTGCTTGACATGCGAGTCACGTTTAATTCAACATTATGATTAAGTGTTTGAACTCAAGTGGTTGTTGTGGTTGAGCTATAATTGTTAAGTGTGAATGTTTTGGATTTGTGTGTAAGTGTGATTGATTGCAAAAGCTTTTCAAAACTCAAATTTTCATGGTGATTGTGCTATAATTGTTAGGTGTGAATGTTTTGGATTTGTGTGTAAGTGTGATTGATTGCAAAACCTTTTCGAAACTCAAGTTCTCATGGTGATTGTGCTATAATTGCTAAGTGTGAATGCTTTGGATTTGTGTGTAAGTGTAAGTGTGGTTGATTGTAAAACCTTTTTGAATCTCAAGTTATCATGGTGATTGTGCTATAATTGCTAAGTGTGATTGTTTGGATTTGTGTGTAAGTGTTGATTGATTTTGAAACCCTTTTAAGAGCTGAATTTTGCTATTTTATGTTGTTTTTTGATATGTATTCGAATACAGAAAGTTGTATTCGAATACAAACATCCATTTTTTGATGCTGACTTATGTGTATTCAAATACAAAAGGTTGTATTCGAATACACATATGCTGTTTTTGCTGCTGATTCATGTGTAGTCGAATATAGAAGGTTGTATTCGAATACAACGAATACAGAGATGTTGTATTCGAATACAACAATGCAGTTTTCTTAAAAATTTCATTTTTCAACTTTGTTTATGCATGTCTAGCAAATGGAAACCCTTTCAAGGTGCATGCTAAGTTGAAAGGTTATTTTGTGCATTTAAAAACGTAAATGTTATGTGTAAATTGTTAATTTCGATTGGTGACCCTTTACAACTATTGTGGAAATTTGGGCTTTGCCATCATATGAGAACCAGGATCTTCCCACTGGTTAGCACCCTGTAGATGGGAATGTAGTTGGACACACCTGACCGGAGCTGTGTCAGGAGGATCTTGCGGGGCGCGTGAAGATCATCCGGGATGTATAATTTTTTATAAAATGATTATATTAGGTTGACGTATAGGGACTAAATGTCTTTCTTTTTGGGTTGAGTTTATTTTAATTTGGAAGATTGTACTTATACCAATATTGTCAGCTTGACACTTTATTTTGATGGGTTCCATGTACCACTTTTTGATGTGATATGGGGAGTTAAAATTTTTGGGGCAGAGCTTTTGTACAAGTATCTGTCAAGAAAATCCCAGGGGTATGAGCTATGTCTGATAGGCCTCATACACCCGGTGTATTTTGATGTTTGAATACTTTGGATTTGGATTCCAAATACTATTCCGCTGTTTGTAAATATTTGTTGACTTTGTCGTTATGTTGCGACTTAAATATTTATCCAAAAGTATTTATTTCTTTATTTTTATGAATTTGTTTTTTTTTTTAAAATACAACCAGACTGTTAAAAATCCGGGTGTTACAATTGTTGTTGAGAGTTGTCCATCTAACTGTTTATTTTTGTATTGTTTATTCCATTAATGGCAAAGAAAAACATTGGTTAGAAGTGTGTTTTGGAATGTAGTATCTATACATCTAAGATTATCTTAAAAATTTATTTATTTATTATTTTTTAAACTATATTACTTATTTTTTGAGTCGGGCTAATTAGTGTCTTAAAAGACACTTATTAAGCATACAAAAAAGGAATTAGAAATATAATTTTAAATGAAAAAAATTATGACACATCCGTGTCATTTAATAAAAATAAAATAATTTAATAATAATAATATTAAATAAATAAATAAATAAAATCAACTCCACTTCATTTTCTTTTTTCACTTCACCTCATTTTTTTTAATTTCCCTACTTCTTCTCTCTCGCTCTTGACAGAAAACCCTCTCCCCCCATTTTTTGTTGTTGTTTCTCCTTTCCTTCCCCTTTCTTTTTCTCACTCCACAATATTCAAACCCTAAACCCTTCGAAGAAACTTAACATCTCCCAGAGTATAATTTCTCATACTCCTACAAATTTTCTTAGTTAGGATTTTGGGTTATGGTTTGTGCTCTAAGGAAGGAGAAGGATAACCATTTCTTGAGAGTTGTTTATTGAGACTCTTTGAGATAAATACACAAATCTAACGCAAATATGAATATCTAAAAAAATGTAGTTTTTAGTAAAAATCTTATTTTGTACTTAGAGTAGATTTAAATAATTTTTATGATTTTCTAGAGTTAGATAAACTTTAGAATATTTTTTCTAAAGTCTTAAGAATATTTCTTTTTACTCAGATTTGTCAGTTGAGGTCCTGCCTGCTACTCTGAGTGTAGTTGGAGAAAAAACTTAGACTGTGAGTTGACGACGGTCATCGTCATATCTTTTTATAATACTATAATTATTATTTTACTCATTTTTTATGTTAAAGTATGTATATAAAAATTTATGAAACACAACATTTGAAATTTATTTATTTCAATGGTCTTCGTTATATAATATGTTATTAGTTTGATTTATGTATGAGTTAAAAGTATTTAAATACTGAATTGTTATGCGATTGAATATGTTTTCCATGAATTACGAAGATATGAGAAATGATTTTAAATACGTTTTTTGGAAAACCGTTGTTACAATTATTAAATCGATAACAACGTAGGTGCACCTAGTTACCTCGTTTTGATTAGGGAGAGATACCTGTTAGATGAAGTCGCCCCTACGAGAAATGTTATTCGTAGGAGGAAAGGGCTATCAACGAGATGTAAGCTCCCTAATTGATAAGTGATGACGCGTTGTAGAATTGAGAAGAGAGGGCTATCCGTTAGATGGAGCCACCCCTAAGGAAAATGTCACCCTTAGGAGGAAATGGCTATCAATGAGATGAAGTCGTCTCTTGGTTCTAAAAAATTTGTATTTTTGCTTGTTTGATTTTTATGATGATTTTAAGGTTATTCGTTTTGATTTCGCTTTGCTAAATATTGAATTTTTAATATTTTTATCTGATCAACTCAATTTTAAGTTTAATGATTTTATTGTGTATATACCACAATCGCTACAAAATAATAAAATAGTTATTCGTGCCTTTTTGTGTTTTCCTTCTAGTTGATGGTGATTGTTGTCTCCTCACTAAGTCTTTATGACTTACTCCTTCATGTTGTTTATTTTTATTTCAGATTCGCAGGCAACTGAGTAGCAAGCTGTTAGTAGATTTAATTCTCGGTCATATTTCTTTTTGGTAGGTCTTTTTGATCAACGACCATTTTTGGTAAAGTCTATCGAGTCAAATGTAATTTGCAGCTATTTTGGAATCTAGATAGTCTTTTTTTGGAAAGTGTATTAAACAATTAGATTATGTATTTGGAAAGTGTAATATGACTGAATTGAAAGTTAAACAAGAATTTTATAAATTGGGGAATGTTGAAGTTACAGAGGATGCTTTGCCGAAATTTCGAGAAAAAGTATATGTATATTTTTGAAATGGTTATTGGGAACGATTAGTTGTTTAATTGTTAAGTTAGTAGATAGGTTTGTCAGGCTATGAGTATAGCTTGTGCGCCAATCACGACGTTTAGATTTCGGGTCGTGACAATTTATTTTTTCAAATTTTAAGACATTGATTACACAATTTCCAAAGTGTTATTTCATTTTTAGGTTGCTTAACAAATGCCTCAAAATACATTAGTATTTCCTTTATTTCTTTACTAACTGACTCCTGATTATATTACATACTTTTCTTCAATTTGTAATAAATAATACAATAAAAACATAAATTAATTATCTCTCTCTCTATCTATGTTTTTTTCTAATACTACAATCGACTTTCTTAATTCTGGTGACTTAGTCAATATAGTCTTATATATAGGGACATATGTAGTATAACACGACTAAAATGACTCTAACAAGTGAATTATGTGTTTAAAATTGTGTATTGCATACTCCTATGGTCTTAGTTATAAGTAATTATTTTTACATAAATTTGAATGTGAGTCTTATTATGGTGGGATGACGTAGATTTGAGTATGGTGGTAGGAAGAAAAAGTAGCTATGGCTGGATGAAGAAGAGTTGTTATGGGGAGGAAGAGGGTATGGATGAGGAGGAGAAATGATTGAGTGTCAGGAAGAATTGATGGCGTAAGGTGAACGAAGAATGAGGAACTGCTTTGGTGTTGTTATTTCTTCATCATTTTTGTGTAATTAATAAATCGAATTGATGATATTACAATAGAAGATGAAGAAGAAAAATATTATTTGAGATGGATTCCTGATTTTTGACAGAATAGATTTCTGGATTTTGGGTTGCATTTTTAGGTTTAGGGTTGATTTTTTTAAACGACTAAAAATTTGTACTACGAATGAATACAACTAATTAAAAAGTCACCAAAACACAAAGTAAGTATGCAGCACCCTATAAAACAAAGCACAAACCACGTCATAACATAAATAAAGTCCCAAACAAATCAAAAGTTGATGAGACTACCATGAAATAAAATCATACTTAAAACTTGCATCCTTTTCTTTAATATATTTTAAAAATTTATAGGATTAATATATTTTAAAAATTTATTATAAAATATTATTAAAGTTTAAGTAAAATTTATTAAAATATTATATATTATTTTACTCTTTTAAATAAAAGATTCATACACATATAGTCTTATTTATCTGTATAGTTTTGTTCAAATTTTTATATGAAAATATTCAAGATACAAGCTCTATGTTGATATATGAAGTAAAAAGTTAGAATTAAAAATCGTTAAAAAAATTATAAAAATTAAACTTAAAAAATCCCTAATTTAATAGTAATTAAAAATATATTTAACTTTGTTATATATACAGAGACGACACACATATAAACAAACATACATTAGTATATATTATAATTTCCTTTAAATTTTCATCTATGAGATATTCAAAATACAATATTAAAATAATACATACTTCTTTTTTAAATAATTGATTTATAAAAAAATATTTTTTAATTACACACTTGTGAAAAATATGTCTCGTGGATACTTTGTATAAAAAATATAATAAATGTATTATAATTTTCTTCAAAATTTATCCAAAAGATGCTCTAGAGATACAAAGGAAAATGCATATTCTTCTTTTAATCAATTAATTTGTGAGAGATCATATTTTAATAAATGGAAAATTACACCCACTTCCCTTGAATTTTTTTAAATGACACTAATGTCCCTCTATTTTTAAATAAACTCCCTTATTTTGCATTCAAAGTGACAAATACCTCCTTTTTCATTTTTAACACTATTTATTATCCGTTAATTCACTGCTCCCATTTCAATCACCCTCACACTCTCTCTAGTATGAACTATTTTTCTATTTTTTTGTAATATGTGTAAATGTATTTTTTATTCTTTTATTTAAATTAAGCATTTAATTTCAATAATTAACTTGAATTTGTTGGTCGGTGATTATAGATTTATTGTCTTTGGTTTGATTTAATTTACACCTTATGATTTTATCATAGCCCATCTCAATTAAGATCGACAATTCAATGATTGACCTTTCTCATCCCAAAAGCATTAGCAACAAAGGAAACAAATAATGATGAATGCAGCCCATTTCCAAACTCCACCTCTACAAACTCATGAGTAAAGCAAGACAAAAACGCCCCCAAATTCAATAGTGTAAGGGTTAGGGGAAGAAGTTTGGGAAAAATGAATGCTAAGATTCAATTCAATGGTCAACAAATTAAAGACAAATATCAAAATGATGTGGGAAAACCCTATAACGTTGTGCACAACAATCCATGCCAATTACATGATGAATAACCAAAGGCGGAAGCGTAACTGTGAGAATTGCCATTGATGAAATCCTGGGATGATGATGATAGAGCCAATGAGTTGGGTGATCTTCCTCAGCAAAACACCTTGAAGACCTTGCTCTCTTGATGGGGATAGAGAGAACCAGAGAGTTTTGTGAAATTGAATAGTCTTGTTGTGTTTGCCTTGGGGACCACTACCCCTATATATAACTATTATTAGTTATATCCCAAATTGCAATATTTCTAATCCAGCCCCTCATTAAATTAGAAATTGTCTGGTATCTACACTATTAATTTTCATAACTATTATGCTCTTTAGCCATAAATTATTATATATTATTTGACCCCTAGTTTATTGGCTAATTATATAATGACCCTAACACACTTTATTAATTAATTACATATGTGACCCATAAATCTTACAATCTCCCACTGGTCACACATCTATCTTTAGGAGTGTGTTAGACTTTATGACGTAAAAAATGTCATTATAATTACCTTGAGTATAATTCAAATTGTCCCGTCCATTAATCATATTAGCACATGGAACCAAAGAGGCTTTCGTCATAATAAGCACAACTAAACCCATCAATGATCACCCGTACTGACACAACTAAATGACATAGACCCATTATGAAAAGTGTAGCGTGAAAATTACATGAAGTTGGTCAATGCATGTCAATTTTCAACTGGTCCTACTTAACCGAATGAGATCATAGCATAACTTAAATGTACAAAGTAACCAAAAACTGAATACTTTAAACTTTATTTCTGATCAGAAAGTCCAAATTCAATGTATTTGTACTTTACAATTAAACATAGAACATGAATTACATAATGAACGAAACTCCCACTAAAATCAAGATTTCTCAAACTGTAGCACACCCATGTGATCAGTATACTCATGAAAGACCTTGGGTGGTAGACCTTTAGTGAGTGGATCCGCGATCATGGAGTTTGTCCTTAAGTGTTCTATGGATATCTGTCCACTTTGTACCTTCTCTTTAACAACTAGGAACTTAATGTCAATGTGCTTTGCTTTGGTTGAGCTCCTATTATTGTTAGAATACAGGACTGCTGATCTATTGTCACAATACAACTTGAGTGGTGTTTCAATCCCTTCAACTATTTGCAGCCCCGTGACAAAATTTCTCAGCCAAATGCCCTGGGTAGATGCCTCATGAATTGCTACGAATTCTGCTGCCATGGTTGATGAAGCAGTAAGACCTTGCTTGGCACTACGCCAAGAAACTGCTCCACCAGCTAACAGAAAGACATAGCCTGAAGTTGATCTTAAGCTGTCTTGGCATCCCACAAAATCCGAGTCAGAGTAACCAGAGATCTCTAACTAGTCTGACCTCCTATATGTGAGCATGTAGTTTCGTGTTCTCTTCAAATATCTCATGACCCTCTTGGCTGCTTTCCAATGGTCAAGACCTAGATTGCTTAAATATCTGCCTAAAATCCCTACTATGAACGCTATGTCTAGACGCGTATATACTTGGGCATACATAAGACTCCCTACAGCTGAAGCATAAGGGATCTTTTGCATTTCTTGAATTTCCAAACTTCCCTTAGGGCACTATTTGAGACTAAACTTGTCTCCCTTAGCAACTGGGGTGTCCCCTGGTTTGCAATCATGTAACCCAAACCTTTTGAGAACCTTATCGATATAGCTCTTTTGTGACAATCCAAGAATACCTCGAGATCTGTCTCGGTGTATATTTATTACTAATACAAAAGAGGCGTCACCAAGATATTTCATCTCAAAATGCTTTGATAGAAATTTCTTAGTTTCGTGCAACATGCCTATATCGTTAGTGGCAAGCAGTATGTCATCAACATACAAGACCAGGAAAATATGTCTGCTCCCACTGAACTTATGATACACACAATCATCAACTGTATTCATCTCAAAACCAAATGAGAGAATTACTTGATGAAATTTATGGTACCATTGACGAGAAGCCTGTTTTAGCCCATAAATGGATTTTCTTAGTTTGCACACCATATTCTTTGGGTCTCCCAACACAAAGTTTTCTGGCTGCACCATATAGATCGTCTCATCAATGTCGCCATTGAGAAACGCTGTCTTTACATCCATTTGATGAAGCTCCAAATTAAAGTGAGCAACAAGAGCCATGATTATTCTTAAGGAGTCCTTCGATGAAACCGGAGAGAAAGTCTCTTTATAATCAATCCCCTCCTTTTGAGTATAACCTTTAGCTACAAGACGTGCCTTATATCTCTCCACATTACCATTAGAATCCCGCTTGGTTTTAAAAATCCATTTGCAACCAATGGGTTTCACTCCTTCAGGTAATGGGATAAGTTCCCAAACTTTGTCTTGCATAGACTTATACTCCTCATTCATTGCTTCGATCCACTTATCTGAACGAGAATCTTGCATGGCTTGATGAAAGTTGACCGGATCGTCTTCCGTCATGCCAACATTTTCCTCTACCTCATTGATAAATACTACATAATCATTCGAAATAGCATTTTTCCTTTCTCTAGTGGATCGCCGCAATGGAGTTGGCTCTTGAGGCACTTGTTCTTGAGGATCTTGAATTTGATCTGGATTTTGTTCTTCCTGAACAACCAGATCATCTTGAGTTTGTTCAATAATGGGTAAGTCAATTGGTGGAAGAATCAGTTTTGGAATTGTTACCGATTCTTCCTCAAAGATAAAATCTTTAACCTTAATCTTCCCCCCAAACTCAATATCCTCAAAGAACGTTGTCGTTCCCGTCTCAAAAATTGTTCTCAAATTAGGATCATAAAATCTATATCCCCTTGATTTTTCTGAGTACCCTATAAAATAGCTGCTAATTGTTCGAGGTTCAAATTTCTTTTCATTCGGCCTATAAGGCCTTGCCTCAACTAGACATCCCCAAACATGAAGGTGCTTCAGACTAAGCTTACGCCCAATCCAAAGCTCATAAGGTGTTTTAGTCGTTGTCTTAGTTGGTACTCTATTAAGAATGTATGCTGTTGTTTTTAATGCCTCTTCCCAGAGTGACTCTGGTAAGGTGGAATGACAAATCAGACTCCTTACCATATCCTTAAGAGTCCTGTTTCGTCTTTCAGCTACACCATTCATGCTGGGTGACCCCGGCATAGTGTATTGTGGGACGATTCCACATTCCTCTAGGTATTTGGCAAATGGTCCCGAACGTTGTTCACTTGAATCATTATATCTGCCGTAGTATTCACCACCACGATCAGACTTGACCTTTTTAATTCTATTATTAAGTTGATTCTCAACTTCTGCCTTAAAGGATTTGAACACGTCTATTGATTGGGACTTTTCGTGAATTAGGTAAAGATAGGCATATCTAGAATAATCGTCTATGAATGATATAAAATATTGTTGACCATTCCAAGAATGAGTTGGAAATGGCCCACAGATGTCCGTATGTATCAATTCTAAGACGTCAGTAGCTCTAAATGCGCCTAATTTCTTATCTTTAGTCTGTTTTCCTTTAATGCATGCTACACAAACGTTAAATTCTGTGAAGTCAATGAAATCTAAAATTCCATCTGACACAAGTCGTTCAACTCTATTTTTAGAGATGTGACCTAGACGCTTGTGCCAAAGCACTCCTGAATTGAAATTGTCAATTTTTCGCTTAGTACCACGTGATTCCCCACTCAAGGTTTCATTATAGTTAGCCACAGTTTCCAACAAATAAAGATTATCATAACCAGAAAGTAAACCGGTTCCAACAACATTCGAATTTAAAGACAGAGTAAATTATTTATTCCCGAATGAACAATAATATCCTGATTTGCCCAAATAAGAAATAGAGACCAAATTCCGTCTAAATGACGGTACAACAAAAGTGTCTTCTAAAATCAAATAATGACTGGAACTTAATAATAATCTAAATTTTCCTATGGCTTCAACTTCTACCTTCTTCCCATCTCCTACATAGATGCATCTTTCAGTATCACTAGGCTTTCAGAAGTTCAGGCAACCCTGCATTGAAACATTGACGTTAGTAGTTGCACCAGAGTCTGACCACCAAGTGTTTCTAGGTACTGAAGCTAAATTAACCTCAGAACAGACCAAAGACAGAATCATACCTTTCTTAACACGCCAAGCGTGATATTTGGCACAATCCTTCTTCACGTGTCCAGAACTCCTGCAGAAGAAGCAGTTGTTATCCTTAGTTTGCTTCTTTTGTTCTGGACCCTTAGCAGCAACTTTGTTTTTGGGCTCCTCAATTTTTTTCCTTTTGCCCTTGTCTTTAGAGATGCTAGTAAAGTGAGCGCTTTCAGTCCTATCTTGCTTCAGCCTGTCCTCTTCTTGCACACATAATGAAATGAGCTCATTAAGAGTCCATTTCTCCTTTTGACAATTATAAGTCACCTTAAACTGACTGAATTGCGAAGGAAGAGACAGCAATACTAAATGAATGAGTAAGTCATCTGACAACTCAAGCTTTAGTCCTTTAAGCTTAGAAGCAATGTTGGACATCATCATAATGTGCTCTCTTATATTTCCCTTGCCTTGATACTTCATGGAAATTAAATTCTGAAGCAAAGAACTTATTTCAGCCTTATCACTTTTTTCAAAGCGTTTTTCCATCTCAACAAGGAAATTTTTAGCTGTAACTATCTCATCCGAGACAGCACCTCTAAAGACCTCAGGAATGCCACGCTTTATGATCATAAGACTTATGCGATTTGAGCGATCCCATTTCTCATACTCTAATTTTTCCTCAGAAGAACTAGAGTCCTTAGGAGTAAGGGGTCGATCAATTCTTAATGCAAGGTCTAGATCCTTGCAGCCAAGAACAGTCAGAATGTTCTCTTTCCATTCCTTAAAATTTGTCCCATCAAGGACAAGAATAGAACTCAAATTTGCAGATATGGAAGCAATAGATGTTGTGAATTAAATAAAGAACGAAACTTAGAAACTCACATTATAGGAAAATAAATCAATAAATAAATAAATACATATGTTCAAATCATGGAATTTAACCCATCTCAAGATACCCGGTGCACCATTGATGTCAAGTCTTTGGACAGTAACACCAACTGCTAGTGGTACTCTTGCTGCAACGATCAAATATTGACAATAAGACATGTCAAACAATAAACCTTCCTTTGGGCCGATTTACTGCTCACATGTATACCAAATAATTGTCACACATTTATCATCGCATGTGTATATGTAATTTTGCCAAATATTAACCTTCCTTTGGGCCGGTTAATACCCACATGAATAAACATATACACAGCCATTTGACACTCTTCACGAGCAATTTAGACAAGAGAGGTCACTTTGGTGACGTCAAGTTTCAATTAACTCATTCAAAATGTCAAACTTGACTTGAACATATATTTATTATATCCAAATAAAACAATGTTAAAAAAAAATTATTGTTCACTAATATAAACTGTGTTTCATTAGTATTTGATAATTATTGTTTTATCCAAAAAAAAATAATAACACTATGATTCACCGTAATATAAAAGGAACCTAACCAATAAAATAAAGCACTTGAAAGGACAAAATCCAGATTACAAAATCCAAATTACAAATTATAAACTGTGCTCTTTTTTTTTATTTTTTTTTTTATAATATATAGTCAATTTTGTCTCATATCTTTTGAGTTAATGGCATGTGCGTGTGGAAGGGCTCTATCACTTGTACGTGTTTGAACTCATACCATGAATCTATCAATTCTACAGCAAATCAATCATCAATACTAAAAATAGAACTGAACATATATATATGATAGAGCACTTGTACAAGCAGATGTCATTCATTCATAGAGTAGAGACAAATTGATGGAATTGTAGCAAAATTGATTCCAGAGGTGCGGTGCAGCAAGAATTCGGTGAGATCCTAAATAAAATTAATTTTTCCGTGTTCAGCAAATCTCAAATAAAATAATTGATTTTAACCTCAAATAATTTATTTTTTTGAATTTATATTTAATTTAACTTTCTAATAATTAATATGTTTAAAATCAGCTATTGTAACTACAAAATCAAAATACACACTTTAAAAATTTCCAAATTACAAACCCTAATTTTTCAATCAGGTCAAAATTCCCAAATTACAAACCCTAATTTTTCAATCATGTCAAAATTCCCAAATTGAATCCTAAAACAAAGACAATAACTGAATTTCATCATGAATTAAACATGGTAGGCTCTGATACCAATTGTTGGAAAACCCTATAATTTTGTGCACAACAATCCATGCCAATTACATGATGAATAACCAAAGGCGGAAGCGTACCTGTGGGAATTGCTATTGATGAAATCCTAGGATGATGATGATAGAGCCAATGAGTTGGGTGATCTTCCTCAGCAAAACACCCTGAAGACCTTGCTCTCTTGATGGGGATAGAGAGAACCAGAGAGTTTTGTGAAATTGAATAGTCTTGTTGTGTTTGCCTTGGGGACCACTACCCCTATATATAACTATTATTAGTTATATCTCAAATTGCAATATTTCTAATCCAGCCCCTCATTAAATTAGAAATTGTCTGGTATCTACACTATTAATTTTCATAACTATTATGCTTTTTAGCCATAAATTATTATATATTATTTGACCATATATGTGACCCATAAATCTTACAAATGAAATGTCTGATAGAAATAAAAAAAACCTAAAAATACGTTGAACAATGGAAGAAGACAACAACGATATGGAAAAAAAATCTTTATATCAAGAAGAGTGTGAGTGAAGGTGGAGGGGTCTTTTTTATATAATGAAAGTGGATGAGTTAATTATAAGAGAATTATTAACGGTTAGAAAGGGAGGTATTTGCATCATTGAATAAAAATAGAGGAGATTTGCGTTTTGTTTAAAATTGAAAGAGATCTTAGTGTTATTTAGTAAGACTTTACCGGAGGTGAGTGTAATTTACCTTAATTAATTGACAAATGACAAATATTTATACTTTATTATTTATAAAAAAAAATTATCTTAATAATTTATACAAAAATATTCTTCATAAGTTTAGTTTTGCTCGAATTTTGTGAGAAAATCTTGTAAGTTTGAACTAAATCACTTATTTTTAATGAGTTCTGTATTTTCTTAATGTTCAAATCAAACTGGTCCATTATAACCCATAAAAAAATT
>JBBPBT010001328.1:157590-194572 GCA_037974875.1 Cicer bijugum | reverse complement strand
TCTTTTAACTAATTTACCAATATCAAACATTTGTTATTTGTATAATTCATTCAGAAAATCAGGGGCGGAGGATAGTATATGGGTTGAGTAACAAAAGTACAAGATAATGTTACTATAATTTCTAAATGTATTAAAATAATAAAAGTATATTTAAATTTGTCTTTTGATAATAATTTAATAGACTAAATTGTCAAACAAAAGACATATTTGATAACTATTCCTTAAAGAAAAATATATCAAGGGAGTTATTGCAATTTTGATAGATTTGGTGACTATAATGACGATGATTGACAGATTTAGAGAAAAAATTACTTTTTACTTAAACTATTAATTTTGCTCTATTATTATAAAAATAATTTTGTCTTTTCAATGAGCAAAAATCAGATTTATATTGAGACATGTGTTTGCCCCCTCAAAAAATTAAGCTAACTTCGCTATTGCATAAAATTATAATTAATATATTATATATAATATTCTTTAATTATTTATTTTATGCATGAGACATTCTAAAGACATATTATTGATAAAATACACACTCTTTTAAATTAATTGATTTTTTAATTAATTAAAATGACAAATATTTATCTTATATATAATTTATAAAAAACATATTTTTTTATAAATTTATTTGTATTTGTATTTTTGACATATAATGTAAAGTCTGTACAAAATTACTTATTTTAAATTGGTTATGATTTTTTTTCTTTTAAAAATTGTATCAAATCGACATCAACTCAATCCTACAATCTTGAGACAATTGCTTGGAACTCAAGAAATCAACAAAAGCTTGCAGATTCATAAGCAAATCGATTAGTAAAATCGATTCTGTTACAGGGTTGAATGATTTTATCCAGTCTGGGATTAATCAATCGATGGGCAAAATCGATTTGCACATTCTATGAAAAATCAAACAGGCTATCAATCAATCAGGCAAATCGATTGGCACACTTATTAGAAAATAAAATGTGCAAGTCAGAGAGCCAGTTTGCCACAAATCCATTAGGTAGATCGATTGTTTAAATCACCAGGACTGACCTGATTGCTTACATCGATTAGACAAATCGATTGGTACACTTACTGAAATTAAAATGTGCAAGTCAGTAGCATGCCTTGCAAGCTAATCGATTTGGAAAATCGATTAATCCAATCACTTCTTTATTATTTGTTTGTCTACATCGATTGACACAATCGAGTGTGAATGTCCTAGAGCCAAACCAATGACTACTAAATCGGTTAGGCAAATCGATTTACTAAAATAAGTTTCAAAATAACCTTGGTCTGGAACATACACAGTCGATTAGCACAATCTACTATTTTATTTCAGTTGAATTAAGTTTGACATCAATCGACTTGGTAAAGCGATTGAACAAGCAAACTGCTGAAATAAGCTTCAGACTTAAGTTTACAATCGGTTAGGCAAGTCGATTTTTGAAAATCACTGTGTCCTTGGAACCAGTGTAATCGATTGACTAAAACGATTGATGCAAAAAGTTTTAGAAACAAAGATGACTGAATTAGTTGAATCGATCAAGTACATCGATTGTTTTGATCTCATTGTTGGAACAAAACACGCCAAGACGATTATGAACATCGATTCAATTAAGTACATTCATCCAAGTCTGAAGAACTCAGTTAAAATAATCGATTTGTTAAATCGATTAGTGTAAGCAGTTTCAAAATTCAAGAAAAACAAGATTCGCGAAATCGATTGGTTATATCGATTAGTGTGCTTTATAACTTTAATGAATTGATTTGCCAAATCGATTCATACGTTGTTTTTCCAGAAACTATATAAACTGCTTTCACACACTTCTTCTCATAACAATAAGAACATAATACATACTGAACTTTCACAACTAATGATAACAATCATTTTACCACTAACTCTTTCTCAACTGACATTACTTTGAACATCTTTTTCAGCCATGAACAATCAACGTTTGTGATCAATGAGGATTGAAAAAGACTGAATTGAGAAAAAGTGCTTTGAGAAGATTGAAGATCAAGAACTTTGTATAATTGATCTGTTTCATTTCTGTAAACATCTTTTTTGTAACCTAATTACTTTGAGAAAACCCGTTTTTACTGGTGGTGTTCTTCGAGGTTGAGGGCTGTAAACAAGAAGACGCTTGACTGAATTCTTGGTCAAGTTTATGGGACTTAAACTTGGGAATTCAGGGAGGGAAAGATAGAACAGGGAGAATAGTTTAAGATTGGTGCGAGGCGCCGTGTAAAAATCTGTAAACTGATTCTAAGAAGTTCTATTGGACAGGCTAAGATCTAGTTGGATCTTGGGACTGGATGTAGGTCGTCAAGGGACGACTGAACCAGTATAAAAATCTGCGTACACTCTTCTTTCCCTTATCTCGTTTAAATTTCTGCAATTATTACGCTTATGATATTGATTGAATGCATGATAAAGATTCTATGTTAAGTGAAGTTGTATGATTAATTGTCTTAACATAATTGCATGAAAATCAACATCTTGGCTATTAATTGTTTTCTGATGCATTACTCCATATATATCTTGATCCATATAGTTTGACATTCATTAGAACTGTTTATTAGGGACCTTATTCATTCTTGTGTTTAGTAAATTTCAAATTTATTAAACTGTTGCGCATATTGTTAGAATAGACATTATTTTGCATAAATCTTCCGCAAATCAGAGGTCTTATCACCCAACAACAAACACTTCTTGGATAGAATTAACTAAAGTTTGTTGATGGAAGCATTCCTCTACCAAACACCTTCGACCCTACACACAAGTTCTAGCTCAGATGCAACAACTTGGTGCTTTCTTGGATCCTTAATTCAGTTTCTCCCTCCATTTGTCAAAGTCTAGCCTTCAAGGACAATGCTCACACACTATTGAATGAACTTAAAGACATTCTAACAAAGTGGTTTGATTTGGATTTCAGAACTACAAAAAGATATAAATTCTCTGCAACAAGGTAAATTAACTATTTCTGATTATTTTACTTCCCTTACTATGATTTGGGAGGAATTCGACAATTTAAGACCTATTCCTCAATGTACTTGGGATCTTGCAAAATATACAAAAGAAAATAGAATAATAACCTTTTTTACTTTCCTAAATGAACAATTTGAAGTTGTAAAAATCTCAGGTTCTTTTAATGAACCCTTACCAAATATAAATAAAGTTCTTTCTTTATTGTGGCAATAAGAAAGACAACATGGTAATACCAATGAAAATTCAGATTGCGATGTGTTTGCTAATGCTACTGATGGAAAAATATACTATCAAAGGGTAAAAGTAGCGTTAAATCTTGCATTTATTGTGGACAATTGGGACATATTGTTGGGAAATGTTACAGAAAACATGGTTTTCCACCAAAACCAAAAAATAGTGGTTATTCAAATAATTCTTATGGGGAGCATAATGGTGAAAGGTCGAATGATGGTTAAAATTTTGAAGAAAAAAAAAGATGATGGAAGCAAGGACCAAGCTCCTTTCTCCTTTCTCTTGATTCAACATGCTACCAGAGAATTAAAGCATTTTGCAAACATTATGTTGTCTTCATCAGAAGTTGGATTGACACCAACAAATGATTTAGTAGGTAAAATTACTAACCGTTATTCGAATTTTGATCTAAAAAATGAAACCTAGATTTTAGATTCTTGTGCCACATATCATATCTACTTTAATTTGAATTCTCATTCCAAAATTTTCAAACAAAATCAAATTACAGCCAATTTACCAAATTGGGATTCAGCTATTGCACATTATGTAGGATCCATCATATTTACTGACTATTTACGATTACATGATGTGTTATATTTGCCATAATTTTCTTTTAATATAATTTCTATAGCTAAGTTATGTAAATCCCTCTAATGTTCCATTGTTTTCCTTAATAATGCTTGTGTTATACAGCACAACAAGATTTTGGGGAAGATTTGTTCAACTAAGTTGTATAATGGATTATACTATCTCCAAAAGTCTAAGCTAGATTATAGTCATTTTGAAAACAATGTAAATAGCATACATAACATTCTTGTATCAGTTATTTGGAATTTTAGATTAAGACATGAATCAAACAAATGTATTCAGACTATGAGTGGATGTTTTCCTTTAAGTAATTTTGTTAACCATGTTTGTGACATTATCCATTTTCCCAAAAACAAAGTAAATTACCTCATTGTGTTAGTAAACGTAATCCTAGTGTTTCTTTTGATCTGATCCATGTTGATATATGGGGTCCCTTTAACATTCATTCTAAGCATAACATAGATATTTTATGACTATTCTTGATTATTGCATTAGATATCTATGGGTTGTTTTTATGAAGCACAAATTTGAAACCAGACTTCACCATTGCAATTTTGTTTCCATCCAATTTAATGCTTAGTTAAATGTGTTGCGAAGTGATAATGGACATGACTTCATTTCACCAAATTTTTACTCCTCTAAAGGAATTTCCATAAAAAAACGTTATGTGGAGACCCCCCAACAAAATAGAAGGGTTGAAAGAAAACATCAATACATACTTAGGGCGACTTGTGTTTTTTTTTCCAATCTAATCTCCCTAAAGTTTTTGGTAATATGCTATTGGCTCATGCATATCTGTGATAGGTGGCACCACAGTAATTAGTATCGACCTGTGAGAGACAATATATTTATGATTTATTCCCCTGGATGAGGGTTTGGAAATTATGGAATCATGTGCATTGGCTTTAATTATGATTCTAAATTATGTGTTTATTTAACATGGGCTTTTGAGTGTAATAATCCAGGTTAGGTACAAAACAAACGCATGAGAAATCAGTTTAAAGAAAGATCTAAAAATGAACAAAACTAAACCAAGAATGTTCATAACATAATCTAGAAAACCAAGAACGTTCTCCATGTTTCTATCATTTTCAGCAAGCAAAATCAAATCAGTTTTTAATGCAAGGAAAGCTCTTGCAAATCAAGAATGGATTTCCAGTTCATATACTAAGGATTTACGAATCTTATATGATCAAAATAATCAATCAAAAGGTTCAAAGATTAAAATGCACAACTCAAAGCAAAAGTGACAAATGGTCATTCTCTAGTAGTGTAACATCGGTCTCCAGATTGATAAACATTCTCTGACAATGTTACAAATAACCTTCAGCATCAAACATTGTTCTCCAACATGATTAACAATTGTCTCCAGAATGTTCAACATCATTCTCCAATATGAGGACATCCGTCTAGAATGATATAAACATTCTCCAACTTACTTGTCATCATTCTCCAACCTTGTTAAATCATTCTCCAGCCTATTTTGCACGAATTAAAAGGCAGTCTTAATCTGAATCAATTAACCACATCTCTGAGATGTGTGTGTGCATAAACAAATGATCATCACAATCAAGAATAAGAAGCTACATCTCATACATTATTAACACAGAAGCAGAAACACATAATGTTCAAAACAAGAGCATTCAAAGTTTAAAAGTATGGTCTTTGGTCAAGTCTGACACGTGACAGCAAGGCACCTTTTCAACGGTAAAAAAAGTTGTCATCAACCTCCTTGAAGCCTATAAAAGGAACCCCAAACTCAAGGAGAAAATAGAACTTCAAGTGTTAAGAAAATCCATCAATCACATACACTTACTTATTTATTTGAAAGCTTCAAATTTGTAAAAGGAATCGATTATGATTTCCTTTTCATATATAAAGATCACATTACTGATTTCTTTTATCAAGAATTTATTCTCAAATATAATTTGAGCATAATCAAATTCTACCAATCTCTTTAAATCATTATTGTGCAAACTCAAAACTATAAGGGTTGTTTATAGTTTCAGTAGTTTTGTCAAGATCCTTTTATGGTTTTAATGTGAATTGTAAAATCCTCTCAAGATTGATAGGTGACTTGATTGAAACCTTTCTGGGTGGAAAGGAATTTCTGTTACAGATCAAGATTGATCTTAACAAAAACTATGTAAAACAAGAACACTGTAAAACCAATAATGTTCTCCATTTGAACACTTAGTGGAAAATCTCACAGTTGTGAGGATTGGACGTAGCCCAAGTTGGGTGAACCAGGATATATCTTTGTGTCGTATCTATTTCTTATCTCTATTTACTTTATGTTACTTTAATTTTCAAGTTAAATATATAAGCTAAAACTGTGATTTTAACTAACCAAGAACGTTATGGCTTTCTGTTTCCAGAACCAAGAACGTTATCCATTTTCTGTTTTCATAACCAAGATCAATCTTGAGTTGTTTTCTTCAGATTTTAACAGAAATATTTAAGTAGGTGAATTTACAATTCAAATCTCTTTCCTTGTAAATTGACATCGATATAGAGGATGCTCCAGTTAGAGGTGAGGCATAGGTCATCGTAGGTGTGGTGACTCCTATGTAGGAGTAGGGGATGTAGTGCTTGGACCAAGGAATGACAAGCAATGGAAGGGAATGATTTTGGTGATAGAGGATATTGTAGAACCGTATAGGCTGGTCGGGGACCAGGGTTTCGTTGATGGATCACAAATACCTTGGTTGGTGCCACCCTGGGTCGAGTCAGAGCTTGATCTTCCGATAAATGATCCTCGACCGACTACCTCTTGGGTAGTGAGCTGTTTTGAGATTCCAACACCACCGAAGCCACCTATCTCGAGGGTGGACCTGACCTCTAAGGAGACTGATCCCTCTATGGTTGATGAGAAGGACCAACTTACTTTTAGGAGTAATAATGCATTAGAAGGAACTTGTGCGGTGTGTGGATGTCACCCTTGTTAGTGTAGTTGTTAGTGGATGATTAGATTAGTTTTTGTTGTATAGGGCCTTAGTGTTTTTTTTTTGTGGCTATATTTATTTTGTTTTGGGATGACGATATCTATGACATACATTGAAAATTGACTTTTGTTTGGTTGGTCCATGTTCCATTTTTTTTACGCGACCATGGGGAGAATAGCATTCTTGGGGCAGCACTTATGTGTAGGTGTCTGTCAAGAATACCCAAGGTTTTGAGCGATGTCTAATGGGTCTCATAGTCCGGTGTATTTTCTAGTTGTATACTTTGAAGTATTGTCCCAAAAACTATCATAGTTTATTTGTATATATGATGTAATTATTTATGACTCATGTCATTTTGTATTAAGACGTATTATTTTATAATTTTTTTTTTAAATAAAAAAGGCACTCGCACTGTTAATAATCGGGGTGTTATAAGTGACATCATAGTCAAGAATCCAAGTACCCTTATTGATCTATTATGTCTTGTTTAGTAGAACAAAAAATGTTGAAATAACAATCAAGAGGCTCATAAACAAACCAAAAAAGAGACAATAAAGAGACCCGACAACTATAAACAACATCAAAAATGTCAATTTGTGGTAGTCAAAATAAAAAATAGTAGCCCATAAAAATCCTTAAAAGTCAAGTATCTCATAATGTGATTTTGAACACTAATGGAGATTATTTTAATGAATATACATCATCCATTAATTGAGAAATGAATACAACATAGGTCTATTTATAATAGTAGCCCTGTAATAGAAAAGAACAAAAAAGCTTGAAAGGCTAAAAAAAAAGCTATAATAACCCAAGAATAAAGGCCTAATAAAACCAACTAATATAAAACTCACATCCCCCATCAAAGTGGAGAATTTCAGTTTAAAATTCCCAGCTTGTTAAGAATTGAATTGAATGGTGCATGTATAAGTGACTTAGTAAAAAAATATATCAACATATTTGATGAAGATATGGACAAGAGTTTGAACAATCCAATTTGCAGTTTGTCACGAACATTGTGACAATCAAATTCTATATATTTTGTTCTCCCATGGAATATTGGATTTGATGCAATGTTTCTAGGTGATTGGTTATCGCAATAAAGAGTTGTAGGGACAAAAAAATATGTTTTTAATTATTGCAAAATAAATGTTATCCATTGAATTTCACAAGTTGTTGACGTTGTAAGTAATGTTATCCATTGATTTACACAAGTTCTTAGACCTCCAAGCAATGAATGATGATCCTAGAAATATAAAAAATTCAATTACAGACCTTCTTGTTTCTAGACAATTGCCCAATAGGAATCACTAAACGCTCGCAGTTGAAGTTTGGACTTTGACGAGTAAAACAGTTTTTGGGCTGCTGGACTTTTTATGTATTTGATGATCCTCATGGCTGCCATGTAATGGTCTTCAGTTGGTGATTGCATAAATTGGCTAAGTTGATGCACAATGAAAGTGATGTTAGGTCGTGTGTTGGTGAAGTAGATAAGACGCCTAATAATTCATCTAAAAGAGGTTGGGTCGTGAGGTTGTGCCTTTGAGTTGTATAGAAATTTGTAGTCCTTGTTCATATGTGTATTGCAAGGTTTGGTGCCTAATAATCCAACATTTGACAAGATATCGAGAGCATATTTATATTGACATATGTGAATAGCCTACCTTCAACGAGTTATCGCCATTTCAAGAAATAACTTTAAAGTCCCCAAGGTTTTTAATCTGAAAAGAACAATTTAAAAAGGCTTTAATCATATTGATCTCCAATTCATAATTATCTACAATAATAATATCATCTATGTAAACCAACAAAATAGTAAAAGAATTTAACTTCTTGAAAATGAATAAAGAATGATCATGTTTAGAATGTTGAAAACCAAATGATATCAAGGAAAAAGAAGGTTCGGAAAACCATTGTCGACTCACTTGTTTTAAACCATACAAATTTTTTTTTTTAAAATGACAAACCTTATTACTATTATGACTCAGATAACCAGGAGAAAGTTTCATATAAACTTCCTCATAAAGGTCATCATGAAGAAAAACATTACTAGCATCTAACTATTTTAAAAACTAACTATTAGTGGCAGCCAAAGCAAGAAGTAATCTAACATTAGTGAATTTTAATTTGGCCACAGAAGAAAATGTGTCTAGAAAATTAACACCTTCCAAATGATGAAACCATTGGCAACAAGTCTTGCCTTTTGTCTTTCAGTAGTACCAATAGCCTTATGCCTAATTTTATATATCCACCTACATCCTATGACATGTTTATCTTTAGGAAACTCAACTAATTTCCAAGTGTTATTATATTATAAACCTATAATTTCATGTTCCATATCAATGACCCAATAATGAGATTTAATGGCATCGTGATAAGTTTGAGGTTCAACAAAACTAGTCATGACATGAATATATTTTAAATGAGTAGAAGAAAAATATTTATAAAACAAAATAAAAGATATAGGATATAAAATAGAATCATCTGCAAAGTTAGGAATTTTATGTAAGACCCTTAATTTTAAATCCTAAATTATACAATTTTTGGTGTATTTAGGTATTGAACTCTGAGGCTTTTTAGCCAAGTTACTGATATTTTGTGAGTTTAATGCCCAAAAATATATTTTGATGCCCGATTAAAATTATTCGTCGATAAATAAATGTGATTAAGTACAGTGGATCTTTTGTCGAAGAATAATTTATTTAGGTTATGAAGAACTTAATTATGGGCAGTTTTGTTAAAAATATATAGGCTTACTGAAAATTGTATCTGTTAATTGAGTTACGACGAAAGTGGATAATTTTATCAAATGGTTTGAGAGTTTATAAGTGAAATGGTTATTTTGATAAATAACTAGATATTTAAATATTTGTTAAGTTATAATTAATAGCTTCAAGAAAGAAAACCCAAGGCTTAGTGAGTGTGAATGAGAAGATTTCCAAGCCTCCTTCTTTATTGATTCGAAAACGAAGAAAAACGGTATTAGGGGTTTTTAAAACCGTCAAACACAAACCTCCATGTTTCTTCTAGATCTAAGATTCGTTTCGCTAAGAGATAGAAGGGAAAGATGCTCCCTCCATGCTACGGTGCTAGTGAACTAACTTTGGAAGCGACGTCGCGAGGAGATTTTATCGAAATTACTCGCGGTACCATAATCGCTCGTTAAAGCTCAGGTTAAGGTAAGGGTTCCTTCCAAACTTTAAGTTTGCATTTAGGGACTTATCTGTGGTTGGGTGGAAAAGAAATTTGTTAGGGTTGAAGTGTAGATTTGGGGAAAATGAATTTAATGCTTTTATGGGTAAAATTTTAGAGTTGAGATTTTGGTGATATTGATGAGTGTTTTGTGAAAAATGAATCCAACTCATTTATTTTTGGTTTTGAGGAAATGAAATTTGATGTGTTTGAGTGGTGGGTTATGATGATTTGTGTTTGACGTGTTCATAATTAATATTTATAAATATTGAGATGTGTTTGTGTGGATTTTGTGGAAAAATGAATTGATGTGATTTGGTGTAAATTGTGGATTGAATTTGAGAATATGTATGAGTATGCTCTGTGTGGAATTTCAAAATCATTAGAGTTAAATGAGTATTAAAAATGAGGAATCTTTTAATATCAACGTTTACTTAATGATTGTCGTGAAAATTGTTAGAGTTAAATGAGTATTAAAAATGGGGAATCTTTTAATATCTGTAATTACTTTACGATTGTCGTGGATAGAGTCAGAGTATGCTCATGAATTTCATAGTACATGGTGACGAGATGGGCCACAAGATGATTCCATGTGATTTGTTGGTTCATATTATCCTTTTCGAAATTGTCGCGTTGTGTAAGGTCTTCAATAGACTGCACATTTTTCATAAATCGTGTTGACTCGTGATAGGTGTCACCTCGGTAAATAGTGCTTCGGCCTGTGATAAGCGGTACATTTACGATTTATCTTTTTAGTAAATCATGTTGAGTCGTGATAGGTAGCACCTCGGTAATTTAGTAATTCGGCCTGTGATAGGCGGTACAATTATGATTTACGACCCTTCAAGGAGGGTTTTAGTTTGGAATTTCGAGTCCATGCATTTTGGCATATATGCATTGCATTAGGGTGCTTAGCACACGAGTCGTGTTTGATTCAAGATTATGATTGACTTTTTGAACTCAAGTTGTCATGGTGATTGGATTATAATTGCCAAGTGTGGATGTTTTGGATTTGTGTGTAAGTGTGATTGATTGCAAAATCATTTCGAAACTCAAGTTGTCGTGGTGATTGTGCTATAAGTGCTAGAATTGTGTGCAGGTGTGATTGATTTCAAAACCTTTTCGAAACTCAAGTCGTCATGGTGATTGTGCTATAATTGCTAAGTGTGATTATTTGAATTTGTGTGTAAGTGTGATTGATTTCGAAACCCTTTTAAAAGCTGAATTTTGCTTCTTTTTTTTTTCTGCTGTTGTATGATGTGTATTCGAATACAAAAGGTTGTATTCGAATACAAACATATTGTTTTTGCTGCTGCCTTATGTGTAGTCAAATACAGAAGGCTGTACTCGAATACATACGTGTTGCTTTTGTTGATGACTTATGAAACAACCTTGTATTCGAATACAGAGATGTTGTATTCGAATACAACAGTGCAGTTTTGTTAAAAACTTCATTTTTTAACTTTGTTTATGCATGTTTGGCATATGGAAACCCTTTTAAGGGGCATGCCAAGTTGAAAGATTATTTTGTGCATTTAAAACTTAAATGTTATGTATTAATTGTTAATTTCGATTGGTGACCTTTACAACTATTATGGAAATCAGGGCTTTGCCCTCATATGAGAACCAAGATCTTCCCACCGGTTAGTACCCTTTGGATGGGAATGTAGTTGGACATACTTGGCTGGAACTATGTTAGGAGGATCTTGTGGGGGCGTGTGAAGATCTTCTAGGATTGATAGTTTTTTTGTAGAATGATCAGATTAGGTTGACTTATAGGGACTAGATGTCTTTCTTTTTGGGTTGTGATTATTTTAATTCGGAAGACTGTACCTATACCAATATTGTCAGCTTGACATTTTATTTTGATGGGTTCCATGTACCACTTTTTGATGTGATGTAGGGAGTTAAAATTCTTAGGGCAGTGCTTCTGTATAGGTGTCTACCGAGAATACCCCAAGGGTATGAACTATGTCTGATAGGCCTCATAGCCCTAGTGTATTTTGATGTTTGAATACTTTGAATTTTGATTTCAAAAACTATTCCGCTGCTTGTAAATATTTGTTTACTTTGTCATTATGTTACGACCTAAATATTTATCCAAAAGTATTTCCTTCTTTATAGCTTTGTTTTTATGAATTTGTTATGAAAAAAAAAATACACTCGCATTGTTAAAAATCGGGGTGTGACAATTGTGGTATTAGAGCTTTTGGTTTGGATTTCTTTGGGCGTGTGGAGCTTTTGGTTATAGATTGTAGGTCAACCTGTAGGTTGGGAGTCATTATCTAATCATACATCGAGGTAAATTGTTTGAGTTGTTAGCTTAGGGGTAGTTTTAATGTGTGGATGTAGTCGAAAGTTATTTTCGGAATTATTCTAAGTGGTGTTGAGATTTCTTCTTGATGATGGTTTTGAGGAAACAATGCATCCAAGAAGGGACGACGTTGCAAGTATGAACGTCAGTAGGGATCATCAAATGGTTGAAGCTACGAATGACATAGATGTTTTCGTTGTTGCACAGACAACTGCAAAGACTCTGCGAGATCTAGAGAATAGGGAAAGAGAGATTTGTGCTATTGAGTCAAGAGGATTGAAAGATTTTTGTCGTTACCATCCTCCAAACTTCAAGGGTGACGAGAACTCATAAAAAGTTGATCAGTGGATTCAAGAAGTGGAAAAGATCTTTGAGATGACGGATTGTCAGGCAGGGTTGAAGCAAATCATGACGACATGGAATTTATGAAATGGTTCCAAGGACACAGAAGCTATGTGTTCGTGTTAACTCGAAGATGATGACTATCGATGGATTAACATTAAACTAATAAGAGATTTCAAGTAAAGATCTAAGTTGAGGACTTTTGTTAAGGAAAGTATTAGATGTTTTCCTGGTAGATTTCAGGATGAGGTTGGATGAAGTTTGATAACTATCAAAGAGATGTGAAAATCAGTAAATGGTTGAGAAGACAAGGCTTCCTTTTGGAATAGCATTTGGTGCTTAGGTGTCCAAGAAGAGGCTTGTATTAAAGTCAAGGGACACTGCACATTAGGGGTGAATACTGCCTTGGGTAGAAAAATGATGCTTTGAGGAATAGTCGATACCTTGAGGGGTAAAGTCGAGCATTCGATATTTGCGACTCAGATTATTAAGTATGAATCTCGTGACGATTATAGGAGTGAGGATATATATTTCTTCGATAAGTAACAAATATCTATGGGGATTAGGAGATGGTAATTGTGGATAATGATATTGGATGAAACTATAAACACGTAAGTGTGACTTTTGAGTGATGTTTGGAAAAACATAAGGAGTTGAGATTTGATGTATTGAACTGCGTGTTACTATTAAGTTGAATTGAAAGTACATAGTATGAGAATACTTCGAGATTGTAGTAATGTAAGTTTTGAGAGTCTATTAAAAGATGGAAATTACTAGGAGAATGTTAATATTTTGATAGGTCGGAGGGATTATTCGAGATCTGATTTGGGACCTTAAGATTATTGATTTTTAAGTTGACGATTTAAAATCCACAAGGTTGGATGGAGGACCAAGTAATGCGTAAAACTTTCATAACTGAGGTAGTTGAGTTAGGCAAGGGATAAATAATTCATGTTATGGATGGAAGTGTTTGAAGATTTACAAATAATGTTGTGTTATGATTAGAAGAGTTTTAATTAGTGAGATTACTAAGACGATTAGAGTCAATGATGAATAAGACCTTGCATTGTATCTTAAGATGAAATGGATGAAATTAGACGATGTGATAAGCATTTGGAGATTTCGAGGATTAGATTTTGGAATTTTATTTAATGATCAAGAGTGAAAAATAAGAAACATAACATATGATTTATGGTTTAGATGTTGGTCTTGGAGAGTCAAGCATTAAGATTTAAAATGAGTGTTTCAGTTACTAGATGGACGAGGAAGATATGTGGGTCTTGGAGATATTTTACTGCCAAGTTATAAGGATGAGGTTTAAAGATAATTGTTCTTTAAGAGATGCTTATTGGAAACATTTGAGAAATAGTTCTTTAGGACGTTCAATTGTTAGGATTCTTTCAATTTGTATCTTGGTGAAGGTTGAGAAGGAATAAGAATCCATCGAGTGAACCAATTTTGGAAAATGTGCCAAGAAAACTTGTTGGAGCAACACATAGAGATGTAGCTTATGTAAATTAAGGATTCATGAAATGAATTATCTCACCTATAATTCAGACATTATTATTATAAGGATATGCCAATGATACAAAGGCACTACTTGAGTGCATGTCATGGGGGTTGTTATTGTGTTTGTCAATCAAAGGAGTTAAATGTTTGTTTGGTAGGAGAATTGAGCATGAAATGGAAAAGTTTGGTGGGTACTAGTAAGGCTTGATTTATTGAAATCACTATTATGAGGAAAGACGAAGTATGATGGCAGATGAGCTAAGAAAATAAAGGACTCAAGATAATGACCACATGGATAGTTCAATGACGGCAAAGGTGAAAAGTGGTTTGAGATATATTTTGGATGTAGTATATTTCATAGGAAGTGTGAAAATTAGGAGGAAATAAGATTTTGTTTGAAATTGTTGAAGGAATTCTCAATGACCAGGATGATTAGCTTCTACGAAGGAAGAAAAGTTTAATAGTAAGAGGAAAGACAAAAGAAAATCTAGTTAGGTTGGATGAAATTTTGGGATATGGCGCACAATGGTGTGTACCAATTGTGGTTTTTAAAGAAGAGAACAATTTTTGGGAAAAGACATACAAGAGTAAGCTAGCTAATGATTTCGAAATAATGAAGAGATAATCATCGAGCTGTAAAGAAAGGATGCGACGAAGTTGAGAAGTATCAGAATGAATGTTGGCAGTGGATGTAGGAAAATTATTTTCGGGTTTGTCCAGAATTGCGAAGTATGTAGGAAATTGACTAGGGAAGCATTAATTTGAGGTGTTAGGCATGATACAAAGACATGTCTTGATCAGTGAATGAAATTCAAGTTGGATATTGTTGGAGACATTTAGGAGTTCTCGGCGGTAATGATTGTTTTGTGCTCAGTGTGTTGATGTCATGCGTAGTGTTTCGGTTAGGTACCAAAGGGATGTTTCGTACCAAGTGGATGTAATTGAGGCTATGTTACATAGCTATGGGAAATTGTACTTCATCGAAAGCATCAAAGTTATAGGAAAATAAGGGAAACTCAGTGGACCTTGAGAATATTGTTTGACCACTTGTGCATTAGGATAACCTCAAGTGTAAGTCGCAAGGAGTGCTGTGACAGTTCAATTAAGATAGTCTAAACCACCATCATGGTTGTTGGCTATTTATTCACAAATTAAGGGACTGATCATCCTTAATCTCTTATTGATAGTAGACAAAATCATGTTGAATGGAATGGACGAGTCATACCGGCTATGGTAGTGTGTAGAGTTATTAAGCACCCTATGAAAAGGGGTAGACAACACTTTTTTCTAGTAGGTCGGGTGAAACAAGTTGTGACTTGTATGTTGAATTTGCGTACAAACCTAGTGTGGATTGTTACTCGTATTTTAAGTTTCGAGGACGAAACTAATTTTAGGGGGGGTAGTAATGTAAGACCATTAATTTTAAATCCTAAATTATACAATTTTGGGTGTATTTAGGTATTGAACTCTGAGGCTTTTTAGCCAAGTTATTGATATTTTGTGAGTTTAATGTCCAAAAATATCTTTTGATGCCCGATTAAAATTATTCGTCGATAAATAAATTAGATTAAACATAGTGGATCTTTTGTCGAAGAATCATTTATTTAGGTTATGAAGAATTTAATTCTGGGCAGTTTTGTTAAAAATATCTCGGGTTACTGAAAATTGTATTTGTCAATTGAGTTGCGACGAGAGTGGATATTTTTCTCAAATGGTTTGAAAGGTTATGTGTGAAATGGTAATTTTGATAAATATCTAGATATTTAGATATTTGTTAAGTTATAATTAATATATATAAATATATATGTTTGGAGGGAAAAGGAAAGGAAGGAAAGAAAGAAAGAAAAGGAAAGGAAGGAAAAAGAAAGAAAGGAAAAACAAAAGAAAACCGCAAACAAAGGAACGAGAAAACGTTTCTTCCATGCTCGCTTCATATCCCTCGTCCTTCCTTCTTTCTCTCTTGTTTTCTTTGCTTCTTTTGTTTCAAGAAAAGAAAACCCAAGGCTTCGTGAGTGTGAAAGAGAAGATTTCCAAGCCTCCTTCTTCTTTGGTTCGAAAACGAAGGAAAATGGTATTAGGGATTTTCAAAACCTTCAAACACAAACCTCCATGTTTCTTCTAGATCTAAGCTTTGTTTCGCGAAGAGATAGAAGGGAAAGTTGCTCACCTCCATACTACAGTGCTAGTGAACTAACTTTGGAAGCAACGTCGCGAGCAGAGATTTTATCAGAATTACTCGCGGTACTGTAATCGCTCGTTAAAGCTAACGTTAAGGTAAGGGCTCCTTCCAAACTTTTAGTTTGCATTTAGGGACTTATCTGTGGTTGGGTGGAAAAGAAATTTGTTAGGATGGAAGTGTAGATTTGGGAAAAATGAATTTAATGCTTTTATGGGAAAAAATTTAGAGTTAGGTTTTTCGTGATATTGATGAGTGTTTTGTGGAAAATGAATTTAACTCATTTGTGTATGGTTTTGAGGAAATGAAATTTTATGTGTTTGAGTGGTGGATTGTGATGATTTTTGTTTGTCATGTTTGACGTGTTCATAATTAATATTTATAAATTTTGAGATGTGTTTGTGTGGATTTTGTGGAAAAATGAATTGATGTGATTTGGTGTAAATTATGGATTGAATTTGAGAATATGTCTAAGTATGCTCTATGTGGAATTTGGAAATCATTAGAGTTAAATGAGTATTAAAAATGATGAATATTTAATATTTGCATTTACCTAACGATTGTCATGGATAGAGTTAGAGTATGCTCATGAATTTCATAGTACATGGCGACCGGATGAGCCACGGTGATAGTGGTGACCGGATGGCACGAGATGATTCCATGTGATTTGTTGGTTCATCTATTCCTTACGGGGATTGTCGCATCGTGTAAGGTTTGTGATAGATTGCACACTTTTGGTAAATCGTGTTGACCTGTGATAGGTGTCACCTCGGTAAATAGTACTTCGACCTGTGATAGACAGTATATTTACGATTTACGTTTTTAGTAAATCATGCTGACCCGTGATAGGTAGCACCTCGAAAATTTAGTACATTGGCCTGTGATAAGCGGTACAATTATGATTTACGGCCTTCGAGGAGGGTTTTGGTTTGGAATTCCGAGTTCATGCATTTTGGCATATACGCATTGCATTAGGGTGCTTGGCACTCAAGTCGTGTTTGATTCAAGATTATGATTGAGTTTTTGAACTCAAGTTGTCATGGTGATTGTATTATAATTGCCAAGTGTGGATGTTTTGGATTTGTGTGTAAGTGTGATTGATTGCAAAACCATTTCGAAACTCAAGTTGTTGGGTGATTGTGCTATAATTGCTTAGTGTGAATGTTTTGGAATTGTGTGTAGGTGTGATTGATTTCAAAACCTTTTCGAAACTCAAGTCATCATGGTGATTGTGCTATAATTGCTAAGTGTGATTGTTTGGATTTGTGTGTAAGTGTTGATTGATTTCGAAACCCTTTTAAAAGCTGAATTTTGCTGTTTTTTTGCTGCTATCTGATGTGTATTCGAATACAGAAGGTTGTATTCAAATACAAACATGTTGTTTTTGCTGCTGACTTATGTGTAGTCGAATACAGAAGGTTGTATTCGAATACAAACAGGCTATTTTTGGTGCTGACATATTAAACAACCTTGTATTCGAATACAAAAATGTTGCGTTCGAATACAACAGTGCAGTTTTGTTAAAAAATTCGTTTTTCAACTTTGTTTATGCATGTTTGGCATATGAAAACCCTTTTAAGGTGAATGCTAAGTTGATTGGTTAATTGTTAATTTCGGTTGGTGACCTTTACAACTATTGTGGAAATATGGACTTTGCCCTTAGATGAGAACCAAGATCTTCCTACCTGTTAGTACCCTGTGGATGGGAATGTAGTTGGACACACCTTACTGGAGCTGTGGGGAGTTAAAATTCTTGGGGTAGTGCTTTTGTATAGGTGTCTGCCGAGAATACCATAAGGGTATGAGCTATGTTTGATAAGCCTCATACCCCTAGTGTATTTTGATGTTTGAATACTTTGGATTTTGATTTGAAAAACTATTTCACTGCTTGTAAATATTTGTTGACTTTGTCGTTATGTTATGACTTAAATATTTATCCAAAAATATTTCTTTCTTTATTTCTTTGTTTTTATGAATCTATTTTGAAAAAAAAAAAATACACTCGCGCTGTTAAAAATCGGGGTGTTACACATTACCTAAAGTGTTTAAAAGATTGCAATGAAAAAGCAAGCATCTATTAGCATTTAAAATAAGATATATGTTTCTTTTCACAATGGAGTTTTGTCATGGAATTTCAACATAAGATGTTTTATGTAGAATTTCAAATTTTGCATTAATTTAAGATATAAGAACTCAACACCATTATCAGTCCTAATAACTTTGATAACTTTGTCAAAATTGATTTTAAATTAAACCAAAAAAAATATTCATTTGTTGGAAACAAGTTGATTTTATACTTAGAGTTTTGATGATAACTAAAATATTTTATGAGAACAATATATTTAACTTCAAAAAGTATGAAAGAAGATTCATGTTTTGCAAGAAAATCTAAAATAAGATTTGATTTAAATTTATAATTGAAGAAAATCTAAAATGAGATTTGATTCAAATTTCTAATTGAAGAAAATCTAAAATAAGATTTGATTCAAATTTATAATTGAAGAAAATATTTGACTAAGTTGAAAAGAATACATGGTCAAGATTTGGAGAAATTTGGATCAAGATTTATCTACAACTAAATTTGAAAATAATCAACCTGAAGAATTTACAAATGCAATATGAACAACATACGAATAGAATCAATTTGAAGAATTTAAAAACTGAATGTAAACAAAATAGGAACAAAATCAATCTAAAGAATTTACAAACTCAATCTGGACAAGATACAATTCAGAGTTAAACAAGGACTAAATTGAAGTTCGGATTTTAACTATAAATAGAAACTCAAGACTGAAGAAGAAAATAGTCAAAATGCAGAAAAAAGTAGAAGAACTCAAGCTCAAAATTCCAAATTCATCTTAGAATTCAAAGAGAGAAACACTAGTTTAAGTTAGAAATATTTTCTGAGTGTTCGTTTCTTAGAGTGTGAGAGTTATTATTATTATCAACTTAGTTAGAAACAACACTTAATGTCCGAATCATTTGTATCCAACCAGATCGTGGTTTAGTTCCTTTTCGTGTTTGCACCTTCATCATTAACTTTCGAGTTTCAAATTTAGCTTTTATAAGATAAATCTACGTGTGTATAGTTGAATCATCAACAATAGTGAGAAAATATTTATGACCATGAATAGATGATTGGGACAAGGGTACCCAAATATCCATATGAATCAAATCAAAAGCATTATCAGAAACATTATTACTAGCATGAAAGGGTAATCAATGTTGTTTGGCAAGATAGCAAAAATAAAAAAATATATTTGAATTCACATATGAAAAATGTTTACAAATATTAGTAAAAATATTATTAGAAGGATGTCCTAATCTAAGATGTTAGAGATCAAAAGAAGCATATGACGTTCTAGAATTTAAAGAATATTGTGACACCCTAAACCCAAATTGAAATAAAAAGTAAAATGTACTAGTTTCGAAAGACATTCGCAGCGGTTCCAAAATTGAGTATAAAAATTTTCATTTAAGCTATAAAGTTCAGGACGTCACATTCACACTTATACTAAATGCTTGCATCAAAATTTTCAATTAAAAATCCTTTATTGTTGAATATAGTTGAGGCTTATTGAATAAATTTTTTTAACATAAAAACATGTTCTAAACTTAAAGACAATTAATTTCTACATTCGAATAAAAGATGAAAATAACACAATTGATCGATCGAATTTACAAAAATCGAAATTAATTCACAACTCAACAGAATACGATGGATTACTCCCACCTAGTATCACCTATCAGAGCGTGGATCATCAACCAATAACCTGAAATGATTGCGCTCGCGCAAGCGCCAAACACAAGCAACGAGGGGTGAGCTTCAAAAACATGTAATAGTATAAAATAATTGAAAAGAACTCGTAAAATATATTAAACACCATTTCATTTCAAATCACAATCAACAAGAATAATCAAGGTAAAATATTGATACAATCCATAACATCAAGTAAGTAAACACACAAATCAAGTAATGTTATGCATGCTCTTATACTCTAGACTCCTCCTCTATCTTTGGTACCATTCTAACTCTGAATTACTTGGTTAGGAGGCTTGATACTATGCCACCACACAAGTGGACAGACAATTCAATTTGGCTGTGTCCTCATAGATCCCCTCAACTCAACCCGAGACACATATACGCGACAGTCGAGGTAAAAGTGTGTTGCATGGTAGCTCCCGACATTTGGAGTGCTACCTCCAAGTCACCTAGGAGTTCCCCACCCGAATACCTCCAAGGTCTAACAATCTTGCCCTAAGGCTCAATAGCAGACTGCCACGATCAGGCTCATTCAGTTGTACTTCAACAGAATCACTAGGCTTGTCAGACCCTACCTATATGATGACCAAATAATCTCCACTTCAAAAATTATCAACATCTATGTTCTCCCCTCGTTGGCCTAGGTTACTCGCTCCATTAAGAGAACCATCATTGGCACGGGTCAAATTCATCATAATTCAGTATGCATTTCGTGATATTCATCAAAGTGGTAACATCATAATTCAACAAGTAATCATCAATGCATATTTTCCTAGTCATATATCACATTCAAAATTTATCATCATAATACACAAACTCCAACAATAGATAATTTTCACTCACATATAATAATACTAAATCATTCACACACACTACTTCAATTGAAATTGAATTAATAACAATTCATCGCATTTTATATCATATAACAATATCCAGGTAGATATAAACAAAACATAGAATACATCAAATACACAATTCTACAAAAATTCAACTACCACACGATCTTCAAAATTTAAATCAAACAACACCCTATAAAAGTTTCTAGCTTGTATTTTAATCTCACCAAATTCAAGTTTTCTCATTAGTCAATTATTACTCAAAGGACTTCAGCCTTACGCAGTGAGTCTTGAATGAATTATGGGAAATCTGGTTTTCCTGTTCATCTCACTTAATTTACACTCATGAATTTGAACTCTCTCTCACCCCGTACCTGAATTTGACGCTTTCGTAAGATATAAGGACCATAATGATTTTCAGCAACCAGAGGTGTCGACAACACGCAACGAACAACTCCAAAAGCATCGACGAATTTACAGAGTCAATGAAACATGGCTGATAATTTACGCGGACTATAAAAATCAATGTTACATAATTAATAAAAATATTAAGAGAATAAACATATTTGAAACGAAGTGAAACAAGTTATCAGAAAAGGCCTCACCTACGTGTTGGAGCACCGACAGGGTCCGACTTCAACTTCCCCGAAACAGACAAACGAGTAGTGCTTCTTGAAGGTTTCGATGAGAGGAATTCAAAAACGATATCAGTTTTTCAAGATGATGAATGTGTTGTCTGGAATTCAAGAAAACAGCCGCGACAATGGTGGAAACCCATTTTTTAAAATATAACGGTTGGCGATTTCGAGCGTATGTAATGAAAGAGGGTGTTTCGTGGAGTCCATATATGGTATCAGTTTTGCTTGGTGATAATCGTGATGGCCGAAATCTTGGTCAAAAGTTGGATGCGTAATTTTTGACAAAGAGGAATATGACGTTTCAATTTGCGATTCAAGTTGAGAATGGAAGAGGAGATCACAATGATCACGAATGTGGTCTCAGTTTTCTAAGACAACCATTGTAACGATCGTGGTCGAGGAGAGAAGAAACGAGAGGGAATGGTTATGGCGGCAGCATATACGAAGAAGATGAAGGAAGAGGAAAAACTGTTCCGGTCTTTTTCTTATTCCTATTCAATTTCTTCCTTATTATTATTATTATTCAAAACTTTTTTTTTATTAACTTTACTTTTATTAAAATAAAAAATAAATAAGTTTAATTATTAAACATCTAGTTAGTAATAAGGATTACATATTTCACTTAAAAATACTAACAATCTAAAATTAATAAAAGGATATAAATATACTTCCATATCAATAATTTAAATAAATTATTAAGTCAAACACATGAGAAATTATCACACTATAGCAAATACACATGTAGGGAAATTGTAAAACCCTAAATTTAAAATCCTAAATTTTACAATTTTAGGGTATTTTGTGTAGAATTTCTTAGACTTTTAGCCCAGTTTTTGGTATTTAGTGGGTGAAATGCCAAAAATATATTTTTGGAAATTGAATTAAAATTATTTGTCGAAGAATAATTTATTTAGATTACGAAGAAAATAATTCCGGACAATTTTGTTAAAATATCTCGGGTTGCTGAAAATTATATTTGTCAAATGAGTTGTGACGAGAGTAGATATTTTTATCAAAATGGTTTGAGAAGTGATGATTTTCATAAATATCTAAAATATCTAGATATTTAGATATTTATTTGTTTAGGTTTTATTATTGTAGGTATATATATTTATATATTATATATAATATATAATTTTTATTAGGAATATAAATAAGTATTATATATATATATATATATATATATATGTGAGAATGGAAGAGAGGGAGGAAAAACTGAAACAAAGGAAGAAAAGGCACGTTATCTCGTGAACCCTTCTCCTTCCTCCTCCTTCTACCTTTCGATTTCTTTTCTTTCTTTGGCTTCAAGAATAGAAACCCTAGGCTTAGTGGGTAAGAAAGCAAGGATTTCTCAGCTTCATACTTCCTCGTTGTTTTGAAAACAAAGAAAAACGGTGTTAGGGATTTCAAAACCGTCAAACACAAACCTCCCCGTTTCATCTAGATCTAAGCTTTGTTTCGTGAAGAGATAGAAGGGAAAGTTGCTCACTACCATGCTACGATGCTAGGGAACCAACTTTGGAAGCGACGTTGTGAGCGGAGATTTTACCGGATTTACTCGCGGTACCGTAATCACACGTTAAAGCTAACGTGAAGAGGGCTCCTTCCAAACTTTTAGTTTGCATTTAGGGACTTGTTTGTGATTGGGTGGAAAATAATTTTGTTAGGGTTAAAGTGTTGATTTGGGGGAAAATGAATCTAAGGCTTTATGGGTAAAATCTTAGAGTTAGGTTTTGGTGATATTGATGAATGTTTCGTGGAAAATCAATTTAACTCATTTATGTATGATTTTGAGTAAATGAAATTTGATGTGTTTGAGTGGTATGTTGTGATGATACGTGTATGGTTGGATTTTGTGGAGAAATGAATTGTTGTGTTTTGGTATGAATTGTGGATTGAATTTGTGAATATGTTTGAGTATGTTCTGTGTGGAATTTGAAAACCATTAGAGTTAAACGAGTGTTAAGAATGGGGAATCTCTTAATGCCTGCATTTACTTAATGTTGTGGTGAAAATCATTAGAGTTAAACGAGTATTAAGAATGGGGAATCTCTTAATGTCTGCGTTTACTTAATGTTGTCGTGAAAACCATTAGAGTAAAACGAGTATTAAGAATAGGGAATCTCTTAATGTCTGTGTTTACTTAATGTTTGTCGTGAAAATCATTAGAGTTAAACGAGTATTAAAAATGGGGAATCTTTTAATATCTCTGTTTACTTAATGTTTGTTGTGAAAATCGTTTAAGTTAAATGAGTATTAAAAATGGGGAATCTTTTAATATCTACATTTGCTTAACGATTGTTGTGGATAGAGTCAGTGTATGCTCATGCATTTCATTTTGGTAAATCGTGCTGACCCGTGATAAGTGGCACCTCGATAAACAGTACTGACCGGTGATAGGTGGTACGTTTATGATTTACGTTTTTGGTAAATTAAGCTGACCCGTGATAGGTGGCGCCTCGGTAAATAGTACTTTGACCTGTGATAGGCGGTACATTTACGATTTATGCTTTTTCTTTTAGTAAATTGTGCTGACCCGTGATAGGTGGCACCTCGGTAAACAGTACTGACCCGTGATAGGTGGTACATTTATGATTTACGCTTTTTAGTAAATCATGTTGACCCGTGATAGGTGGCACCTCGGTAATTGGTACTTTGGTCTGCGATAGGCGATACAATTATGATTTACGACCCTTCGAGGAGGGTTTTGGTTTGGAATTCCGAGTCCATGCATTTATGCATATACGCATTGCATTAGGGTGCTCGACACACGAGTCGTGTTTGATTCAAGTGTATGATTGAGTGTGTGAACTTGAAATGTCATTGTGATTGTGATGATTTTACTAAGTGTTATGTTTTGGGACAAATTGTGTGTAAGAGAAATTGATTGTAAAACTATTTCGAAACTCAAATTGTCGTGATGATTGTGTGGAAATTGCTAAGTGTTATGTTTTGGAGTTGTGTGTGAATGTGATTGAGTTAGTTTATGTAGTTTTAAGAAAAACATGCAGGGAAATCGATTCTCAAATCGATTCTATTAAAAGCTATTCCTCAAAATCGATTTGGCAATCGATTGGATTCATTACAAGAGCTCAGCCATTTTGACAAAATCGATTTGCCAACGATTTGGCCATTACAGGAGCTCCGCCATTTTGACAAAATCGATTTGGAAATCGATTGGCTTTAGCACAGGGGCTCAGTTATTCATTCAATCGATTTCTCAATCAATTGATTTAAGCTCAGAGTTCAGTTTTCACTAAAAACCTTCAGGAAATCGATTTCCCAATTGATTTGCTTAGTGGAAATTCTTATTTTGAGTTAGATAATCGATTGCTTAATTGATTCATCAATGGATTGGTTTGTTGTTTATTACTTG
Source organism: Cicer bijugum (assembly GCA_037974875.1). Classification (NCBI taxonomy): domain Eukaryota; kingdom Viridiplantae; phylum Streptophyta; class Magnoliopsida; order Fabales; family Fabaceae; genus Cicer; species Cicer bijugum. The sequence continues at coordinate 169,691 of JBBPBT010001328.1, read as the reverse complement.
ATTGATTTAAGACTTTATTTGATCTCGTTTATACATGGCAAGTATTATATGAATTTTTTGCATATGGAAAATCCTTTTAAGGTGCATGCTAAGTTGAAAGGTTATTTTGTGCATTTAAAAACTTAAATATTATGTGTTAATTGTTAATTTCAGTTGGTGACCCTTTACAACTATTGTGGAAATCTGGGCTTTGCCCTCAGATGAGAGACCGGACAATCCTACCGGTTCGTACCTTGCGGATGGGGATGTAGATGGGAATGTCTAACTGGAGCTATGTTAGGAGGATCTTACGGAGCGTGTGGAGATCACTTAGGGTGTTTAGTTGTTGTGTCAAATGATTAGATTAGGTTGACATAGAGGGAACAAATGTCTTTCTTTTGGGTTGCTTTTATTTTAAATTGGAAGACTGTACATGTACTAATATTGTCAGCATGACATGTTATTTTGGATGGATTCCATGTACCGCTTCTTGATGTGTAAATACTTTGGATTCATATTTCGAAAAACTTTTCCGCTACTTGTAAATTTTAATGACTTAAATATTTATCCAAAGGTATTTCCTTATTTGTTTCTCTGTTGTATTTTAATCTCTTTTGAAAAAAAAAAAATACACCCTCGCTTTGAAAATCGGGGTGTTACAGAAATCAATCATAATTATTTGTCAATACGTATTGTAAACACATGCAATATTAAATTAATTCTTTAAAATCTCATTAGATAAATGAAATAATTTATTATTAAATTTAGGGTGTTACAAATACAACATAAAATATTTGACATAATTAATAGGTTGTTTTAGATGATATAAATTATTCAATATCTTAACATGAATCATCTTGGATGTAGGGTCCTAAATGTCACAATGACACTCAACAAAAATTAATTTACAATTCAAAGAATTAATTGTTGAACGTTAAGGTAAAATCAAGAATATATACAACATTGAAAAGTTTAAATTCATTTGTAAAATATACAATTCTTGAATGTGTAGCCATAATAATATTTCCATTTGGCAATGTAACATGAATTGATTTAATTTCATGAAAAGTAATAACTTTTTTGGAATTACAAGTGACATAGTCAGTAGCACCAGTGTCATGAACCCAATAATTTTGAGAGATATTACCTAAAAAACTCCATCAATTTGACAAGTCTGATTTGTAGGATGAGATTGATTCCAAAAACGGAAGCAAAGTGTTGAAGTAAATGTTTGAGTTGATTAATTTGATCGGTAGTGAATTGAGAGACATTACCATCAGGTGGACTGGACTTAGGAGAACTATGATCGTTGGGAGTAGTCCCAAAATCATCATCAGTAATTGAAGAATTAATAGATTTGTTGTTCTTGTATCCAGGAGAATATCCAAGCAAAAAATCATATTTAAAATAGCAATGATCAATAGTGTATTCTAGCCTATTGCAAAAAGTTCATTGTCGTTGAGGACCTCCACCTTTGCCTCAACTAGATTTGTGGCCCTTACCACGGCCTAAACCATTTCTAGGATTAGCATTAGAATTATCATTGTTGGAAGAGGTCATTAGAACCTTCACATCAACAAAATGACCAATAATTTATTGTTCTTGTTGTAAAATTAAAGAAAATGTTGTGGTTATATTAGGTAAAGGATCGATCATCAAAATCTAGGTTTTTACCGTTTACAATTTTCATTGAGATCCTTTAAAAAAATAGGCGACGACTTCAGAGGAACTATAGTCTAAGACTAATTTTTGTAAACATTGGTGATGGGTCGTAAAACTTCTAACTCCCTTCAAAGAATACTCCATTTAGTAAATAAATCATAAACTGATTTATCACCTTGTTTAATAGAGTGTAAATCTTGAAAAATATGGGAAAACAAAAATGGTCTCCTTTAACAAATCGATTTTTTAGATGATCCCATATATTTTTTGAATTCTCAAGTATATAGTACTTTGAACATTAGAAGGGGGATATTACTAGTAATCCAAGAAATTATCATCATATTGCAGCACTCCCAAGCATCAAATAATGCATTGTTCTCCGCTGACATCCGTAATTCACTGTTGATGAATTTCAGTTTGTTCTTTGAGATCAACAAACATATCATCAAGCGACTCCAGTTGTAATAATTCGACCCTTGTAAAGTCTGATTTCTGAGCAATGCAGAGGTTGATGAATCATCATCATCAGAACTTACCATTGAAGAGTTGATCGAAGGAAAGGAAAAGAAAAGCGAGAATGAGAGAAAAAAAGAAGGACGAACCTTATTTATTTATTTTCAAATTTTTAGGTTTTGACGAAATTAGATTTAAAGATAGAAAAAAAAGGACAAAAGATTATGATACCAAAATGGAGATTATTTTAGTAAATATATATCATTCATGAATTGAGAAATGAATACAAAATGAACATATTTAGCATAGTAGCCATATAACATAAAAGACCAAAAAATCCAGAAAGAGTAAACAAAAAAATTAGCTACCACAACCCAAGAATAAAGGACTAATAAAACTAACTAATATAAACAAACACACAAAAAATGAGGAGAAACCGGCGATCAGGATGGCAGCGCATGGGCATCACGTGCCGGTGGATACGCCGCGAGTGGTTGTCATGTGCGGGATCAAAGGCAGCACTTGGAGGTGAGTGGCTAGTCTGACAGCGACAAAATGTTGGGTCCTGACTCGGTTTTTCGTGGTATGGGTGGTAGAGCTGTCAATTTGACAAGTCCCCTAATTATTGGCCCCAACCCACATTTTGAAGGGGTCAAAAAAATTAATAATTAAAAAGACCCCTAAAAACAAGGCCCCTAAAAATTTGAGGGCCTAGGAGGCCCATAGGCCCACTTTTTTTAAAAAAGAATCAATTTACTATTTTTTTCGATAAAAATTTCTGATTTTCTTTCGATAAAAATTTCTGACTTTTTTCGTTAAAAAATTTCTGATTTTTTTTTCGAGAAAAAATTTCCGATTTTTGTTCGACAAAAAATTTCTGATTTTTTTTCGATAAAAATTTCCGATAAAAAATTTCTGACTTTTTTCGATAAAGAATTTCTGATTTTTTTTCGATAAAAAATTTCCGATTTTTTTTCGACAAAAAATTTCCGATTTTTTTTAGATAAAAAAGTCCGACTTTTTTTCAGTAAAAATTTTTCAATTTTTTTTCGATAAAAAATTTCCGATTTTTTTTTCGATAAAAAATGTCTATTGTTTTTCTCGATAAAAAATTTCCAATTTGTTTTGATAAAAAATGTCCGACTTTTTTTGGATAAAAAATGTTCGATTTTTTTTCAATAAAAAATTTCCCATTTTTTTTCGATATAAAGTTTCTGATTTTTTTTTTCGATAAAAAAATCTTAAAATTAACAAAATATTGGGGCTTATGGGCCTTTAGAGCCCACTCCCTTAGGCCCCATGAAATAATTGGCCGAAATTAAGAGGCTCCTTAAAAGATTATTTTAACAGGGGGTCTAATAATAAAAGAAAAAAAATAAAGGAACCTTGTAGTTTGAGGGCTTTTTTGAGTGCTCTAATGGGTGGCGAGGCTCAAAGCACAATGAAAATGTCATATACAGTGTGAACAGTGCGTGAAACAATAAGCTTGAACATTAACTTCTAACAATCGTGAAAAACACCAATCACTAAGATCTTTGTAAGAAAAAGAGGAGGTTGATGGGGTTGTATCTTTATTTATCCTCTTCTATCATGCGAAATCATCAGGGAAAATGGGAAAAATGCACTTTATAAAACTTGTGATGTACACTTGGTACTACTAGCTTCCTATTTTGGTATTCATATCATTATTCATTATATCTTGGTTCTCAAAGCATAGGTGACACAGTTAGAACAGTGACTTCTGATTGTTTTATGGGATGGTTGTAACTTCTATATTGGAGAATTTAACACAACAGAATCAAATTGAAATTCATCAAATAAGATAAAAAAATAAATAAATAAAAAAAAAAAAAAAAAAAAAAAAAAAAAAAAAAAAAAAAAAACCCAAAATATCATATTTTATCAAATTAAGTAACCAAAGAAGCAAAAATAGAAGCTCTAACATTATGCATAAAGAAGCTGAAATTTATAAACTCAAATGAAATAACTAAAAGGTTATCAAATAGAATCAGAAACAGAATCACTTTCCTCATCAGAGTAACCTGTTGATTTTGTTCAAAGCAGATTCAAAGATAGTCTCAAGCTCCCTCAGAAAATCCACAAACACAAACGTTTCTTGCTGCTGATTGTTGCTATCAATCAATTTATTTCCCTTCATCATTGCAGAATTGATCTTCTTTTTGTCTGTTGGGGTAAGCATGGAAGTAACACTATCATCCCTCATAACTTTCCTCATTTTATAAAGATAATCATCCACAGCATTAATTGCTTCAACTTTCTTCATAAACTTGGTGTCTTCATCTTTGAATTTCACAGCTTCTTGAATCATTCTCTCAATCTCTTCAGTCGATAGCCTACCATTATCTTTTGTTATTGTAATACCTTTCTTATTCCCAGTTGTTTCTTCCTCAGCAGAAGCATTTAATATACCATCTGCATCGATAGCAAAGCATACATTGAATGGAAGGCCGCGTGGTGCACGAGGAATGGAGAGATTAAACAAACCAAGCAAGTTATTTTCACTAGCTACTTTTCTTTCACCCTCATAAACATCAATTGAGGCACAAAGTTGGTAATCTTCACATGTTATGTATTGTCGTTTCTTCTTGACAGGAATGGTGGAATTCCTTGGAATCAATACGCTCATGATATCTCCTTTTGTCGATATACCTAGTGACAACGGTATAACATCTCGCAGCACCAAATTTGGAACAGACTTGCCTTCACTCAATAAAGCAGCCTGAATAGCTGCACCATAAGCAACAGCTTCATCAGGGTTGATGCTCATACACAGATCTTTTCCATTGAAAAATTCCTGCAATAGAGTTTGTACTTTAGGAATCCGAGAAGATCCGCCAACAAGAACAACATCATCTATTGTATTCTTATGCATTTTAGCATCAGTAAGACAACTTTCAACTGTCTCCATACACTTTTCAAAGAGATCCACATTGAGTTGCTAAAACTTAGCACGAGTGATCGATGAATAAAAGTCAATACCCTCTGATATAGCATCTATCTCAATTGTGGTCACGGTGTCAAATGAAAGTGTCCTTTTTGCTCTCTCACAAGCAGTTCTCAACCTTCTAAGGGCCCTTGAGTTTCCAGTAATGTCCTTTTTATGCTTCCTCTTGAACTCCTTCACAAAGTGGTTTACCATCCTGTGATCAAAGTCCTCTCCTCCAAGGTGAGCGTCTCCGGCAGTGGCCTTGACATTAAAGACATTATTCTTAATTGTTAGAAGGGACACATCAAAAGTTCCACCACCAAGATCAAAGATGAAAATATTTCTATTTTCAACACGATTGGCTCTCTTTTGAAAACCATAAGCAAGAGCAGCAGCAGTGGGTTCATTAATAATCCTTATTACATTGAGGCCGGCAATAGCACCAGCATCTTTGGTGGCTTTTCTCTGAGAATCGTTGAAATAAGCAGGTACAGTAATCACTGCATTTTTGACCGGTGACTCCAAAAATTTCTGTGCAATCTCCTGCATCTTGGTGAGTATCATGGATGATATTTCCTCTGCAACAAAGCGTTTTTCCTCACCCTTAAAATTAACAACAATCACAGGATTGTCATTGGTGTCAGCAATGACCTTAAAAGGCCACAACTGTAGATCATTTTTAATAACAGAATCACTGTATTTCCTTCCAATCAACCTTTTTGCATCTGCAAATTAAAATATGTTGGTGCTATATAATTTCTTCTTTTGTGATGAAAGTATAGCATAGAAAAATATAATAACTAAATTAAATTTCAAATCATGGAAGAAGAAAAAAGAAAGATAAATTAATTACCAAAAATAGTGTTGGCTGGGTTTGAAGCAGCTTGATTTTTAGCAGCATCGCCAATTAGCCTTTGAAAATCAGTGAAAGCAACAAAAGAAGGTGTGGTTCTGTTGCCTTGATCATTGTGTATGATTTCAGCTCTGTTGTTTTGCTCTTGCCATACAGCAACACATGAATAGGTTGTGCCAAGGTCAATTCCAACAGCAGGTCCCGCATACTTTTTGGCCATTTTTTTCAAGTGAATGAATATTGTTTCAAGTTCACATTATATAGAAAATTAATTAGGTGTAGTTGTCTCCTTAAGGCATGTGTTTCTGCTCTTACTTTTTAATGCGAGGCCGGTTATAAAGAATATTGTTTAAGAATAGCGCAGCAGAGAATTAGGGCTTATTTGATTCACATCTCAAAAACTCTATTTTAGTTTTTGAAAATTTAAAAATTAAAATACTTGTTTGGATTACTTGTTTCTAAAAACTGTTTTGTAAAACTATTTTTAATATTATACTTTTTAAAACTAAAAAAGCAAAACAGATAAATGTTATTTTATTTTTCATTTTTTAGTTTTTTAAACTCTATAGTTAAAAACTGTTTTAAAAATTAGAGTTGCCAAACAGATTTTTTTTAAATTTTCTTTTTAAAAATAGTTTTCTAAAATTTATTTATAAAATAGTTTTCAAAAATTAAAAAGTAAAACACAATCAAACATGTCCTTAATAGTGCTCGCCGAATAACGGATTCAAACATTTCTATATTTTCTCGTTTTTTCTTTAGTTAAAAGTCTGGTAACACTCTTATTTATATTAATAAACTAGAGTTAAGTAATTTTTTAAAATAAATGTCTATATGACTAATTAAGTTGAATTCTCAAATTTTATTTTCTTTTAAAAACTTTTTTCAAATTTCAAAAAATCATATTAAATAGCAATCATTCATATTTAATTTATTCCAAACAATCTTATATTTATTAATTTTATATTTATTTTTGTTTTATTTTTTATTAAATTAAAATAAAAAGTTTTGAATTAACTTTTTTATTACCATGTTATTTTTAGACATAAAAACCTAATACATATCTTTTTTATTAAAAAGCAAATATCATACGAAAATTAAATAAAAATTATGTATTAAAATAGAAAATTAAATGTAAAAAGTTCGAAATACCTTTTTAATTATTTTTTTTTTATAAATATTAAGAAAAAACAGATAAAACTAAGTGTCGTCAATATATATATATATATATATAAAAAAAACAAAGATCATTAAACTGGAATGTGTTGTGGTTGGGTTGCTTTGAAAGTGGATTTTATGTTTTTATTGGTCAGTTCGTACACCACTTAATATTGGTTTACGTAAGGGACTAAGTTATGCTTTGGAAGTGGGATTTATGTTTGTATTATATACCGGGAATGGACACTTAGTATTGACTATGCAGGATCCAAAGCATATTCATGCTTCAAATTAACATAGATCCATGAAACCTCTAAATTCCTCCCTAACATCTTCGCTTTCAAGAACTTGACTCACAGTAACGGATAGAACTTCTCCAAAATCACAACACCAAATGCAAAACACATCCATTTTTGGAGTAATTTAATCATTTTCAATATACTTAGGTGCCACGTAACCTTGTATCTCTATTCCCTATTACATGTCATATCTCTAAAATTTGAAACTTACCTCTAAAATTTCCATCTAAAAGAATGTGGTGAATTAGCATAATTATGAATGTAATTAAGTGATGGTGTCAATGAAGTGGATGATGATTGTGTGACGGTGTTGTGGAGTGGATGATGATGGGTGTGGGTTGAGTGGAGGAGTGATGATGGATGAATGGAGGATGAAATAATCTCTCATCGTTCGCCAATCGTTTGGTTTAAGGGAGTTAATAACTAAGAGTTGCAGTTGAAAAATTATTGGTTAAGAAGGTGTTAACGAGTTTTTAAGTAAACTTTATGTAATTTCCCCTTAAAAAATATCTTTATGGAAAAACTAAATTGACCACATTTTTTAATTTAAATGACTAATTTACTATTTTATAAATTTAAGTGACTAGATTAACTACCTCTTATTATTTTAAGGATTATAGCTTATTTACCGTTGTTGTTGCGAAGGATGGGTTAAATGTTTGTTGTTGTGAGAGTTTTATATTTAATTGTTTATTGTTTGGTATTATTTCTTCTATTGATGAAAAACAAAAATCTTCGTTAGAAGTGTGTTGTGGTACCTATGCATCTAAATATAAGATTATATTAAAAAATAATTTGTTTTTATTTTTTTTTATTTTTCAACTGCATTAATTATTTGATTATACATGTTTAATTATTATGTATATTTAATTATTTGTCTTAAAGGCACTTACTAAACAATAAAAAAAGGAAATAAAAAAATATTACGTTTTTAAATAATAAGACATTGATTACACATGTTCCAAAATGTTATTTCCATTTTAGATTGCTTAACAAATTCCTCAAGAATACTTGTTGGTATTTCCCTTATTTCTTTACTAATTTATCCTTAAGTATGTTACATAATTTTCTACAGTTTGTAATAAATAATACAATAAAAACATAAATTAATTCTCTCGCTCTCTCTCTCTCTCTTCAAATACTACAATCAACTTTTTTTAATTCTCGCGATTTAGTCAATATAATCTTACATATAAGGACATAGGGTAGTATAACACGAGTAAAAATGGCACTAACAAGTGAATTCTTTGTGTTGAACATTGTGTATTGCATACTCCTTTGGTCTTAGTTATAAGTAGTTAACTTTACATAAATTTGAATGTGAGTCTTGATATGGTGGGATGGCGTAGATCTGAGTATGGTGGTAGCGAGCAAAAGTAGTTATGGTGGGACGAAGAAGAGTTTTAATGGGGAGGATGATGTGTATGGAGGAGGAGGAGGAGGAGGAAAGATTGAGTGTGAGGAAGAATTGATGACATAGGGTGAACCAAGAAGGAGGAACTGCTTTTGTATTGTTTTTCTTCAACATTTTTATGTAATTAATAAACTGAAGTGATGATATTCCTATAAAAGATGAGGAAGAAAAATATTATTTGAGATGAGTGTTTGGTTTTTGATAGAGAAGATTTCAAGATTTTGGGTTGCATTTTTAATTTTAGGCTTGAAATTTTTTTTTAAAACAACTAAAAATTTGTACTACGAATGAGTACAAAGAATTAGAGTCACCAAAATACAAAGTAAGTATGCACCTTATAAAACGAAGCCCAAACCGTATCATAACAAAAATAAAGTCCCAGACAAACCAAATGTTGAGACTACCACAAAATAAAATCATACGTAAAGCTTGCATCATTTGCTTTAATCCACTTCCACGAAGTTAACTTAATATTTTAAAGCAACAAGTTACTATTGAACTATGAATGAGTAAGCACAATAGAACTATGCGTCTTCCAAGTAGTTCACATCCAAGCTAACCATAAGATTCCAATCCTCAAAGGAACTCTTTTGCCACCCCAACAAAGGGCACATAATTCATGAGCATGAACCTCCACTTCATTATTCAAAGCATAATAGAAAACCCAATTGTCAAAGAAGGTCCATCAACACATGTCGAAGCACTAGACATACAAAGAAACAAAGTTGAATAGTTTCGTCCAATATACATCCTGCCACACACAAAGGGAATCAATTTGAGCGATGCCTCTGGAAATTTGGTTGTCCTTCGTAGGTAACCTATGCAAAACCAAGCCCCATTCAAAGACAATAAACTTTAATGACACCAATTTATTCCTTACCACCAAAAAATAAGAGGGTAACTCATTTATCGCTAACTATGACAAAAGTTTGGGGAGTTCGGAGGAGCACAACATTCGGAATGAGCTAAACAAGGATTAATAAGAGACTTAGACACCACATCTCAACCCAAAACCTTAAAGCATTAGGATTATGAGTCATTCTCCTTATATATCCAATACAACCTCCATTCCTGGTCAATGTGGGACTAACCACTCATAATTGAATACCCAACACATCCTTCACCACATAACTCTCACCTTGCTCAATGTTCCAATGCTATTTATCTTTGACATTAACCTACCGAAAAACATTTTGTAACAACATACCATACTCGTCAACCAACTCATTCTTCCACTCAAACAAATCCCTTCATCGATTCCACCTTACCTCTATCCCTTTTGCACTCTATGTAACATTTATGTCACAATTGCATTTTTGTCTAAGGTCAAATTATAAACACACCTAAACTGATCGTGCAACATGATTTGGGTTGAATTGCTTGAAACATTTTTTTTTTGGATTACTCATTTAGTTCTCAGGGGAATAAAACCCTAGTAATCTAAAGTTCGGTCAATACGTAAATAAAGTCTGACTAAGAATTTTTCCGGTCAAAATTGAAACTAAGGTTCTCTCGAATAATTAGTCCTTAAATAAAACTCTTTAATCATTTGAACTCAACTACTTGTTTTTTTTTAATAAATGACAAAAAGCTATTAACATTAGAGAATGATAAGTAAAAATAAATTAAGTTTAGTCACACATGTCACGTCAGCACTTTCTAACAACTCAAAATAAATAAAATGTGAGACAAGATCAAATTAAAAATGATTTCAAATTGTAAGATCAATTAAAAAGAAAATAATTTTGCAAAGACAAAAATTAAAATGACCCCAAGTTATAAAGATAAAACTTATTAAAATATTTTATTTTATGTTATATTTTCAAATAAAATATTCATACACATACTCTTATTTATTTGTTCAAATTTTATATGAAAATATTCAAGATTCACACTCTCTCTGTTGATATATGAAGTAGAAAATTAGAACTAAAAATTGTCAAAAATTTTATAAAAATTGAACTTAAAAATTCTCTAATTTAATAGAATTAAAAATATATTTATCTTTATTTATACAGACACGCACGTACAAACATACATATATTAGCTTACATTATAATTTTCTTTAAATTTTCATCGATGAAATATTTAAGATACGATATTAAAGAAATATAGATTTTTTTTTAAATAATGGATCCATGTAAAATTATTTTTTAATTACACACATGTCAAAAATATGTGTGGTGGATACTTAATATAGAAAATATAATAATTGTATTATATTTTTCTTCAAAATTTATCTAAAAGATACTCAAGAGACACAATGCAAAATACATATTTTTCTTTTAATAAATGACAAAATACACTCACCCCCTTAAGGTTTTCTTAAATGGCGTTAATACTCTATCTAGTTTTTAAGTAAGCTAAACTCCCTTATTTTGCATTCAAAGTGACAAATACATGCATTTTCATCTAACATTATTAATTATCCGTTAATTCACTGCTCCCATTTCAATCACCCTCACACACTGTCTCTAGTATGAACTCTTTTTCTATTTTGTTGTAATATGTGTAACTGTATTTTGTTTTATTATTTTATTTAAATTAAGCATTTAATTTCAATAATTAACTTGAATTTGTTGGCCGGTGATTATAGATTTATTGTCTTTGGTTTGGTTTAGTTTACACCTGATGATTTGATCACAGCCCAATTCAATGAAGATTGACAATTCAATGATTCACCTTTCTCATCCCAAAAGCATTAGCAACAAAGGAAACAAAAAATGATGAATGCACCCCATTTCCCAAACTCCACACCTAGGAAACTACAAACTCATGAAAAAAGCTAAGACAAAAACGCCCCCAAATTCAATATTGTTAGGGTTAGGGGAAGAAGTTTTGAAAAAGTGGATGCAACATTCAAATCAATGGCCAACAAATTAAAGACATTTATCAAAATGAAATGTCTGATGAAAATAAAAAACGAGTCCACAAATATGTTGCACAATGGAAGAAGACAACAACAATATCGAAAAAACCTTTATTTCAAAAAAGGGGAATGTTTTTTATATATTGAAAGTGGATGAGTTAATTATATGAGAATTATTAACTGGTAGAAAGGGAGGTATTTGTCTCTTTGAATAGAAATAAAGGAGATTCGCATTTAGTTTAAAACTAAAAGAGATGATAGTGTTATTTAGTAAGACTTTATGGGAGATAGTGTAATTTATCTTAATAAATTAACAAATAATAAATATTTATTTTGTGTAGAATTCATTAAAAAAAATCGCTTAATAATTTATATAAAAATATTCTTCATAAGTTTAATTTCTTTTAATTTTTTAACCAAACTAGTCCATTATAATTTATCAAAAAAATTTAAATGTAAAAAAGCTA
>JBBPBT010001328.1:108992-157236 GCA_037974875.1 Cicer bijugum | reverse complement strand
TTGATATTGAAACATGTGTTTACCCCCCTCAAAAAATTAAACTAACTTCACTATTGCAGAAAAATATAATTAGTATACTATATATAATATATTTTTTAATTATTTCTTATAAGCATGAGACATTCCTAAAGATACATTATAAATGAAATGCATACCTGTTTTAATTAATCGATTCATCAACTAATTAAAATGACAGATATATTTATGATTTATACAAAAAATATTCTTCACAAATTTATTTGTCTTTGCATATTTAAGAAAATATTGTAAAATCTGTACTAAACTACATATTTTAAATTGGTTATGATTTTTTTCTTACAAATTGAATCAAATCGATATATTTCATTTTTTGGAAGATAATTTGTTGAACTTTTAAACAAACTATAATTGAAAAAAGAAAAATGAAAGATACAAGAGAAGTTTGAAAAGAAAAAAATAAAAATAAAAATGAAAAAGTAAGAAGAGAAGAATTGAAAAGAGAAAAAATAATTAAAAAAAATAAAAATATTAAAATTCCATATTTACCCGTAAAAGAGATTATGTGAATTTTATAAGTGATGTTATTTTAAAGTTTTTTGGTAGTATTTATTATTCTTAAATTTAGATATATATTAGATAGAAGTAGTAGATAAACTTTCAACTGATTCCACGAGAGTAAGACCCACGATTGAGCCATACTTCAGTTAAAGTACCACTTGGAATATCAAATCACAAAGAGCAGCTGGTTCATGAGCACAAGAATGTAATCATTCATTCAATGAGTATGAGGTTTATTCAATAAAATTAAAACTTCAGTATACCATCTATTATGGTGTACTAGAGTGTTGGGTTTTAGGCTCCCTTCCTATGTGGAGAAAGACCCAATATGTGTAAGTCTATATATCTCACTTAACTAAGTGGAGAGAGGTCAGATTAGTGGACGTGATAGAACTGAATTCACAGAGTGAGGGAAAGAGAAAAATGAGAGAGGAAGAGCAAAACCTATTTTCGCATAAAACAACTGCACTAGATTTGCGATTTCTCCTTCGTTCATCGTCGGATCAGGCTGAAATTTGGACAGCAGGTTCGTGACTCGTGGTAATTCAATCGGACCGGTTGGATCGTCGACCAGAGGTCTGAGGTGGGAGAAATTAAACTCGGACAGCAGCAGTATTTTCTGGTTTTTTCTGCTGAACTTTGTTCTCAATTTCATGCTTGTTTTCTCATTGTTTTGGCTGATTGTTGTGCTGGTTACCTTGCTGTTTTTGGCTGGTTACAAATTTGTGCCATATTTAAAACTCTCTTGTACCCATATTTTGATCATAGTGGAGTTCTATTACCGACTTGGTCCCGTGGTTGTTTACTTATCACATTGAGAAGGTTTTTCGACGTTAAAAATTATTGTGTCATTTGTGATGGTGATTTTAGTTGCTGTGATTATTTGTTGATTGCTCGTCACAGATTCTTGCAAGTTTGGGAAATTGATTATCCGCTGCATATTGCTCTGTTAGAGTTGTTATTGTTATTTGTTGTTGAATTTCCCATTAGAGTGGTATCAGGGCTCTTTGGTTAAGGGGCTGTTTGACTTCTTTGAATTATGGAGGCAAATAAAAATAGAATGATTTGTTTGAATGACACTAATTATCACTTATGGAAGGGAAAAATGAAGGATCAGTTATTTGTGAAGAATTTGCAACTTCTTGTGTTTGCTAGTGAGAAGCCAGAATCCAAGACTGATGAGGATTGGAGTTTTGAACATCAGCAGGTCTGTGGTTTTATTCGGCAATATGTAGAAGACAATGTTTATAATCACATTGCTAATGAGGAACATGCAAGATCCTTGTGGAAGAAGATTGAATCTTTGTATGCTTCTAAATCAAGGAATAATAAGTTGTATTTGTTGAACTTCTTGATGAATTTGAGGTACAAGGAGGGGACTTCTATTTTAGATCACTTAAATGATTTTCAAGGGCTCCTAGATCAATTGTCAGGTATGGGCATCAAATTTGATGATGAAATGTTGGGACTATGGCTACTGAATACTCTACCAGATTCTTGGAAAACTTCTCGGGTTTCAATTACAAACTCAGCTTCTGATGGTGTTGTCTCTTTGCAAAGTGTAAAGGAAGTGTTCTTAATGAGGAGATGAGAAGGAAGGTACAAGGTACTTCATCTCATTCCGAGGTACTTGTAATTGAGAACAGGGGCCAAAATCAAAGAAATGAACCAAAAGGGAACAAACAGAATAGCAGAAGTGTGAGTAGAGAGAACAACAAAAGTAAGTCCAAATATAAGAATGTGGAGTGCAATTATTATCACAAAATGGGGGCACATATAGAAGAACTGTTTCATATGGAAAAGGGAGAACAAAAACAATAACAGTAAGCAGAGAATTAACTGTTTCTGATTATTTTACTTCCCTTACTGTGATTTGGGAGGAATTGGACAATTTAAGACCTATTCCTCAATGTACTCGTGATCTTGCAAAATATACAAAAGAAGATTGAATAATAACCTTTTTTACTACCCTAAATGAACAATTTGAAGTTTGTAAATATCTCAGGTTTTTTTAATGGAATCCTTACCAAATATAAATAACGTACTTTCTTTAATGTTGCAACAAGAAAGACAACATGGTAATACCAATGAAAATTCATATTCCAATGTGTTTGGTATTGCTACTGATGGAAAAAGATACTATGAAAAGGTAAAAGTGGAGGTAAATCTTGCATTTATTGTGGATAATTGGGACATACTGTTAAGGTATGTTACATAAAACATAACCAAAGAACAATAGTTATTCAAATAATTCTCATAGTGAGCATAATGATGGAAGGTCGATGATGATTATCATTCTGAATAAGATGATGGAAGCAAGGATCAAGCTCCTCTCTCTTAAGCATCATGGCCTTGATTCAACAAGCTACCCTAGAATTAAAGCATTCTGCAAACAATATGTTGCCTTCATCACAAGCTGGATTAACACCGAAAAATGAATCCTAGATTTTCGATTCTTGTGCCACATATCATATCTATTTTAATTTGAATTCTTATTCCAAAATTTTCAAAATCAATCATATTACTGTCAATTATCCAAATGGGGATTCAGCTATTGCACATTATGTAAACCCCTTCAATGTTCCATTGTTTTCCATAAGAATGCTTGTGTATACATGACAACAAGACTTTGGGGAAGATTGGTTCAACTATGTTTCAAAATGGATTATACTATCTCCAAGAGTCTAAGCTAGATTATAGGCATTTTGAAAACGATGTAAATAACATCCATAGCATTCTTGTATCAGCTATTTGGCAATTTAGATTAGGACATGAACCAAACAAATGTATTCAGACTATGAGTTGATGTTTTCCTTTAAGTAATTTTTCTAATCATGTTTGTGACATTATCCATTTTGCTAAAAACAAAGTAAATTACCTCATTGTGCCTCACTGTGTTAGTATACGTAATCCTAGTTTTGCTTTTGATCTGATTCATGTTGATATATGGGGTCCCTTTAACATTCAATCTCAACATAACATAGATATTTTCTGATTATTCTTAATGATTGCACTAGATATCTATAGGTTGTTTTTATGAAGCAAAAATTTGTAACTAGACATCACCTTAGCAGTTTTGTTAACATGATCTCCACCCAATTTAATGCTAAGTTAAAGGTGTTGCAAAGTGATAATGGACCTGAGTTCATTTCGCCTAAATTTACTTCTCTAAAGGCATTATCCATCAAACAAGTTGTGTGGAGACCCTCAACAAAATAGAAGGATTAAAAGAAAACATCAACACATACTTAGGGTGACCCGTGCTCTTCTTTTTCAATCTAATCTCCTGAAAGTTTTTGGTATTATGCTATTGATCATGCTATGTATATTATAAATAGAACTTCTACTCATGTTTTGTCTAACAACTCTTGTTTCTCGTCGTTTAATGTTTGATCACAGAGCTAGAAAATCCATTTTTATGGGTTTAAAACCAAGAACAAAAGGTTTTATGCTATATGATTTGGATAACAAGGAAACTTATGTCTCAAGAAATGTCACTTTTGAGGAGTTGTTATTCCTCAAGCATAAGGAGCAATACTTCACAGCACTAGCAATCTATATGGATGGCATGTTACTAGTAGGAAACAATCTAGAGGAGTTCAACATCGTTAAAAATGTCTTACATATAGGTCTTTTGGCATCAAGGATATTGGTCAATTGAAGTATTTCCTAGGTTGGAGGTGGCTCAATCCAACATAAGGATATCCATTTGTCAAAGGAAATACTGTGTGGATCTTCTAACAAACATAGGTTTCAGTGACGGCAAACCAGCATCATCCCCTGTGGATTTCAATATTAGGTTCCAACAAATTGATGGATCTGAGCCAATATATGAAACTGGTTATAGAAGACTCATTGGAAGATTGCTTTACCTCAACACAGCAAGACCAGATGTAACATTTGCAGTACAACAATTTAGCTAATACATGAGCAAACCAACCATGATTCATCTTCAAGCAGCAATAAGAGTACTTAGATATCTCAAACAAGCATTAGGCTAGGGATTGTTCTTTCCTAGAAAAACATATGTGCAACTAAGTGGTTTTAGTGATGCTGATTACTCAAAGATCAATATCAGGATATTATTTTTTTAATGGAAATTCAATTGTTAGCTAGAAATCTAAGAAACAAACAACTATGGCAAAGTCATCAACTGAAACAGAATATAGGGCCCTGACAATAGCAACATGTGAATTACAGTGGCTTGTATATCTTTTGGAAGACTTAAAGATTACTTCTATCAAGACACCAACTATTGATTGTGACAATGGAAGCACCTTTCATATAGCAGCGAATCCAGTTTTTCATGAGAAAACCAAACGTCTTGACATTGATTGTCATATTGTTATTACGAAATGTAAGATATATGCCTCTTTGACATTGATTTTGATATAACTTCCAAACATACAAAGTATATGCGTTATCTGATTAATCTAATAGTGTAAGTTGAGATACATTTTAGGAAATCAATCAAGCAAAAATTGATCATATCATAAGCTTGAAGATTATGTGAAAGAATCAAACACTACACTTGGACAAATCTTGGATCCCAAGCAATCAAGCAAAGATTGATGATATTATACAAGGCTTGAAGATTATGTGCAAATTTGTCTAGTGTTCATAGTGTTTATTAGGTAGATTCATCATTATGATTTCACACATCTAATATTTGCCAATTAAAACTGAAATCATAAAATAAGTGTGTTAATAAATCAACTGGTAAATCAATTGGTAAATTTATTGGTTAATCGATTGTCTGATTCACAGAACAAAGGTTTCACTCAGTTAATAAATTGGAAAATCGATTACTTAAAAGTTTTTGTCAGACCTGTGTTCTGTGATTAAAAGAAATCAATTGGACAATCGATTTGCAAATCAATTAGTTAATCGATTTTCTAATTCACAGAACAAAGCTTCACTGAGTCAATCGATTACTAAAATGTTTTTTCATCAGACCTGTGTTATGTGATTAAAGAAGTCGATTGATATACTTTGCTTAAGTTGCAAGCTTTGCACTAATCGATTAGTTAATCGATTGCATGAATGAATTAGTTCATCATTTATCAGAAATATATTGCATAATCGATTAACACATCGATTTTAACTAAATATCTGAGTTACTGGGACAAGCCAAGTCGATTGGCCAATCGATTGGAATAAGTGTCTTAGTTACAAGGATAATTTAGCCCATTGCTAAATCAATTATGTCAATGAAAGTGAGTCGACTGAGTAATCAATTGTTTTGATCTCGCTGTTTGAACAAAACAATTATAATCGATTATTCAATCAATTCTGATATGAACTGAGTATCAGTTTCTGATATATGCATTAAAAGAATCGATTAGCAAACCGATTAGCTCATCTATTTCAAGATTCAAGAAAAACAAGAAACGCGATAATCGATTGGGAAATCGATTGAGCTGGTAATACACATTAATAAATCGATTGGGAAATCGATTTTTCTGAAGTTTTTCTGAAATTATATAAACTGAATCAATCACAATTTTCAAAACAATTAGAACATATAGAATGAACTGAAAGTTTTCATTGGCTACTCGAAAAATTACACTTTGAGAGAAATTGTTATAACTCACAAATATTATTGACAAATACTTAGTGTGAGAATTCATTGTGATTGAATCAAGTATTCTAGTTCTTTTTTGAAAGAAACATCTGTGTAAAAGAAAGTGTGTGAAAATCCAGTATTATGAAGTTGGTGGTTATCTTTTAGGATGCTTGTGTTCATCTAAAAGAGATCTCAATCTGATCTTGCTAGAGCTTGGCGATTAGTTCTTAAGGATAGATTAGTTGGTGTTGTAGATTGATGTTGAGTTAGATGTATAGACATTGAAGTGTTGGAAAGTCTGTAAACATACTCAAATCATTTCTAGTAAAGGCTGAAATCTGTGAGTGATTTCAGGACTGGATGTAGACTATCGAATCGATAGTCGAACCAGTATAAAAATCCCTGGTGCACGCTTCTCTATCTCTATACTCTTTATCTTGATAATACATGTGTTCTTGAATCTCTGTTTCGAATAAATTTTTGAATCTATACTCTTTATCTTGATAATACATGTGTTTGTGAATCTCTGTTTTGAATAATTCTTTAAATCTATCATTGTTAAATTGAAATTAATATTAAACAAGTTTGTTTTAATATTAAGTTAATCACTTAGGAAAAATTGGATAATCTTGTTAATAATATTGTATATAACTTCCTAAGGATAGAGGTCATTCTACCAACACAAAAGCCAACAATGGAACCATAAAGCTACTCCTTGTCTCCAACACTGATCAAATTGCAGATTTCTTCACCAAAGGTCTTTATCCAAGTCATTTTTCCAGTTTCAAGTCCAAGCTTGGTTTGCTAGATGTCTACCATCCTTCAACTTTTGGGACACTATTAGGATGAAATATCAATCTTAGCTCATTAGTAGTTACTTGACCAACAAGCAACAATTTTATATTTGATTTACTTTGCATCCCTTGGTTAAATCCTTACTATGTATTAGGGAGATTCAATTAGGATTAAGTTTGTTAGCTTTGTTAGTTACAAGTTAACTAACTCAAATGATCAGCTCCTAGTGCTTATATACAACAGTTGATTCATGAGAGACACATCAAAAGTACCACCACCAAGATCAAATACGAAAATATTTCTCTCTTCAAAGCAATTAGCTCTCTTTTGAAGACCATATGCAAGTGCAGCAGCAATTGGTTCATTGATTATCCGCATCACATTGAGGCCAGCAATGACACCAGCGTCTTTCGTAGCTTTTTCATTGAGAATCATTGAAATATGCAGGTATAGTAATCACTGCATTTTTAACGGGTGACTCCTAAAATTTCTCTGCAATCTCATGCATCTTTGTGAGGATCATAGATGATATTTCGTCGGCAACAAAGTGCTTCTCCTCACCCTTGTACTTAATCAGCAATGACCGCAAAGGGCCAAAACATTATATCATTTTCAATATTTGAATCACAATACTATCTTCCAATTAACCTTTTAAATTTTGTTTTATTCTAATGAAAACACAGGACATAAAATGTAATAAATATAAGTAAACCATACAAGAGAAAAAAAATTAAAATCAGTTACCAAAGATAGTGTTGGCTGGATTTGAAGCAGCTTGAGTTTTGGCAGCATCACCAACCAATCTTTGAGAATCAGTGAAAGCAACAAAAGAAGGTGTAGTTCTGTTGCCTTGATCATTGTGTATGATCTTGTAACCTTTTTTACGGTTACAAAGCGACGATTTTATTATGCAATAAAACTTGTTATCTAGTGCTCATGATTATGATTACGAGTTAATTTTCTGACTTCTCACTCTCTTCACATACTGCCATAATTGGCACAGAGAAAGAAAAATACTTTAATAATATAAATAAAATAACTATTTGAATTCATACCCCGAAATTAAATAACTTCGTTTTGTAAATTGAAAATTTTTTTATTTGAATTATTGCTAGAATGAAATATAAGTAAAATGTTAATTAAAAAGTTGATTAATTTTAATCAAATACATTAATTTTTTAATTACCTTTTTGTCATGACTCAAAAACTAAATGCCATGATCGGTGCACAAGCTATATTCTTGGTTTGACAAGCCTATCAATTAACTTAACAATTAAGCAACTAAATTATTCTCAATAACCATTTCAAAACAATATATATATATATATATATATATATATATATGTAATTTTTCTCTAAATTTTGACAAAATAACATTCGAAACTTCAACGTTTCCAAATTTATAAAATTCCTATGTACAGTCTTAACCCAATCAATTCATATTTCAAAGAGCATAATCTAATTGTTTAATACATTTCCCAAAAAGACTTTCTAAACTCCAATAGCTGCAAAAACATTACGACTCCACAGACTTTACAAAAAAATGATCATTGATCAAAGAGGTCTACCAAAAAGAAATATGGTTGAAACTTGAATCTACTAAAAGCTTGCTACTCAGCTACATGTGAACCTTAAAAAAATTAAATAACATGAAGGGGTAAGTCACAAGGACTTAGTGAGAAGACAACAATCACCATCAACTAGAAAGAAAACACAAAAAAGCACGAATAATTATTTTGCAATCTTGTGAGAATCATCTTAAACAATGCTATCTTAAATATAGATAATTCTCAAGTAAAGTATACACATATAAAATCAATAAACTTATAATTTATCCGTTCAGATAGAAATAGTAAAAATCAAATTAATAGCAAAGCGAAATCAAAATGAACAACCTTAAAATCATCATAGACAATCAAACAAGCAAAAAATACAATATTTTGATAACCAAGAGGCGGTTTCATCTCATTGATAGCCCTTTCCTCCTAAGGGTGGCCTTTCCTTTAGGGGTGGCTCCATCTAACGGATAGCCCTTTCCTCTCAATTCTGCAACGCATCATCAATTAGGGAGCTTACATCTCGTTGATAGCCTTCTCCTCCAACGGATGACATTTCTCATAGGGGCGGCTCTATCTAACGGTAACTCTCACTAATCAAAATGAGGTAACTAAGTGCACCTAACGTCGATAACGATTTCATAATTATAACAACGATTTCCCAAAACACGTGTTTAAAATCATCTCTCATTTCATCGTAATTCATGGAAAACATATTCAATCGCATCACAATTCAATATTTAAATGCTTTTAACTGATACGTAAAACAAATTAATAACATATTATATAACAAAAACCATTAAAATAAATAAATGATGAAATCGAGATAAATTTCAAAGGTTGTGTTCCTCAATCTTTCAATAAATATTGTAATGTATGAAACAAGTAAAATAATAATTATAGCACTATAAAAATATATGACGATGACCGACGTCAACTCACAACTATGGAGAATCGACTACGTTTGTTCTCCAACAAATCCCAGAGTAGCCGACATGACCTCAACTAAAAAATCTAAGTATCAAAAATATTTTCAAGACTTTAGAAAAATTATTCTAAAGTTTAGCTAACTCTAGGAAACCATAAAAATCATTTAAATCTACTATAAACACAAAATAAAATTTATAAACAATATTACATTTTTCTAGATATTTTTACTAGCTTTAGAGTTGTGTGTTTACCTTAAAGAGTTTCAATAAATAATTGTCAAGAAATGGGTACTCTTCTTCTTCCTTAGAGCACAAACCTTAACCCAAAATTCTAACCAAGAGAATTTGTAGGAGTATGAAAAATTATGCTCTTGGGGATATTAAATTCGTTCTAAGGGTAGAGGGTTTAAGTATTGTGGAGTGAGAAGAGGCAAAGAGAAGGAAAGAAGAAAAGAAAAACAAAATAAATGAGGGAGATGGGGTTTTCTGTCGAGAGGGAGAGAAGAAAAAAGAGAAGAAGAAGGGAAAATGTGAGGTGGAAAAAATAAGGTGGATAAGAGTGAGATAGAAAGAGAATAAGTATGGGTGGGGTAGTTGTTTATTTATTTATTAATATATATATATATATATATATTTAAAAAAAACTCTGCGCTATAATCTCCTCCCCTTATGAAAATTCGTCCTCGAATTTATTTGATTTTTTTTAATATTGACCTTGAGTTTCAAACAAGTTTGGGTACTTTGCACTGACGACTTCGTTAGATTTCCAAGTAGTTTCTTCATCGGATGCATCATGCCAAAGAACTTTTACTCAAACGATATCTTTTGAGCGTAAACGTCTCACTTTGCGATCTAATATAGCTACCGGATGCTCCAAGTATGATAGACTCTCATCTAACTACACAATTTCATGATTAATCACATGAGAAGGGTCTTGAAGGTACTTCTGAAGCATCGAAATATGAAAGACCAGATGAACTCCGGAGAGATCCGGTGGAAGTGCCAAGCGATACGTTACCGGTTTGATCCTTTCTAAAATTTCAAATGGTCCAATGAACCTTGGACATAGTTTTCCCTTTTTATCGAACAACAAAACTTTTTCATTGGTGAAACACGTAGGAATATATGTTCTCCCACTGAAAAACCGTAAGGGATGACGCCTTTTATCAAAATATGATTTTTGTCTACTTTGAGATGTCACTAAGCGGTCTGGAATCAGTTTAACTTTTTCAATGGCATCTTGAATTAACATTGGATCGACTAGTTTAGCTTCTCCCACTTCAAACGATCTTATCGGTGACCTACATCGTCTTCCGTAAAAAGCCTCCAACAAAGCCATTTGAATACTAGATTGATAACTATTATTGTATGCAAATTCCATCAAGGGCAAATGTTGATCCCAACTATCCTCAAGATCCAAAATGCAAGCACGAAGCATATATTCCAATATTTGTATATTCTTATCAGACTGGCCACTTGTCTGAGGAAGAAAAGTTGTGCTAAGCTTCAAACGAGTTTCTAATGAAGTTTGGAACTACCAAAATTAAGCAGTAAATTGAGCCCCACTGTAAAAATAATAGATATCGGTACACCAAGAAAAGAGACAATTTCATCTAAATAAAAAAGTTTAGCATATTGAGATGCAATATAAGTAGTCTTCATAGGGAGGCAAGAAATGTGCAGATTTGGTCAACCGATCTATAACTGTAAGACCCGTAATTTTAAATCCTAAGTTATACAATTTTAGGGTATTTTGTGTTAAATTGCTTAGGCTTTTAACCCAGTTTTCGGTATTTAATGAGTTAAAGGCCGAAAATATATTTTTGGAAATTGGATTAAAATTATTTGTCGAAGAATAATTTATTTAAGTTTCGAAGAATTTAATTCTGGGCGGTTTTGTTCAAAATATCTCAGGTTTCTGAAAATTGTATTTGACAATTGAGTTGCGACGAGAGTAGATATTTTTATCAAAATAATTGGAGATGTGAGTGAAGTAATGGATGTGAGAGTTGTTAGATATTTATTGGTTTAGGTTTAATTATTATATATATATATATATTATATATATATATATTATTAATATTAGTAATATATAAGTATATGTTTGGAAGGAAAAGAGGAAAAAGGAAATGGAAAGGAAAAGAAAGGAAATATAAAGGAGAGAAAAACAAGGGAAAGAAAGCCAAGGTAGAGAAACACAAAATTTTCCTTCTTCTTCCTATGCACGTGCGAGAACCTTCCCCCTCTTCTTCCATTTTCGCTTTTCTTTGCTTCCTTTTACTCAAGAATAGAAACCCAAGGCTTAGTGGGTGATAGGACAAGGATTACTCAACTTCACTCTTCCTCTTTGATCCGAAAACGAAGAAAAACGATATTAGGGATTCAAACACAAACCTTCCCGTTTCACCTAGATCTAAGCTTCGTTTCGCGAAGAGATAGAAGGTAAAGTTGCTCACTACCATGCTACGGTGCTAGGGGACCAACTTTGGAAGCGGCGTTGCAAGCAGAGATTTCACCGGATTTGCTCGCGGTACTGTAATCGCACGTTAAAGCTAACGTAAAGGTAAGGGCTCCTTCCAAACTTCTAGTTTGCATTTAGGGACTTACCTGGGGTTGTGTGGAAAAGGATTTTGTTAGGGTTAAAGTGTTGATTTGGGGGAAAATGAATTTAACTCATTTGTGTATATTTTGAGTAAATGAAATTTGATGTATTTGAGTGTTATGATTGCGTTGATTTGTGTTCATCGTACATGGCGTGTTCATACTTGATTTTTGTTGATTGATGTGATTTGGTGTGAATCGTGGATTGAATTTGATAATATGTTTGAGATGTGTTTTGTGTGGTTTGTGTGGAAAAATGATTTGGTGTGAATTATGGATTGAATGTGAAAGTATGTTTGGGTTTGTTTTGTGTGGAATTTGAAAACCATTAAGTTAAACGAGTATTAAGAATGGGGAATCTCTTAATGTCTCGTTTACTTAATGTGAGTTTGTGATAATCGTTTAAGTTAAATGAGAATTAAGAATGGGGAATCTCTTAATGTCTTGTTTACTTAATGTTTGTTTTGAAAATCGCTGGAGTTAAAAGAGTATTAAGAATGAGAAATCTCTTAATATTTCTGTTTGCGTAATTTGTGTTTGTTTGAGAAAATCATTAAGTTAATTGAATATTAAGAATGGGGAATCTCTTAATATCTGCGTTTACTTAATGTTGTCGTGAAAATGATTTTGTGGAGAAATGAATTGTCGAGTCAAAGTGATGCCATGTGATTTGTCGGTTCATCTTGTCTGTGTTGAGATTGTCGCGCCAAGGTGATGCCATGTGATTTGTTGGTTCATCTTGTATGCATTGAGATTGTCGAGTCAAGGTGATGCCATGTGATTTGTTGGTTCATCTTGTCTGTGTTGAGATTGTCGCGCCAAGGTGATGCCATGTGATTTATTGGTTCACCTTGTCTGCGTTGGGATTGTCGAGTCAAGGTGATGCCATGTGATTTGTTGGTTCATCTTGTCTGCGTTGGGATTGTCGAGCCAAGGTGATGCCATGTGATTTGTTGGTTCATCTTGTCTGTGTTGAGATTGTCAAGTCAAAGTGATGCCATGTGATTTGTTGGTTCATCTTGTCTGTGTGGGTATTGCGTTGAAACCGTTAAGCGGTATGTTTTGAAATTGTGTGTAAGTGTGTTGATTCAAGTTTATGATTGAGTATTTGAACTTGAGATCTCATTGTGATTGTGTTGATTATGCTAAGTGTCACATTTTGGAATTGTGTGATAGCATGTTGATTTTCAAAACTATTTCGAAACTCATGATGTTGTAGTGATTGTGTCATAAGTGTTAAGTGTTAAGATTTGGTATTATGTATGAATGTGTTTGTGTTAGATTATGTATTTTTGGAAGAATATGCAGGGAAATCAATTTCCCAATCGATTGGATGAGTTACAGGGACTTCGCTAATCTGAGAAAATCGATTTGGAAATCGATTGGCATTAAGTCAGTGGCTCAGCTACGTTGCCCAATCAATTGCCCAATCGATTGAATTAAGCCCAAAGTTCAAATTTCACTAAAAACTTTCAGGAAATCGATTTGGAAATCGATTGGCTTTAATACAGGGGCTCAGTTATCCATTCAATCAATTTCCCAATCGATTGGCTTAGTGGAAATTCTTATTTTGAGTTAGATAATCGATTGCTCAATTGATTTATAATTGTTTTGGTCAGTTATGTATTACTTGATGGATTGAGAACTTTATTTTGATTTCAATTTTAATTTGGCAAGCATGATATGAACTTTTAGCATATGGAAAACCCTTATAAGATGCATGATAAGTTGAAAAGGTTATTTGTGCATTGAAAAGTAAATGTTATGTGTTAACTGTTAATTTCGGTTGGTGATCCTTTACAACTATTGTGGAAATCTGGACTTTGTCCTCAAATGAGAGTCAGGATGATCCTACCGGTTCGTACCCTACGGATGGGAATGTAGATGGGGACGCTTGATTGGAGCTACGTTAGGAGGATCTCACAGGGCGCGTGGAGATCATTCAGGGTGTTTAGTTGTTTGGTAAAATTATCAGACTAGGTTGACACAGAGGGAACATATGTCTTTCTTTTGGGTTGCTTTTATTTTTAATCTGGGAGATTGTACCACCTTTGTTATGTAAATATTTAGAATTCATATTTTGAGAACTTTTTCCGCTGCTTGTAAATTATAACGACTTAATTATTTATCCAAATGTGTTACCTTATTTATTTCTCTGTTTTATTTTAATTCATTTTGAAAAAAAAAATACACCCTCGCTTTGAAAAATGGGGTGTTACAATAATCACCCACACCGAGTCATAATCCTTTTGGGTTTGTGGTAATCCTGTGAAGAAATCCATAGCGATGCCTTCCCACTTTCATCTAGGTATTTCAACATGTTGCAGTAACCCCGCAGGCTTTTGGCGCTCACCCTTTACTTGTTGGCAAACTAAGCACTTGGAGCCAAAATCTGCTACGCCTCTCTTCACCCCTTCACACCAATATAATTCTCTCAAGTCTTGATTGATCTTATTAGAACCTGGGTGAATATTATAAGGAGAATGATGAGTCTCCTCTAAAATATTCTTCCATAAGCCACCAATATTTGGAACATACAATTGAGACCTCAACCTTAGAACACCGTCAGAATCAACTGAAAAGTCAGAAATTTTACCATTCTAAACATTTTTTTTACCATATTCACCAAGTACGAGTCTTGACTCTGAGCTTATTTAATATCATCAACTATGGTTGGACGAATTTGTACATGGGCTAAAAATGACATTGAATGATGAAGTTCAAATTTAATTCCACTTTCAACAATTTCTTGAAATTCTTTAACTATTGGCCTATTTACTTCTGCTATTTGAGCGAGACTACCAATGGATTTCCTATTCAAAGCATCTACAACAAAAGTTTCTTTCCCTGGGTAGTATAAGATTATGCAATTATAATCTTTTAACAGTTTTATCCATCTTCTTTGTCTTAAATTTAAATCTCTCTGTTAAAAGATATACTTAAGACTTTTATGGTCGGTATAAATCTTACAAGTTTCACCATATTGATAGTGCCTCCAAATCATAAGAGTAAAAATCACTGCAACCATTTCCAAATTACGTGTGGGATAGTTTACTTCATGCCTCTTTAGTTGTCTAGATGCATATGCAATAACCTTACCTTGTTGCATAAGCATAAAAACCGAGACCAACCTTAGAAGCATCATAATCAAATGCATAACTTTCACCACCTATGGGTAATGCCAAAATAGGTGTTGACGTCAAGTGCTCCTTTAATTTTTGAAAGCTTTCCTTACATGCATCAGTCCAGCAAAACTCAACTTTCTTCTGGGTCAACCTAGTCAACGAAGATGTGATTTTTGATAAATTCTTCATTAAATATTGATAATAACCAGCTAAACCAAGAAAACTTTCAATCTCCTTTACTGTGGTAGGTTTGGGCCAATTCTGTACTGCTTCCACCTTACTTGGATCAACACTTATTCAATTCTTAGACACAACATGACCTAAAAATGCCAAACTATCCAACCAAAATTCACATTTAGAGAATTTGGCATCTATTTGTTTATCTCTTAAGGTTTGCAAAACTAACCTCAATTGTTGCTTGTGTTCTTCTTTACTCTTGGAATACACAAGGATATCATCAATGAACACAATCACGAATTTATGAAAGAAAAGTTTAAAAATGTGATTCATCAAATCCATAAAAGCTGTCAGGACATTAGTAAGCCCAAATGACGTAACCAAGAATTCATAAAGCCCATAAAGCGTGTGGAAAGTTGGCTTTGTTATATCATCCCTCTTAACCTTCAACTGGTGATATCTCGATCGCAAATCGATCTTAGAAAAACATTGATCTCCTTGAAGTTGATCAAAACACATCGTCAATTAGTGGCAAAGGGTATTTGTGCTTTACAATTACTTTATTCAACTGCCTATAGTCTACACAAAACCGCATGGATCTATCTTTCTTCTTTACAAATAATACCGGTGCTCCCCAAGGAGAAGAACTTGGGCGAACAAAACCCTTATCCAGAAGATCTTGAAGTTGCTCCTTTAACTTCTTAAGTTCTGCTGGGGCCGTACATTGAGGAGGTATAGATATAGGGTGAGTGTTAGGAATCGTGTCTATAGAGAACTCAATCTCCCTATTAGGTGGAAACCTATAATGTTCGTCACGAAAAACATCTAGAAATTCACATGCTATTGGATTTTTTTTTTCCAGTTTCTCTGCAAGCACTTGTGTATCCCTTACCAGGGCTAAGTACGCTTGACAACCTCTTCTCATTAACTTGCTAGCTATCAAGGCTAAGAATTAGTTATGTGGTACCCAACAATGTTCTTCTTGAAACGAGAAGACTGATTGTCCCAGTATCTCAAATTTCACCACTTTGTTATGACAATCCAAAGTGGCATGATGCAAAGCCAACCAATCCATACCCAAAATCCCATCTTAATTTGTCAAGTCAATAACTACTAAATCTACTAGCAACACCTTATCCTCAATAGCTATATCACAAAAACAGTACACTAACTTTACAAGCAAATTTTCTCCAACAGGTGTAGCCACAACTAAAGCTTCTTATAGAAAAGATTAACATTTACCAAGTCGCGTAGCAAACCTCGAGGATACAAAAGAATGTGTAGTTCCAAAATCCAACAAAACATTACCATGTTTGGAAAAAATAGAAAGTACACCTGTAATTAATGCATTGATTGTTTGAGCATCTCAACGAATCAATACAAACACCTAAGCCTGACCACTTTCTGCTAGTATCTGACCTCTACCACCGAATCATTTACATCCTTGTTGAGATGTTCTTGAACTATGACATTAGAATTTCCACTTTGTCGCAATAATGCAAAATGAGCTTGAGAAGATGCCAAAGTTGTTGGTGATGATGCATAACTATAGGATTGATGTGTCGTGTCAACAAGACAATCCCTCTTGAGGTGACCTACTTTTCCACATTGATAGAAAACCTTACCATTACAATATCTTGAACAATTTCAAAAGTGAAACCTACCAAAAATAGAACATCGTGTAGTTGAAACACCAGAATGTCTATGAGGAAAAATGGATTGTGATGCTGCTCCAGAATCTGACTACGACTCTGCAGTGTCCTAAAAGACTGCCCGCTATGACGACCTCTTTAAGACATGAGTCTCCGAGAATCTTGTCTTTTGCCTCTTTTTTCCTTCTGTCGTTGCTCAATTTGAAGGGCCAAACTCAAAACCTCAACAAAAGTAGAAGAATTCGACCCAACCACAAATCTAAATAAGTAATCATCCAATCATCTGATAAACCTCTTAACACAGATCTCCTTAGTGATAGGGTAAGGAGCGTGTCTAGAGAGCTGCGTAAAACAAGCCCTATACTCTGAAACTGTCATACCCTTTGTTTACTCCAATTACTTAAACTCATGAGCTAATCCCTCTCTAACACTCTCCGAAAGAAAACGAGCCATGAAGAAATGAGTGAACTCTCTCCATGCTAATGGAGGTGACCCCACATGTCTACCACGTGACACTATATCAAACCAATTATGTGCCACACCTATTAGTTGAAAGGGTATCAATTTTATTGCTCTTACCTCATAACAATCCAATGCTCTCCAAAGTCGCTCTAGAATTTTAATGAATTGTTGTGGGTCCTCAGTTGCGCTAGACCTAGAAAAAGTAAGGGGTTTAAGCTTCATGAAGTTTGGTAAAGTAACCTCAATCCCCCTTTTTGCAGCCGTCGTCTGATGCTCAACTTGTCTAACCTCTTGTTGACCATTGGGAGTTTCCTGTCATTGATCACCCTCATGTTGTTGTCTGACGACAACCCCAACAAGTTGTTTCACAACTTGTTGTAATCCCTGCAGACCAGCAGCAAACTATTCAATGGCTTAATTTTTGCGCCTCCTCCTAGGTACCTCAACATCGGCATCCAAGTCACTTCCGCCAATATTAACTTTATGCCTATTTCTAGCACAAACTGAAACACAACCTCGTTGACGAGTGCCTTGGGTTTGAGAAATTGACTCATCAACAATTTCCTTATAGTAGGATTCCTAGTCTTGGGTGGCATTCTCACCTAATCAAAGAACATTGATAAAAAATTGAACAAGACGACAAGAAAATAAAGAATGATAATGATGATGAATTTAAACACATATTTTGACAACAAATGAGATGCTCATAGAGTGCTAATAGCACCTTGCATGAAAGTTGTGCCCGGGTACACAATTTACAAACAAGAATCTACTATCACCCTATGTTCAATTTAGACCTAAAATTGAGCTCTGATACCAACTTTGTCATGAACCGAAGACTAGACGTTGTGACCAGTGCACAAGCTATACTTATAGCTTGGCAAGCTTACCAATTACTTAACAACTAAGCGACTAATTAGTTCTCAATAATCATTTCAAAATATATATATATATATAATTTTTCTCAAAATTTTGATTGATTATCCTTTGTAACTTCAACATTCTTAAATTTATAAAATCCATGTTTACAGTCTTAACTCAGTCAATTCATATTTCAAAGTGCATAACCTAATTGTTTAATACATTTCCTAGAAAAACTTTCTAAACTCCAATAGCTGCAAAATACGTTGCAACTCAATAGACTTTACAAAAAAATGATCCTCGATCAAAGCTCTCTGCTATAAAGAAATATGGTTGAGACTAGAATCTACCAACAGCTTGCTACTCAACTGCCTGTGAATCTGGAAAAAATTAAACAACATGAAGGGGTAAGTCACAACAACTAAGTGAGGAGACAACAATCATCATCAACTAGAAGGGTAATACAAAAAAGACACGAATAACTATTTTGCAATTTGTGGGAATTATCTTGAACAATGCTAACTCAAATATAGATAACTCTCAAGTAAAGTAAACACATATAAAATCAATAAACTTATAATTTTTCCGTTCTGATAGAAATATTAAAAATCAAATTAATAGCGAAGCGAAATCAAAATGAGCAAACTTAAAATCATCATAGACAATCAAACAAGTAAAGAATAAAAAAAAAAAATTAGAACCAAGAGGGGGCTTCATCTCAATGATATCTCTTTCCTCCTAAGGGTGGCCTTTCCTTTAGGGGTGGCTTGATCTAACAAATAGCCTTCTCCTCTCAATTCCGCAACGCATCATCACACATCAATTATGGAGCTTACATCTCATTGATAGCACTCTCCTCTTACGGATAATAGTTCTCATAGGGGAAACTCCTTTTAACTATAACTCATCCTAATCAACACGAGTTAACTAGGTGCACCTAACGCCATTTACAATTTCATAATTATAACAACGATTTCCCAAAACACGTGTTTAAAATCATCTCTCATTTCATCGTAATTCATGGAAAACATATTAAATCGCATAATAATTCAATATTTAAATACTTTTAACTCATACATAAATCAAACTAATAACATATTATATAACAAAGACCATTAAAATAAGTAAATGACGAAATCAAGATAAATTTCGAAGGTTGTGTTCCCCAACTTTTTTAATAAATACTTTAAGATAGAAAACAAGTAAAATAACATTTATAGCATTATAAAAGTATATGACGATGACCGTAGTCAAATCACAACTATGGAGAATCAACTAGGTTTGTTCTCCAACAACTCCAAGAGTAGCCGACTGGACCTAAACTAACAAATCTGAGTGTCAAACATATGTTCAAGACTTTAGAAAAATTATTCTAAAGTTTAGCTAACTTTAGGAAACCATAAAAATCATTTAAATCTACTCTAAGCACATAATAAACTTTATTAACAAAGTTACATTTTTCTAGAGAGTCTTACTAGCTTTAGAGTTGTGTATTTACCTTAAATGAGTCTCAATAAACAACTCTCAAGAAATAGGCACTCTTCTTCTTCCTTAGAGCACAAACCCAAACTCAAAATCCTAACCAAAAGAATTTGTAGGAGTATGAGAGATTATGCTCTTGGGGATGTTAAATTGCTTCTAAGAGTTGAAGGTTTAAGTATTGTGGAGTGAGAAGAAGCAAGGAGAAGGAAAGAAGAAAGAAAACAAAAAAAATGGCGGAGAAGGGGTTTTTTGTCTAGAAGGAAGGAAGAAAGAAGAGAAGAAGAAGGAAAAATGTGAGGTGGAAAAAATAAGGTGGATAAGAGTGAGATAGAAAGAGAGTGGGTGTGGTAGTTATTTATTTATTATTAATCTATATATATATATATATATATATATTTTTTTTTTTTTTGAATTGTGCCCTACAAAAATATTCATCGATCAAATAGGCCTAAAAAAAATGATTGAAACTTGAATCTACTCACAACTTGCTACTTAGTTGCCTGTGAATCTGAAAAACATAAACAAGTTGAAGAGGTAAATCACAAAGTCTTAGTGAGGAGACAACAACCACCACCAACTAGAAGGGAAACACAAAAAGGCACGAATAATTGTTTTACAATCTTGTGGCAATTATGTTAAACAATATTACTTAAAAATCTAGATAATACTCAAATAAAATATATACATATAAAATCATTAAACTTATAATTTAGTCGTTCAGATAGAAATATTAAAAATCCAATTAATATCAAAGCAAAATCAAAATGAACAACTTTAAAATTATCATAGAAAATCAAACAAGTAAAAATACAAATTCTTGAGAACCAAGAGGTAGTTTCATCGAATTGATAGCCATTTCCTCCTAAGGGTGGATCCATCTAATGGATAACCCTCTCCTATGCAACAAAGAGATCCCCCTTGATCCTTGCCAGATGTGTTGGATGGTCCCCCATAATACGCTTACTTGGGGACTTCTGACTCCAGCTGTTCCAAGAGTCTCCGCTAGTGGAACCCCGTCCAGTAGACTCCTTCTTTCGCTCATCCCCTTCGTCAGCTGTTTGATCGGGATACTATTCCCTAGGTTCCTAAACTTGGAATGGATGGCGGAGCGTAGGTGGCAAACAGTTACTATCCATCCTCCATTGCATAATCACAAAACAATTAGAGATCTTACGTTGATAGCTCTCTCCTCCTTCGGATGACAATCTCTCATAGGGGTTACTTCATCTAACGGGTAACTCTCCCTAATCAAATCTATGTAACTAGGTGCAGCTACCGCTGTTAAAGATTTCATAATTATGACAATAATTTTCCAAACACGTTAAAAAATTATTTCTCATTTCATCATAACTCATGTAAAATATATTCAACTGTATAACAATTTAATATTTAAGTACTTTATAACTCATAAATAAATCAAACTATTAGCATATTAAATAACAAAGATCATGAAATAAATTAAGGATGAAATCGAGAAAAATTAATGGGTGTGTTTCCCAATTTGTGAATAAATACTTTAGTATACAAGTAAAATAAGAATTATAACATCATTAAAATATATGACGCTCATCGTCGTCTAGTCACAACTATAGAGAATTAACTACGTTTGTTCTCCAACAACTTCCAGAGTAGCCGACAGGACCTCAACTGACAAATTTGTGTATAAAAAATATTCTGAAGACTTAAGAAAAATTATTCTAAAGTTTAGCTCATTCTAGGAAACCATAAAAATCATTTGAATCTAATCTAAGCACAAAATAAGATTTTTAAACAAAACTACATTTTTCTTGAGATTCATTATTAACATAAGAGTAGTGTATTTACCTCAAAGAGTCTCAATAACAACTTTGAAGAAATGTTTACCCTTCTTTTTCTTTAGAGCACAAACCCTAATCCAAAATCCTACCCAAGAACCTTTTTAGGAGTATGAGAAATTATGTTCTTGAGGATGTTAAACTCATTATAAGGATTGAGGATTTCTGTGTTGTAGAGTGAGAAGAAGCAAGGAGAGAAAGATGAGTGAAAAAAAAAGTGGGGAGATAGATGTTGTAGCCGAGAAAGAGAGAACAAGAAGGAGGGAAAATGTGAGGTAGAAATATGAAGTAGATAGGAGTGAGATAGAAAGAGAGTGAATTTTGGTGTGGTAGTTTTTTATTAATTAATTTATTATTAATATATATTTGTTTTTTTTATAAAAGTTGTGCGCTACAATCTTTTCCTCTTACGAAAATTAGTCCTCGAATTTATTTGATTTTCTTCTTCTATTATTGACGTCGAGTTTCAAACAAGTGTGGGTTGCTCGTATGACTTCTACGGGTTCTCAAGTTGTTTCTTCACCGGATGGACCACACGGAAAAACTTTTATTTGGTGAATAGTATATGACAAATGATGAGTCTACTCTAAAATTTTCCCTCTCAAGCCACCAATATTTGGAACACATAATCGAGACTTCAATCTTAGCACACCATCAAATTCAAACAAAAGTTCGAAATTTAGCATTCTGAATATTATTTACCATATTCTCCAAGTATGAATTTTGACTTTGATCTTCCTTGATATCATCAACTATGGTTGGACGAATTTATACTTTGGCTAAAAATAATCTCGAATGAACAAGTTCAAATTGAATTCCACTTTCAACAATTTATTGAAATTCTTTAACTACTGGCCTCTATACTTCTACTATATGAGCGAGACTGCCCATGGATTTCCTACTCAAAGCATATGCAACAACATTTTCCTTCCATGGATAGTATAAGATTGTGCAATCACAATCTTTCAAGAGTTCCATCCATCTTCTTTGTCTTAAATTTAAATCTCGTTGTTGAAAGATATACTTAAAACTTTTATGGTCGGTATAAATCTCGCAAGTTTCACCATATAGATAGTGTCTCTAAATCTTAAGGGCGAAAATCATTGCAGCCATTTCCAAATCACGTGTTGGATAGTTTACCTCATACCTCTTGAGTTATCTAGATGCATAGGCAATAACCTTGTTGTATAAGTACACAACTGAGACCAACCCTAGAAGCATCACAATAAACTGCATAACTTTCACCACTTATGGGTAATGCCATAATAGTTGTTGACGTCAAGTGCTCCTTTAATTTTTGAAAGCATTCCTCACATGCATCAATCCTTCAAAACTCAACTTTCTTTTGGGTCAACCTAATCAACGAAGATGCAATTTTTAAGAAATCCTTCACAAAACATTGATAATAACTAGCTAAACCAAGAAAACACCGAATCTCCTTTACTGTGGTAAGTCTAGGCCAATTCTACACTGTTTCCACCTTAAATGGATCAACACTAATTCCACTCTTAGAGACAACATGATATAAAAATGCTACACTATCCAGCCAAAACTAACATTTAGAAAATTTGGCATATAACTGTTTTTCTCTTAAGGTTTGCAATACCAACCTCAATTGTCTCTTGTGTTCTTCTTTACTCTTGGAATAAACAAGGATATCATCAATGAACACACTCACGAATTAATCCAAGAATGGTTTAAAACTGTGATTCATCAAATCTATAAAATCTATTGGTGCATTAGTAAGCCGAAATGACATAACCAGAAATTCATAATGTCCATAACGCGTGTGGAAAGTTTTCTTCATTATATTATCCCTCTTAGTCTTCAACTGGTGATACCCTGACTGCAAATCAATCTTAGAAAAACATTGAGCTCCTTGAAGTTGGTCAAACAACTCATCAATGCGGGGTAATGGATATTTATTCTTTACAGTTACTTTATTCAACTGTCTATAGTCTACACACAATTGCATGGATCCATCTTTCTTCTTTACAAATAATACTAGTGTTCCCCAATGAGAAGAACTTAAGCGAATAAAACCTTTATCAAGAAGATCTTGAAGTTTCTCTCTTAACTCCTTAAATTCTATTGGGGCATACGATAAGGAGGTATGGATATATGATGAGTGTTAGGAACCAAGTCTATAGATAACTCAATCTCCCTATCAGGTGGCAACCCAAGAAGTTCTTCCAGAGAAACATCTGGAAATTCACATGCTATTGGAATTTTTTCCAATTTCTCTTCAGCCACTTGTGTATCCCTTAACAAGTCTAAATACGCTTGACAACCTCTCTCATTAACTTGCTAGCTCTTAAGGTTGAGATTTGGTTATGTGGTACCCAATAATGTTCTCCTTGAAACGAGAAGACTGATTGCCCCGATATCTCAAATTTTACTACTTTGTTATGACAATCCAAAGTGGCATGATGAAAACTCAACCAATCCATACCCAAAATCACATTAAAAACTACAAAGTCAATAACTAATAAATCTACTGGAAACCCTTTGCCCTAAATAGCTATATCACAATAACGATAAACTAACTTTGCATGAAAATTTTCTCCAGCATGTGTAGCCACAACTAAAGCTTCTTCTAGAAAATATGAACATTTACCACACCGAGTAGCAAACCTCAAGGATACAAAAGAATATGTAGCTCCTAGATCAAACAAAAGATGACAATCTTTGGAACAAATATAAAGTATACCTGTAACTACTGCATTGGTTGTATGACCATCCTTAGGAGTCAAAGCAAACACTCGAGCCTGACCTCTTCCTGCTGGTATATGACCTCTTCCTGCTGGTATATGACCTCCCTGCTGAGATCTTCCTGAACCTCTAATAGAAGAATTTCCACTTTGTCGCACATATGCAAAATAAGCTAGAGAAGATGTCAAAGTTCTTGGGGCCGATGCATAACTAAAGGGTAGATGTGTCGTATCTACACGAAAATCCCTCCTGATGTGACCTATTTGGTCACATTGATAACACACCTTTCCATTACCATCTTTGGAATAATTTCCAAAGTGAAACCTACCATAAAGAGAACATTGTGTAGCTGAAACACCGAAATGTATCTGAGCGAAAGTGGATTGTGATGCTGCTTCAGAATTTAATTTATGACTCTGCATTATCCTATAAGATTGTCTGCTATGACCACCTCTTTTATACATGAGTCTTTGTTGCCCTTGATAACAAAACATAGATCCACCCTCGCGAATCAGATAGTTATTGTAAGATCCTTCAACCATTTATTTCTTCCGTGAATCTTGTCTATTACCTCAATTTTCCTTCTACCATTGCTCAATCTGAAGTGCCAAACTCCAAATCTAAATAAGTAATCCCTCAATCCTATGATGAACCTCATGACTCGTATTTCCTTAATGATACAGTAAGGAGCGTTTCTAGAGAGCTGTGTAAAACGAGTACTATACTTTGGAACTGTCATACCCTCCGTTTGCTCTAATTGTTCAAAATCATGAGCTAATCCATCTCTAACACTCTCTAAAAGAAAACGAGCCATGAACAACTAAGAGAAATCTCTCCATGCTAATGGATGTGCCTCCACTTGTCTACCAAGTGACACTATATCAGATAAATAACGTGCCACACCTATTAGCTGAAATGATACCAATTCTACTGCTTTTAACTCATAACAACCTAATGCTCTAGACTATCAATAAATTTTGTGGGTCCTCAATCGTACTAGACCTAGAAAAAGTAAGGGGTTTAAGCTTCATGAAGTCTGGTAAAGTAACCTTAATCCCCCTTGTTGCAACCACTATCTAAAGCTCAACTTGTCTATCCTCTTGTTCACCATTGGGATTTTTGTGTCTTTGATCACCCTCCTATTGTTGTCCGATGACAATCCCAAAAAGTTTTTAGCAACCTGTTGTAATCCCTACAGATCACCCGCAAACTCTTCCATGATTGGATTTCTGCGCCTCCTCCTATGTACCTCAACATCGGCATGCATGTCATGTTCACCAACATTAGCTCTACGCCTATTTTTAGCCCGAATAGAACCAAGACCTCGTTGATGAGCACCTTGGGCTTGGGAAATTGACTCATCAACAATTTCCCTTATAGTAGGATTCCTAGTCTTGGGTGACATTCTCACCTAATCAAAGAGCATTGATCAAAAAATTGAACAAGACAACAATAAACTGTGCAAAGATATTGATGATGAATTTAAACATATATTTAGACAAAAGATGATACTCTCATAGAGTGCTAAAAGCCCCTTGCAAGTAAGTTGTGCTCGGGTACACAATTTTCTGACAAAAACTTATTACCATCCTATGTTTGCAGCTATTAGGACCTACGTCCGAGCTCTGACACCAACTTTGTTGCATAAGTACACAACCAAGACCAACTCTAGAAGCATCACAATAAACTGCATAAATGCAAACAATAAAAATACAAATTCTTGAGATCCAAGAGGTGGCTTCATGTCATTGATAGCCCTTTCCTCCTAAGGGTGGCATTTCCCTTAAAAGTGGCTCCATCTAACTAATAGCCCTCTCTTCTCCATCCTGCAACGCATCATTGCGCATCAATTAGGAGCTTACGTTGATAGCCCTATCCTCCTACAGGTGACATCTCTGGTAGATGTTGCTTCATCTAATGGGTAATTCTCCCTAATCAAAATTATATAACTAGGTGCACCTACCGTCGTTAACAATTTCATAATTATAACAACGATTTTCCAAACACGTTAAAAAAATCATCTCTCATTTCTACATAACTCACGGAAAAGATATTCAATTATATAACATTTCAATATTTAAATAATTTATAACTCATAAATAAATCAAACTATTAACATATTATATAACAAAGACCATGAAAATAATTAAGAATGAAATCAAGAAAAATCAAAGGTTGTGTTCCCCAATTTTTCAATAAATACTTTAATTTAGAAAACAAGTAAAATAATAATTATAGGATTATAAAAATATATGACGATGATCGTCGTCTACTCACAACTATGGAGAATCCAATACGTTTGTTCTCCAACAACTCCCAGAGTAGCCGCAAGACCTCAACTAACAAATCTGAGTATCCAAAATATTCTCAAGACTTTAGAAAAATTATTCTAATGTTTAGCTAGATCTACAAAACCATACAAATCATTTCAATCTATTCTAAGTATAAAATAAGATTTTTATACAAAACTACATTTTCCTAGAAATTCATTATTTGCATAAGAGTTGTGTATTTATCTCAAAGAGTCTAAATAAACAACTCTCAAGAAATGAGTACCCTTCTTCTTCCTTAGAGCACAAACCCTAACTCAAAATTCTATCCAAGGAGTATGGGAAATTTTACTCTTGAGGATGTTAAATTCATTTTAAGGGTTGAAGGTTTATGTGTTGTGGAGTGAGAAGAAACAAGGAAAAAAAAGAGGAGAGAAATAATGAAAATGGGGAGGGTAGGTGTTGTAGCCGAGAGAGGGAGAAGAAGAAGGAGGGAAAATGGGAGGTTGAAAAATAAAGTGGATAGGAGTGAGATAGAAAGAGAGTGAGTGTGAGTTGGGTAGTATTTTTTTAATTAATTTATTTATTAATATGAATATATATATTTGTGTTTTTTGTTTAAAAAAACTGTGCGCTACACTTTTACTTATATTTCATTCTAAATGGAGTATTTTATAGACTTCAATTTAGTTAATTACTCATTAAAAAGATATTTTGGTGAACTAGATTCAATAAATTAAATAAACCAATAAAAAAAAATAAGTGGAAAAACTTGAATATCAATACCCCAACTTTGAATTTCAGGAAAACTCAACTCGCACACGTATCTAACAAAAATAGATTTTCTTCATTAAAATCAGGGTGGCTGGACGGATACTTGCAAGTACAAGTTCTGTTGTGATGCCTACATTCCGAAATAACCGCCATAAAATGGCATGCCAATAATTCACAACACTACAAAGAGTGACATAACCAACACCCATTTATCTTAATATTGTATATAAGTTCCATCTGCAAACTATAATTATTTTGAAAGGAAAAATACTTTAAAGCCACTAAAAAAACACTATCTTCCATTGCCAAGAAAACTATGAAATGAGAAAAATATCCCACACTAAGCAACATATTTTTTAAATTGGAAGAGGTGAATGTTTCTGATGAGCATTATAATTCAGAAATATTAGATTAACATGAAGATTTATTACTCCATTCAATGTATAAAGCCAAAGGATAAATTCACTACTCCCTTTACAATGCTTAAACATGTTTGAAGATACTTATTTCAAAAGGTGGAGACACTACCATGCACAACTTTCTAAGAGTCATTTCTTTGTTGTTGTTATAAACATGCTGCCTTGACTACAAAAGAGCTAGAGTGAAAGCATACACACTACAACATTTTGGTCCTACGGCAACACCTGATTTTTTTATAGCAGAAAAATTGTTCTCGTAGAGTCAAATAGAGAACAATTTTTATATTTCGTTGTAGTTGGACAATAAAATCTATAATTTCTACCGCAATAGTTCAGAACCGTTCTCCAACATTTAATATTCAAACCGTTCTTATTTAGTTTATATTCAAACCGTTTTCCAAAACCCTTCTTAAAATAAAATAAAAAAGCTCCAAATTTCCCAAATATTTCATTACCCATGCACGCTTCATATCAATTGTCGAGCAAACCCTTTTCTAAGTGCAAAACCTCTTATAAGCACAAACTCTCTTCTAAGCGCAAACCCTCTTCTTAGGGAAAAATCTCTTCTCAACAAATCCTTTCTTCTCTCTCTCGCGCAAAACAATTAATTTGTGTGACCCTCTATTCTCTCTCGCAATGATTATTTGCATTGATTGTTCAGATAACTTGAGATGTTGATTGTTTATTTGAATCTCTGCACTATGTTAATTAGTGAGAAGAACCATCATAGTTAGAGCATTAGTATCCTTAATGCGCAAAACTGTACTAAGTATTAGTGTTTAGACTTGAGATTCATGAGAAATTATTACTAGTAGCGTTTAGACTTCCACAACATCTGTTACGGTCTCTTTGTTATTTTATTTCTATTTTAGGAATTAATAAATAAATTTTCTAGAAAAGTTTACTTGTTCTGATTGTGAATGGCTAGCAATTCATTTGGACTATTTTTTTTAGGACTGTTTGTTACTTTATTTGGACTGCTTGTTACAATTAATTTGTACTGTTGTTTATTTGAATGTCTTTTGACACTTCCTATTGTACTTGTCACTACAAGAAAACAAGGAATTTGTGAGGGCCAAAAGCCCTCACAAAGGGTAAAAAACAGCCACAAAGGGGCTATTTGTGGCGGTCTTAGGCAGCCACAAATAAGCCGGTCACAAACATTTGTCAGGGTTTTTGCAACCACAAAGTTTGAAAAATACGTTGCTATTTGTGAGGAACTTTGCAGCCACAAAATCCTGCCTTTGTGAGGGCACAAGCCGCCACAAAGGACAGACTGATTTTAAAAAGTTCAGCCTTTGTGAAGGTCCAAGCCGCCACAAAATCCCCCCTTTGTGAGGGTTTAGGCCACCACAAAGTATCATCCAGATTAAAAAATAAATATTTTGTGAGGGCTTAGGCCGCCACAAAATATTACGTATATTAAAAAATTAATTTTTTAAATTTAAAATTAATACTGTATTATAATATTATATATAATAAATTAATATGAATATAAATTTAAAATTAAAATTACAATTAAATTTAAAATATAATATCAATATAAATTAAATTTAATATATAATAAACTAATCTGAATATAAATTTACGGCAAACCATCTCTAACAGGTGTTGCGTCTAGCATCATTTTAGTCATCAAATTCAAAGCTAAATCAGGAACATGAAATTGAGACTTTAGACCTAATAGTCTAATACACATATATAACTTTGGGTTTGGAGATCCTTCAAACAACGGCTTATTTGTCTCTTTCAAAAGACCATAAAATCTCAGAGCTTCTTCATTCGGAAGTCCATCGGTATCGTCATATTGATCTTCATTGAATGATAAATTAACCCCAACAACATCCAAGATTATATCATTCATCGCCTCAAAGTGTTAATAGTTATAATAATCTATACCTAGCATGTTAGTACTACTTGAAGGACCTATGTTATAATTCTCCACACATGTACCAGTATTAGGCACCGCCGGAGACTCTTCCCCATGATTAGTCCAAATCCAGTAGTTAGGCATAAATTCATCTGCATACAAATGCACTGTTATTTCATCTTCACTTTTAAACCGTCTACATCGACATAAACAACATGGACATCTCATTCCCCTTCATCTTCGACAAATTTTTGCACTCTCGCAAAATTGAGAAAGTCTTCAACCTTGTTAGCAAAACGTTGTTTAAGACCCTTTCTTCCAGGAAAATTCCTTTCGTACATCCAACTACAGTCTATATCCATATATATGTGTGTGTGTGTGTGTATATATATATATATATATATATATGTTTATTCTGAAAATTAAATAAATATATAAATTATGTGCATATATATATATATATAAATATATATCGATGTTTTATATATTACTTGCTATTTTTTTTCAAAAGCATTATATATAAATTTTGACATACAATTTATATGTCAATTAGGGGAGTATGTATTTGCAAACAATATAATAAATTATTATCAATACTTTAATTATATAAACCGAAATAAAATTTTAAATGATATTTTTTTAATAATCAAGACTAACAAAAAATAAACTATATATATATATATATATATATATATATATGTATCAAGACTTATAACAAAAAATAATAATTAATATCATCAATTTTAATAATATTTTTTTTAAAAATAGTTATGTTAAAATCAATAACTTTTATTATATATGTCAATTAGGGGAATATTAATTAATTTGTAAACAATATAATAAATTATTATCAATATTATATAATTATATAAACCGAAATAAAATTTTAAATGATGTTTTTTTAATAATCAAGACTAACAAAAAATATCAAGACTAACAATCAATAAACTATATTAATATGTATCAAGAATTATAACAAAAAAAAATAATATTACCAATTTTAATAATATTTTTTTAAAAAAATAGTTATATTAAAATCAATATATTTTACATGTGTTTGAGACTTTTATTTATCATATATTATGTAAACAACATAATTCCTATTTTTTTTATAAAAAAATCTATAATAACACACACACACACGCGCACGCACGCGCTCGCACGCACACACACACACACATATATATATTACTAATCTATATTTTAAAAATAATATAAATATAATTATAATATCACATATATATTTACTAATCTAAATTTAAATTATATAAAATACTAACTTGATGTCGGGTAGCGTCTGACTTGAAGTTCTCACGTACGGAGCTTACAACTCTTCGAAGTAATTAACAACCACTGTCAAAATAAAAATTCAATAATATTAATTACATAAATCAAATCAAAAAATAAAAATAAAAAACTACAAATATAATATAATATAAATTTACCAAAATTGAATCAAGCTTGGATGAATATTTTTTGTAGAGAGAAGGTGGAGAGAATAGTTAGAAGGAAGATTTAGAGAGAAGTTAGAAGTGAAAAATGATAAGAGGAGTAGAGTAATATATATAGGATTGGGTTGATCCTTTGTGGCGGCCAAATCAGCCACAATAAGCAACGGCTATGTGTCATTTGTGGCGGCCAAAACGGTCAAAAGAGCATGGATTTGTGGCGGCCTGGACTGCCACAACTGGTAATGGTCTTTTGGGCGTTTGTGGCGGCCTTTGCCGCCACAAAATGTAACGGATATAAATATTTGTGGCGGCCTAAGCAGTCAGAAAAACACATTTCACTTTTTTCCTTTGTGGCGGCCTTTGCAGCCACAAAATGCAACAACTCAGACTTTTGTGGCGGCCTTTGCAGCCACAAACGGCAACGTCACTTCAATAATTTGTGGCTACCTTTACCCTCACAAAATTTAGATTTTGTGGCTGGAAAAGTCTTCACAAAAATCTTAAAAATTTAGATGGATTTTGTGGTTGCCTAAGCCCTCCCAAAATTACAACGTTGTTATTTTGTGAGGGCTTAGGCAGCCACAAAATGTACCAAAATTTTTAATCCTTTGTGAGGGCTTTTTCAACCACGAATA
Source organism: Cicer bijugum (assembly GCA_037974875.1). NCBI lineage: Eukaryota > Viridiplantae > Streptophyta > Magnoliopsida > Fabales > Fabaceae > Cicer > Cicer bijugum. Next base: position 125,548 of record JBBPBT010001328.1, on the reverse strand, counting down.
AAGACCAATTTCAATTTTTGTATTTGTGAGGGCTTTGTCGGTCACTAATTTGTGAGGGTTTTTTTCGGCCACAAAATATTTGTAAAATTGGCCACAAATTAATGTTTTTCTTGTAGTGTGTTACAATTAATTAGACGGTTGTTTTTAGGACTATTTGTTACTTTCTATTGTGCTTGTTTGAGTATGTCTGCCACAATGTTCAACACGCCATGTATAAAGCTAGTCTTATCAATAATGGGTGAAACAGTTGGGGTGAAGAATTATTAGAAGCATCCAGTCAAGATTGAAATTAACTATTGATCTCTAAGGTGTTTATATACCCTCCTCGAACTACAATTTCACTCATGATGATATAATAATATATATCCTCCTTGAACTATAGTTTTTATATTGTTGTTTGTTTTCTATGTTGATACATGATGATGTAATATTGTTATGTACACCATACTATTATTAATATATTAATAAGTTATTCAATCTATGTCATGTTTTAAGAAGAAAAAAACAAATTAAAAGGGTTACTTTCAAAACAATTGTAAAAAATTTTACAACTGGATAGCATAAGGGCCTCTTTGGGCGCATCTAGATTTTGATCGAGCTAGTACTAACATCCCTTTGAAATTATTTGTCATATATGGTAGTCTCCTCATAATCTCGATTGACAAGGAATGAACAAAATTGGCTAGAGAGAGTAAAGAATATCGAAACAATGTCAATTTTTTCCTAGATTATGCATACGGTTAGAAATATTATTGTTAAAATTATATATATAGTATTGCTAGAACTATATTACTATTAGAAATTATACTGTTAGAACTATAATGATATTATACATTTAGTTTTATTTACTTTTAGAAATATGTACTTTTAGAATTAGTACTGTTAGAACTATATTACTTTTATAAATTTCTACTGTTATATTTATGTATATTTCATTCTTCTTTCTATATATTGATGTTGATTGCTACTGACTTATGTTAGAATCGGTACTCTTAGAAATAGTTGTCTATTATAAATAGTTATTACTTTATCAATAAATAAAGATAATAACATTGATTCTACTTGTAGTGTGTTGAAAGTGGTCTCTTTGTTTTGAAGTATTCTTTACATTTAAAATAATTCATCTGGAAATGGTTATGTATTGCTCTCACATACATGTGTCTTAGTTTGACTTTACAATCACATTTATAGACTTTAACATTTTGTCATTTACTCATGATTTTACTTATTGAATATATTATTTTTATTTTGTAGATGAATGATGGTGATACCAATGATGAATTTCAATATTTGGAAGCACAAGATGAAGAGATAGATGTTGATACTTAAATTTTCGTTGTGTAATTTTTTTATAGATAAGTAATTTTATTTTTATTATTTTGATTGTCTCCTTATCTCAAGAATATACGCTAGAGAAATTGAATCAATGCAAATACATTGTATGAATGATCAAGAGTTACAACGCCTAACCTATTTTATTTGTTTGCTTGACACATTGTTAACATAGACATATCATATATATGACTATGAACGTTAACTATATATAGTATTACAAACTTTTATACTATTGCAATTGTTACATTTTAAATTTATTATAGTATATCACAATGATTGTATATTATCACAATTGTTGTATTTTTAAATTTATTATATTATTACAATAATAATGTTTTACTAAAATTATTTTTTTTTTAAATACAATAATTTAAGATATTGTTTTTTTTTAAAAAAAGTTATTTTTTGCAACGGTTTTAAAGTGTTGTCGTAACTTAATTGAAAAAGGAACCAATAACAGCTTTAATCTGACAACATCATAAAACCGTTGTCGTTGTCAATTTCAAAAATCGTTCTATTAGAGGTAGCTATTAGTATGGTTTTTAAAAAGCGTTGTTGTTTAAAAAAAACTGTTGCGTAAGGCGAAGACAACGCATTGGTTCCCTATGGACAGAAAACCGTTCTCGTAGATTACGGCAACAGTTTTTTTTACGTTAAATAACTATTTGTATGTGTTGCAGTAGGGCAAAAATGTTGTAGTGACATCCGATAACTCCAACAGCCGATTGTATAAATTTGAAGAAAAGTTTTGGAACCAAACTTTCAACAACTCTCCAACAACAATCAACTTTCTTATAGTAATTAATTAAAGGAGAAAATGATTATTCATGAAAGAAGATAAATTAAAATTTTCATTTGGATATGGACCACATGTTTAAGGAATAGAATCATTATTACTTGAAAATAAATTAAGTTAGTGCATTGAATGTACAGTCAATTCCTGTTATGTATAGTTTCAATGCCTTTTGTAGAATCATTGTTTTGAAATTAAAACTCACGGTAGAGTAAATAGAATGTTTCAATGCCTTTAATTAGTACATTTTGTAGCACTGAGGTGTGAGATAGCTAAAGGAAACCACACAAAAATTGATTGGAAGAAACCACCTCTGTAGTAATGATTAAGAGCTTCTTTAACTGGCCTTTGATGCTATGGTCAACATGCCTTGACTGAAGAATACATTGTGAGACGTTATAAAGCACCCCCAACTGCAACAACCTTATAAAGTTTGGAGCTAGTTTTGGAACCGAAATGCCAAGAAAAGGTAAAATCAAACTCCAGAATCATATTTATACATATTAATAAATTAAATAAACTCCTTACCATTAAGTTCCATGTCATTTAATCAGTATAAGTTGAGTATAATTTGGTGAAATGGATGACATGGCAAACGTTGGTGTAACACCGTTTTACACTAACATTTCATATTTATTATTCTCGTGATATTTTTCTTTTCATAATTAAATTTAACTTTTATAATGCACATATATTTTTTTCACACAATAGTTGAGAAACTAATTACTCAAACCTTTTTCACTAAAGACATTGTTGGGGTTGATTGCAAGTCCCACATCGCTTAGTGTGGGAGAATAAGGAGAAGGCCAAGGCTATATATTGGGTTTTGGTCCTTTGTTTTCAAATGCACCAGAATTAGTCAGTAATAGCACTTTAAGCTTGTATCTGACTTAGTTTAAATATTTGCTTTGTAAGAGTGTGGTTGTACTGGGGTGTTGGATGTGGGTGAGAGAAGTCTATGTGTTGTAACAATTTTCACATAGTGTTAATTCTCTGAGAGAAGTCTGTGTTGTAACAATTTTCACATAGTGTTAATTCTCTGGTTGCCGGTTTAGGCAGCGGCCGTGGTTTTTTCTCTGGTTTTGGAGTTTCCACGTTATATTCTTGTGTTGTGATTGTGTCTTGATTCTTTTGAACTTATGCTGCTGTTTTTCTCAACAACTGGTATCAGAGCCAGGTTCGGTGGGACGTGCAGCTGCTATGTCTTATTCAAGCGTCATGAAGTTTGACATAGAGAAGTTTGATGGAAGAATCAACTTTGGCTTGTGGAAAGTACAATTCAAGGATGTGCTTATACAATCAGGATTACACAAGGCATATTGTTCAGGTGGAGCAGTATCTGAAAAAAGACTCTGAGACAAGTGCTGGCAAGGTCTCCCTTGTTTTGGGAGATGATGGTGTCCTTATGGTATTTCGGCTATACCATGAAAAATGACAAGTTATTGCTAGCGGATTCAGAACAGCACACGGACATTGGTTGGCATTGATGCAAGGTGTGTGGTGATGTGTCAATGGCTGAAGAACTTCCTGGAAGCCAACATGGAAGTTGCACCATAAATTTCAGCAAGGTTTCGACATGAGAAAATTCTTGGAATGGTTTAGTTCCAAGTGGAGAAAATTCTTGGAATGGTTTAGTTCCAAGTGGAGAAAATTCTTGGGATGGTTTAGTTCCAAGTGAAGTGTACTTTTTATGGTGGAGTATGATTGTCGGTAAGACAATGAAAGCGGAAGCTGTAACTCTTACAATCAAGGTGGAGATTGTTGGGGTTGATTGCAAGTCCCACATCGCTTAGTGTGGGAGAATAAGGAGAAGGCCAAGGCTATATATTGGGTTTTGGTCCTTTGTTTTCAAATGCACCAGAATTAGTCAGTAATAGCACTTTAAGCTTGTATCTGACTTAGTTTAAATATTTGCTTTGTAAGAGTGTGGTTGTACTGGGGTGTTGGATGTGGGTGAGAGAAGTCTATGTGTTGTAACAATTTTCACATAGTGTTAATTCTCTGAGAGAAGTCTATGTGTTGTAATAATTTTCACATAGTGTTAATTCTCTGGTTGTCGGTTTAGGCAGCGGCCGTGGTTTTTTCTCTGGTTTTGGAGTTTCCACGTTATATTCTTGTGTTGTGATTGTGTCTTGATTCTTTTGAACTTATGTTGCTGTTTTTCCCAACAGACATCAGGCTAGCTAGTAATCAAAACTCCAACGTCAATCTACAAACTGGAAGCACAAATTTGGTTTGCTCAACAATGTCATGTAAAATGGCTTGATGCCTTTCTCTTTATTATTTGCTGTATAAATAGAGATTACAGCCTATACAGGTAATTACAGTAAATAATTAATTTTAATGAGAAAAATTCAAAAATGTAAACTGAAATGTAGCCTAAGGACAAATTGATAAATGTAATTAAGGAATAAAATCAATTACTCATTCACAAACCAAAGTGTACTACTCCAATTTTATCCGATCCGTTAATTTGTACTCACTATTTATTAATTTTTATGTTGTCATTATTTTATTTATATTAATAAAATCTTAAAAAAAAACTCAAATATATATATATATATATGCTCATAATTATTAATACAAAAAACAAATGAATAAAAATATAAATAAAAATGATACAATTAATTGTAATAAATGTTGAGGCTATCTCATCAAGTTACAATTTTAAAATGTTAACCCAACTTTTTTGGGTATGCTCTAGTTAGACTTGTTTGAAGTAGCAATATCAATTTACAAGAAAAAAAGTTTGAATTGTAAATCTCCCTATTTAAAAATTTCATAGAAATACTTAAGAATTTAATTCAAGAATGAGCTTGGTTGAGTAAACAAAAAATGGAAAACGTTTTTTGTTTTTGCCAGAAAATGGATAACGTTCTTGGTTAGTTAAAATAAAAAATTCAATTTATATGTTTAACTTAATAATTAATCAGGCATAGTAAATATGGAGATAAGAGAAATAATACCACACAAAGATGTATCATGATTCACCCAACTCGGGCTACGTCCAATCCTCACAACTGAGATTTTCACTAAATGTTCAAAACAAAGAACAATATTGATTTACACCACTTCTCCAGATCAACCTTGATCTATTACACAACAAGTCATTTCCACCCAGAAAGGCTTTCGAAACATTCTCCTAGTCTCTAGATAGAAGTTTACACTTTACCTTTTAACCTTAAAAGGATTTCTCACAATCTACTTAAACTATACTCAACTCTTGTAGTTTGAGTTTCACACAATAATGATAAGATTATTTTGATAGAATCTGTGATGACTCAACTCTTTCTTGAGATTAGATTCTTTATAAAAGATTCAATACAAATATAACAATAGATTGAAATATAATAAGAACTGATTCTTCTTGAGAAAGTGAAAATTTCAAGCATGTGAATGTGAATGATTTAATGAGACTTGTTAGCACTTGAATTTCTGCATTTTCCTTGAGCATTGGTCTTTCTTTTATAGGTTTTTAGGACATTTAATGATGGTCAAAAAGATCTGTTGGTAGTGCTCTTGTCAGTCAAAGACCAAATTATATGATAAAAAAATATTTCGGCTTTTGAATGTTTTGAGTTCTATTAACTGGACTGATTTTCTTCGTTATTGGCAGTCTGGACTGAATCGTTTCTTTGACTGGAATGGATCCTGTTTGTTCCTTGGACAATATTGATAATATTAATGTTAATTTTAAAAGCAATATCTTCTTTTAATAAGACTTGTTAGCACTTGAATTTCTGCATTTTCCTTGAGCATTGGTCTTTCTTTTATAGGTTTTTAGGACATTTAATGATGGTCAAAAAGATCTGTTGGTAGTGCTCTTGTCAGTCAAAGACCAAATTATATGATAAAAAAATATTTCGGCTTTTGAACGTTTTGAGTTCTATTAACTGGACTGATTTTCTTCGTTATTGGCAGTCTGGACTGAATCGTTTCTTTGACTGGAATGGATCCTGTTTGTTCCTTGGACAATACTGATAATATTAGTGTTAATTTTAAAAGCAATATCTTCTTTTAATAAGTGGAGATTGATTATTCTTGAAGTTGACTTTATCATTCTTGGACCTGGAGAACATTCTTTGTTTTCTAGATTTTGTCAAAAATGTTTTCCGTTCTTGTCTGTTCTTATATTTGTCTTTTTATGTTGATTTCTTTGCTTTGTTTAAATAATATTTTTAAGGCTAAATTACACCAGTGGTCCATTAACTTAATTTTAAGTAATGTTTTAGTCCTTTATATTTTTTTCTCGAGTTGGTCCTTTATTTTAATTTTAAGTGACAATTTGATATTTTATATTTTAAAATTTCAACAATGTTATCCTTTTTTATACAAAAATTCAAAAAAATCATCAAAATTTTCAATCAAAACCCATAAAATTGATAATCATCTTCAATATAATGCAAATTTTATCAGATTCATAACTAAAATATTCAAACACAATCATATTTTCATCGCCAACAACATCAAATAAAGAATGAAAATATGAGTTTATTTCAAGATTTAAGATATGAATTTGATTAAATTTGTATTTTATTGATGATGATGATGAATTTCAGTTGAAAAATTTGATGATTTTTTTGAATTTTTTTTTTAAAAAGGACAACAATGTTGACATTTTAAAACATAAAATATTAAATTGTCACTTAAAATTAAAATAAAGGACCAACTCGGGAAAAAAAAAAGATAAAGACCTAAAATGTTACCTGAAATTAAGTTAAGGGACTACGGATGTAAGTTAGCATATTTTTAATTTAATACACTCAAAAGCACAAGTTAAATTAACATAATCTTTTCATCAAAACTTAAATTGAAAGTTTGTCTTAACATTGTTTTTTCTTTCTTGTTTGCTTTCTTGCTTCTGCTTTCTTTGTCTTTAGCAATTGTATACATGATATAGCAAAGAGATAAACTTATGAGGTTAAAACATAAACTAAAAGACAAATTCTATTGGATCCAGGTACAAAACTAAGACACAAAGCTGCAAATAAAAAAAAATAAAAAAAACCTCTTTATCCCCGCAAACCAGCTATGTTCCTTTACACACAAATAGAAGTCCAACAAATGACAATAATCAGATAAAAACAAATAGGCTAAAACCATGAATGCATCATATGTGTAGAAAAACTCAGATTATGAGCAAGGAAATGAAGCATTAAACAAGAAATTAAAAACAGAGCAAGAAAGCAACCAAACAAATTAAAAAAAAAAACTCTATAAATACATCTTCATTTGTTTTCAAAAGAGGGGATCAATTCTACTTATGAAAAAACACATCTAAAGAAGGGGAGGAGTTTTTTTTTTTCAAAAAGAGAAGTAAAGAAAAAGGAGATTTTTTTTTTATTTTTTAAAAGGAGTGATTCTGAAACAAAAATGATGTTGAGCAAAGAAGAAACAACAATCTAAATCCATCCTCAAAATCGTATATTTCAAAACTTAAAGAAAAATAGAAAATAAGAGACACAAGACATTAGTGTTATTCTAACTTCCACTGGTAACTACCGCCAACCACAGTCAACCGTTACACCCCGCCGCCTTCTTCTTCGACTCCGTTGAATTCGCGAAACACTTGATATTTTAGGCCACGATAGTTGGCGACTCCATTGGGGAAATTTTGAAGAGTCAGGCCTCACATAATTCATTTTCTTTTACTTTATGTGTTTATTATTTCTTAATAAGTATTAACTGATAATATAATACTATTTTAAGCTAGTATATCATTTTTATTTATTTATTTAGTTATTTATTTGTATATTTTTATTATTTTTATGGAGCTATTGGATCATACTTATTCTACATCCTACACTTTTACTAAGACACACACTTATGAGTGAAACCTTATACCTGAGTTTGAACAAAACATAAGTTTAGTTTTGAGGTTGCATAGTGGTAGCCTTCTTGATGTACATCCTATTTGGTTAAAATGAAGATCTCACCTAGAGTTTGATCTTGTTGAGAGTATTGTAACTCCAAATAGTTTACCTATTGTTATCGACAATATTCCAAAATAGGATTACTAGCTCTAGGAACCATGTTTAGAACTATAGAGCCACCCTTGTCAGAGCTTCACTACATAACCAATAGACCATTTCATCATAAGATTATCCATATAAGCAAAAACATACCTCATACATTCATTCAAAACTTTATATATTTACAATAGTCATTCTACGTAATTGCACTCATATCTCATGACATTGTTTCTTACGAGATAGCTTGGCTACCCTATGTTGGAGAAACCCAATGATAAGTCATTTGAAGCTTTTGTTTTGTACAATACGGGTATACTAGACCCACCAATGTCATGAAGGATAATTCGACTTGGGAAATGATAATTATTAAAGGAAGAGTACTCAGATACAGATGTTGCAACACAAAAGAACACTATCAACAATGGATAAAGAAAAGAGTCCAAAAAATCAAGTTGTCTTTCCACATTGCACCCTCTAATGATCAGGAAATACCTGAAACTACCCTTGTTACCAATGAAGAAATAGAAGAACTCAAAGCATCATTATTAAAATCTGAAGACGAGAAAAAAGAGCTACAAGTGAAGTTAGAAAAAGTCTCCCAAGAGAACAAGAACTTAGGATCAAAAAATACATGTAAGAGTCAGTTTATTGAGAGAAGCAAGAAGACGTTGAAAATTGAAAAAGAAAATAAACTTGATATACAAAATTGTTTGAGAGGTGCAAATGAAGAATTTGATGTGCGAAAGCAAGAAAAGAATGTAGCTATTGAAGAGGCCTATATGTGGAACATAAAAAAGGAGTTTGAAGAGTTAAAGAAACAACTGAAAGAAATGGCAGCTAAGTACGAGAGTCAAGTAAGGAATGAGAGGCAACACAAAGAAGAAATTGAAGAATTACTCTCAAAACATCAATACGCACTAAGAACATAAATGAAGAATTATAGTGAGTTAAAGAATTACATTGATTACTAAGAAAAGATCTATAATGACTTAAAGGATGAAAACTATATATTGGGAGAATAGTTTTATGATGTTGCTAGATTAGTTGAAGAATCTAGAGATCTATAAAGAGTTGGAAAGATAAAGGAAAGCATTGGAAATATTGGTTTTTAAAATTGGCAATCCTAGCTAATCAAGTAATCATAAAAATTCCAAAGCATCCAAGAGAGATTGATGCGGTAATGTATCAAAGCTTTTGATATGTGTTTGGTGAAGGAGTAGCTTTTGATATGTGTTTTAGATGAGCGAATAAAAGCAAATGAAGGGAATAATGTCAATGGTCTCAAAGCTTTTGATATGTGTTTGGTGCCCGATGTGGCTATCCCTTCAAAATTCAAGGTACCTGAGTTTGAGAAATACAAAGGTGCCACATGTCCTAATAATCATTTGACCATGTAATGTAGAAAAATGGCTTCTCATGCCTATAATGACTAAACATCTTTGTGAGGTGTCATGATCATATTCTTGCACGAGTGCTAGTTTATAATAGTTCATCGTTAAATGTCATGCCAAAATCAACACTAGCAAAACTGTTTGTTTATGGAGTTTGTTTGTAGCCTAGTGCTATGGTGGTGGAAGGGTTTGGTGAGATTGATTTAAATCGGACCCCATGCCTTTTGGAATAACCTTCCAAGTGATGGATATTAAGTCGGCGTACAGTTGCCTTTTAGGGAGACAGTGGATTCACGTTGCTGGAGCAATGACATCCACTCTCCATCAAAAGATAAAGTTTATTGGGAATAATAAGTTGGTGATAATATATGGGGAAAAACATATGATAGTAGTCATCTATCTTCTACGGGCTACATTAAAAACACATAGGAAGCCATATATACCACATTTCAAGCATTTGAAATCGCAAATGTTGTCTTCATGGGTGAAGGGTCTCCCATAAAAGAACCAAAGTTGTCTACCACATCATTGAAGTCTACCAAATCAATGTTGGAAGGAGGAGTTTTTGTTAAATTGGGAAATTTTTTAGATATACCTGAATAGAACGGTTGGTACGGTTTGGGATATGTACCAAATAAAGCTAACAAAGAAAAGGTTGTGAATTAAAAAATGGAAAATAGAATGGCTCGTTTGGAAAATGAGACACTGAATTCACAGAAGATTCCTATTTGTGACATTTGTCAAACCTTTAGAGCACCGAAATAATATATGCTGACTAGGTGGTTGTTGCGGAAAAAGAGGATGTTGATGATGATACTCTCAAATTGGTGCACCCTTGTCTTTCGAATACCAATCTAAACAATTGGAAGATCATCGACTTTCCCGTGTTTGTTAATTCATCTTCAAAGTGATTAAGTATTTCAACTCCTTTTGCTTTGCCCAAGACTATCAGGATAACTAATTAGGGCACATGTAATTCATTTCTGTACTTATTATCAAAAAATGCATTTTTGAATTCTCCAATCATTTTTTTTCTTGAAATGGCAATCTTATTTCATATTTTCTTTTTTCCTTTTTCTTCTTAATTTAAACAATTCATAGTCAAAAATGAATATGTTGAAAATAGTAGCGCTAGAACCCGTTCTTGTAATTTTGAACATCCAATTAATCACGTTGATAAGGATTGTGAAGACGATTGTGAGCCTCCCCCAAAACTAGAAAGGTTAATTGAACAGGAAGCTAAGATAATTAAACCCTATCAAGAACCCTATTTGATAGCACTGCTCAATATTCTTTTTCCTCTTTCATGAATGGTTTCTCAAGGTATAATCAAATCAAGATGGCTCTCGATGATATGGAGAAAACCACATTCATCACACAATGGGGAACTTTCTGTTATAAAGTGATGCCATTTGAGTTAAAAAATTCCGGTGCAACCTATCAATGAGCAACAGTGACATTGTTTCATGACATGATGCATAAGGAGATAGAGGTTTACATGGACGATATGATTGCAAATTCCTAGACCAAAGAAGACCATGTTGTTAACATTCAAAAATTATGTGTGCGACTAAGGAAGTTCAAACTCCATTTAAACTCTGCTAAATGAACATTCAATGTAAGAAGAACATACAAGTTACTTAGGTTTATCGTTAGCCAAAAAGGGATAGAAGTGGACCTAGACAAAGTAAGAGCAATACAACAAATGCCAGTTCCATACACAAAAAAAGAAGTCCATGGCTTTTTTAGTAGATTCAATTACATTGGCAGGTTCACATCAAATCTAACTGCAACATGTGAGCCAATTTTCAAGTTGCTGCATTAGGACCAAAATGTTGAATGGAATGAGAATTATCAAAAAGATTTTGAGAAGATTAAATAGTACTTATTAAAACATCCAATCCTGATGCCTTCAATTCCTGAGAAACCATTTATTATGTACTTGATGAGTCGATGGGTTGTGTATTTGGGCAACATGATGAATCTGGTAAGAAGGAGCATGTTATTTATTATTTGGCAAAAAAATCACTAGTTGTGACACAAGATATTCACTACTTAAACAAACTTGTTACGCATTAGCATGGGATTCTCGTCGGTTGAGGCAATACATGTTATGTCATACAACTTGGTTAGTATCTAAAGTGGACTCAATTAAGTACATATTTGAGAAACCTGCTCTTTTGGAAAGATTTCCCGCTGGCAGATGTTGTTATCAGAATACGACTTAGTGTATGTTACCTATAAGGCTATGAAAGAAAGCACACTAGCAAAGTACTTGGTCCAACAACCTATAGAAGATTATCAACCAATGCAGTGTGAATTCCCGCGATAAAGGCATAATGACTTTATTTTAAGAGATTAAATCATCTGATATAGAAAAATGGATGTTCGTGTTTGATGGTGCTTCTAATGCATTAGGGCATGAAATTAGGGTTATTTTGATTTCCTCAGACAACTAGTTCACTCAATTTATGCCTAGATTGTGTTTTGATTGCATGAACAATATTGCAGAATAGGAGACATGTGCTATAGGCATTAAAACAACTATTGAATCAAAGGTAAAAGTTATTGAGGTATATAGAGACTCGTTTTTTGTAATCCATCAGATAAAACGATAGTGGGAAACTCGAGATTCCAAATTGATTATGTATTATACACATATTAAAGAATTGACAGAACATTTCAAGAAAAAAATCATTTTTCATCATATTCCTCGAGAAGGGAACCAATTGGCCGACGCCCTTGTCAGCATTGTTGTCAATGTTCAAAATAAGCATTGGCTAGAACGTGTCGGTCATAAAAATCAACAACGGGATAAATAAGCATATTACTTAAGAGCTTGATAGCAAGCCATGGTTTTATGATATCAAATCCTATGTTAAGAATAGGGAATATCAAATCCTATTTCATACCTGTGAGGACTATCTATGATGTGACTAAGCTTGAAGAGATTATCATATTACATGGGGTGCCACCCATCATTGTGTTAGATAGAGATGTGAAGTTTGTTTCTTGTTTGTGGGGATCATTGCATGAGGCGTTGGGTACTAATTTGAGATTGAGTTCGATCTATCATCCTCAAACCAATAGACAAACATAAAGAACTATTCAGACCTTGGAGGATTTACAGAGAGCGTGTGTGTTGGATGATCGCGGAAGTTGGGATAATATGTTTCCTCTCGTTGAATTCACCTATAACAATAGCTATTACACGAGCATTGGGATGGCACCATACGAGGCTTTATATGGGTGTAAGTGCCAAAACCCCTTGTGTTGGTATCAGGATGGTGAAAACCTAATTGTGGGGCCGGAATTGGTACAACATACCACATATAAGGTATGTTTGATCCAAGAAAGGATGAAGATAACATAGAGTAGACAAAAGAATTATGTCAACTAACGAAGGAAACCACTGGAGTTTCAAGAGGGTAAACATGTATTTTTTAGAGTGACGCCTACTACTAGATTTGGCAGTGCACTGAAGTCTAATAAGCTAAATCCTAAATTTATTGTCCCAAACTAGATCCTCCGACGTGTGGGCCTCGTAGCTTTTGAGATTGCCTTGCCTCCGAGTCTAGCCAAACTACACGACGTGTTCCATGTGTCACAAATGAGGAAGTACATGTGTGATCCTTCCCATAATATTCAGTTGAAGGATAACTTTTATGTTGTAGTTCCACCACTGAGCATTGCGGATAGGACTACTAAGCACCTATGAGGAAAAGAGATTGCCTTGGTCAAGGTGATTTAGGACCAGACAACTGGAGATGCAACTTGGGAATTAGAGGAAAAGATGAAAGAGCTCATACCCTAACTTTTTCATGTTAGACTAGTTTCGAGGACAAAACTAATTTTAAGGGGGTGAGTATTGTAGCATCCTCTAAAATTATTATTTAAAATAGTAATGACCTATAAAGATCTATTTTTCAATATTAAATTAGGTGTGATAATTATTTTCCTTGTTCGACTTATTGTAGTTGATAAAGTTGTTAGAAAGAATTATTTAGTAGATGTATTTTTATCTATAGTGCAAAAGAATTTGGACTAAGGGTTTTGGCTTGGTGTCACCTAACTCATCTGAATGAGTAGATATTGGGCTAGGAGTTTATTGCTTGTTTTTATGATGAAGGTTAACAAAAAAGAATAATATTAATATTAAAAATAATAATAATAATAATAATAATAATAATAATAATATTTTCTCCCTTCTATTCCTTATTGAGACCCAACACTATCTACCCAATAAGCAGAAAGGAATACTGGAACCCTAGCCACCATCACAAACCCTATTTCACAAACCTTTTACAACCAAAATTTTGTAAACAAAAAGGAATACCAAAATCCTAGCCACCATCACCATGACCACCTTTTCTTCGTGCATCAAAAGCTTGGAATTTCTTTTTCCTTGTGAACGATTTTGTGGGGCTTAGAGCTTTGTACTAAGAAGAAAAGGGGCCAAGATAAGGGTTTTTCTCCAAAAAAAATTATAATTAGACCGTTGGTTGGATGACATGAAATTAATAATTGTGATTGTTTGCTTTTGGAAAGAAATAAATGTAGACTAATGAATTAAAATAATGAAATTCCAATCCTTTGCATTAAGTTCGTCATATAATATATGATTTTTAAGAAGTAAAGTATGAATTTCGATGTTATATGTGATAAAGTTTTAATTTTTATGATAAATATAAAGTAAGTATGAATTTTGATGTTAGATGTGTTAAAGTTTTAATTTTTATGTTAAATATAAAGTAAAGTATAAATTTTGATGTTATATGTGATAAAGTTTTAATTTATATGATATATAAACTAAGTATGAATTTTTATGTTATATATGATAAAGTTTTAATTTTTGTCACGGATAGGAAGTAAAATGTGAATTTTGATGTTATATGTGATAAAGTATGAACTTTTATGGCGAATATGAAGTATAGTATGAATTTTTATGTAATAAAGTTTTAATTTTTTATGATGAATATGAAAGAAAAGGTTGAATTTGTATATTATATGCGATAAAGTTTTAACATTGATGATGTATATGAGTTGGAGTTGAATTTTGTTGTTATATATATTAACATGTTAATCTTTATGGTGTATATGATATCAAGTTTCAATTTTTGTGTGTACACGGTGAAAGTTATAAGTTTCATGATCATTTGCCTATGAATATGTGATACTCGTGATAAAAATGTGTGGTATATGATCTTAGTGATGTGTGAATAAGATGATGATTCAATGGGAGAACATGTATTCCTACGAGTTTCACTAACTAATGGAGGTTTGAGGTTTGGTAAAAAGGGAAAACTAATTCCAAGGTTCATTGGGCAATTTGAAATTTTAGAAAGGGTCGGACCAGTAGCGTATCGCTTGGCACTTCCACTAAACACCCTCTCTCACTCTCTTTTTATTTCACTCCCTCTCAGCAAACCACATCTCCCCCATTTTTTTTTCTTCTTTCCTTCTCCTAGCTTCTTTTCACTCCACAATACTTAAATCCTCAATCCTTAGGAGGAATTTAACATCCTCAAGAGCATAATTTCTCATACTCCTACAAATGCTCTTAGTTATGACTTTTGGGTTAGGGCTTGAGCTCTAGGGAAGAAGAAGGGTACCAATCTCTTGAGAGTTTTTTATTGAGACTCTTTGAGGTAAATACACAACTCTAATGCTAGTATGAATATAAAAAAATGTAGTTTTGGTTAAAAATCATATTTTGTGGTTAGAGTAGATTTAAATAATTTTTATGGTTTCTTAGAGTTAGCTAAACTTTAGAATAATTTTTCTAAAGTTTGGAGAATATTTTGTCAGATGAGGTCTTGCATGCTACTATGAGAGTTGTTGAGAGTTGTTGGTGAATAAACTTCGGCTACTCTCCATTGTTGTGAGTTGACGATTGTAACACCCCGAATTTCAAAGCGAGGGTGTATTTTTTTTTCGAAATAAATTAAATAAAACAGAGCAAATACATAAGGAAAAACCTTTGGATACATATTTAAGTCCTTATAATTCACAAGCAGCGGAAAAGTTTTTCGAAATATAAATCCAAAGCATGTCATGGTGTCAATATTAGTACATGTACATTCTTCCAATTTAAAATAAAGTAACCCAAAAGAAAGACATTTGTTTCCTGAATGACAACCTAATCTGATTATTCTATACACAACAAAAAACTATACGCCCTGAGTAATCTCCACGCGCCCCGTGAGATCCTCCTAACATAGCTCCAGTCAGGCACTCCCATCTACATCCCCATCAGTAGGGTACGACCCGGTAGGATTGTCATGGCTCTCATCTGAGGGCAAAGCCCATTTTTCCACAATAGTTGTAAAGGGTCACCAACCGAAATTAACAGTTAACACATAACATTTAAGCTTTTAAATGCACAAAATATCCTCTCAACTAAGCATGCACCTTAAAAGGATTTTCCATATGCTAAAAGTTCATATAATGCTTGCCAAATGTAAATGAAATCAAAAGAAAGTTCTCAATCCATCAAGTAATACATAATTGACCAATACCTTGATAAATCAATTGAGAAATCAATTATCTAACTTAAGATAAGATTTTCGACTGAGCCAATCAATTGGGCCAATCGATTTCCTGAAAGTTATTTGTGAAAACTGAACTCTGAACTTACATCAATCGATTAGGGCAATCGATTTCGTGAAGGACAGAGCCCCTATAATGAATCCAATCAATTGGGCAAATCGATTGCGTAAAAAATAGAGCCCATGTGATTAATCCAATCGATTGGGCTAATCGACTTCGTGAAAGACAGAGCCCCTGTAATGAATCCAATCGATTGGGCAAATCGATTTCGTAAAAGACAGAGCCCCTGTAATGAATCCAATCGATTTGCTAAATTGATTTCTTAAGTGGTTTTAAAAAAACACATTTCCAAATCGATTGGGTAAATCGATTTCCCTGTAAATTCTTCCAAAAATACATAAACTAACTCAATCATATTCAAAACACAACTCCAAATCTTAACACTTAGCAGTTTCCACCCAAACACTACGACAATTGGGTTTTCGAAATAGTTTTACCATCCATCACACTTACACA